>CM030366.1:90945224-91310830 GCA_017893485.1 Hemerocallis citrina
CAGGATCTCCTTTCTAGCCGATGTGGAGTGGAGTACCCTGATTCTGCTAGCTGCACCATACCTCGATTCTACACCGTACCCTGATTTGTAACGCCCCTACCCCGCGCTCGGACAATTTATACAATTTATAAGACGAATTAGATACTATGTAGTACAACTGCCCACCACAGACTGCCTCTCAAAAGGTGGTTAACCGAATTGGTGATGTAACACCCCGCAAAATTGGAAATGACAATTTTGCCCTCGTGCGTTACACACGTGTGTTTTGTAACGTATTTTGATTACCAACTATTTGTGCATTTTCCATATTGATTTTATCCTATTTGAGTCAACTCAAATAGGATATTTCAATTTTGATATTTTACGTGCTTTTTACGTGTTTTCGATGCACGTATCGATTCCGTATTTTTCCACTGCTATGTTTGATATTTCTATGTCTCAATTATTTATTTTATTCATTCGAATTCGTTTTATAAATGAAAATTTATTTTCCCCTATTTTTTATTAAAATAATTTTTGTACGTGTAATGCTCGTGTTTTCTATGTATGTAGTGATTACGTCGTGAAATATATAAAATTAGTAAATATGTTTTCTTATGTTGTTTTCGATTATATTTTAAATTTTCCATTTGATAAAATTGATTTTTCGTATTTCGGTGTTTTATGTGCGACGCACGTATTTCGGTGCGCGTATTTAAGCGTTTTTGTTTTTCAAATAAATTTCGGAGTGTGTGTGACACCCCGTAATTTCTAAAAAATAAATATAATAGTATATATATATAATTTATATAATATATATATTGATATAAAAGTTGGCTGGTTTGATATGTGAAATGTGAATGGGAGTGAGGGCCACCTGTTTCCGTTTGAGACAGAGCTTGCCTCTGTGCTCCTTGAAGCTGACGTGGCTCTTTCACTTGGTGCTCTGTGCACTAGGGGTGAGAGAGTGTGGGGCCGGTTATGGGTATGAGAGAGGTCGGGAGTTATAGAGTTGAAGAGATGGGAGTTGAGTTTTGAAGAGGTGGAGTAGTGAAGAGTTGGGAGTTTTGAGAGTTAAGAAAATGAAAAGTTGAAGAATTTAAGTGGAGTAATTTATTAGGTGTAGAATTATGCAATTTGAACCTTCACATTGACCTATAAATACACCCCTCATTTTCTTCTCTTGTCAAACCTAAACTAAACAAAAATAAAGAGAGGAAAAAGAAAGAGAGAAGATAGTACCTTTGTGCATTGGAAAGCTTTTGCTGGGCGGAGAAGGACAAGGAGGTGCTAATTGGAGCTAGGAGCTACAAGTCTCTTCATTCTTGATTTTCATTCTTCATAAGAGGTGAGTGATTTCTTACTTTCTAAATATAGAGAATGCATGCTTAAATTTATAAATGAGTAGTATAGATTGAACATGATGTGATGTGTGTAGACAAAATCCATGCTAAGTTACAAATATCGAAATATAAAATTATATGAAAAATTGTTGAGATCATAAACAAATATTATAGCTCATTTAACACTAGTGATAGTCATATATTAATTCTACTAATAATAATGAGCTGCGACACTAATAATCATATGATCATTTATTCCAATCTTATGATATCATAGTTTTGATTCAAGTATGGAATACTAGTGTTAAAAGATAATGTGTATATACTGATGACAATTATCATTATTATTATATGTATTAGAACAATGTAACCATAATATTATTGGGCCCATGAACATATTATGCTAGAACAATGTGGTATATTGATAAGAATTACCTTGACCTTGGGGTGTAATTAAAATTGTAAACATTAATTTGTACCATGCTAATACATATAATATTTTATCCTAGTGATATCAAAGTTAAAATGTAGTAACATCAATGTGAATTGGTACAAATTTTTCTTATATTTTATAACATTGTAGGTAATCTTAGTTGCATAATTGTTTCATACACTGCATCTTGTTCTTGAACATCTCCGGCACAATGTTATTTAATTTCCTTGTGAAAATAATTGAATAATTGAAAGATTGAACAAAATCAAGATAATGTGATTCCTAATCAACCAAGTCCAAATGGACTTTATTGCTAGCGTGACTGGGCTTTGGGCTCTTGCTGTTGTCTCAGCTGGTTCAGGGTTCGAAACCCGAGAGCCAGCTTTTGTTTTTGGGATTTTAAAATACTTTGGGATTTTTTTTTGTGAATTAGGTTGAGAATAAATTCTATTATTCATATAAAATCCCATAGAAATTATTAGAAATAGTTTTAAAATTATTGTTGTATATTTTTTGAGAAATTGAGATAGTAAATGAAATTTTGACTCCAAAATTATTATATGAGTATATGACTCTTATTTTTTTTGAAGAGAAAAATATGTGATTATGATGAGTAAGAAATACTCGAAGTGAATTGAGAATTGCTTAATTTGCTAAAAAGAGTTCAAGTGACGAATCTATTGTTCATGAAAGAAATTGTTGTTCTATTTTGAAGTGTAAGTAAATCATGAATAAGTGCTAAAATAAGACATTAATTAATTGTGGATAAGTTGGAGATATGAACATATTGAGTTATTACATGAAGGGTATGTGTACCCATGGTTTCTTGTACATGAAAATTTGTGATCTAGAGGTGTAGTGAGGCCCCGGGTACCGGCAAGTTAAATTAAATGATTGATATATTTTTGAGATATGACTATGGAGCTATCTCAGTTTTGTGATTAAGTCCGGTAGGGGGTTA
This sequence comes from Hemerocallis citrina, assembly GCA_017893485.1. NCBI lineage: Eukaryota > Viridiplantae > Streptophyta > Magnoliopsida > Asparagales > Asphodelaceae > Hemerocallis > Hemerocallis citrina. The sequence goes on from CM030366.1 coordinate 90,947,941, forward strand.
AAGCTAACTCTAGGGGTTGTAATTGATTCATGTCTTGAATTTAAGAATTAGGCACATAAGTGAAGATGTGGTAAAACTTGGGCAAACATAAGTGGGGCTCTCTATATGATCTATATGATCGGGCGGCACTCAATCGGGCGGTGTACTCTGGGACTGTGGTTGCCTCGCGGGAGATGAGCTTTTATTTTAAATCTAGGACTATACGTAGTCGGGCAGATAGTTTGCCGTACTCCAAAGTATATACGTATACCGAGGCTAGAGGGACACTTGCGGGAGGTTCGCACGATGAGGAGTCTGTATAACAGTCGGGCGGGGGTCTTGCTGCGGCAGTTCTCCGGGACTGAGATCCATACTCGTGAAACATCTCAACTTTGTTTTATTACTGGGTAGTTTGTCATGGCGAGGGATCGAACCCTTTATTGTGGAGTACGTAGGTACTTGCCCTCGGACCTATGTAGTATGGGATGCATAGAATCTGAACAAGTATGCATTAGTGTCATCTTAGTATAAAATGTGTGCATTAGGCATTAAGGCATCGCATACACTTATATGTTTAGAATAATCACTTTTGACACTTTACTGTTCATTCAAATCTGTGGTTTGTTAAAGTATTGAGATCGTTATATGTACGACATAGAGATGATGGCCGAGTATAATATTTTCGTCAATTGTAAGTAACTGACGTACCACAGCTTATTATGCAGGAACTGGACTTTTCACGAAGAAGTAAAGTTGATATGATGCTGTTACATGTTAAAGATGTTGCAAGTTGTATATTATTTTCATTGTTGTATTTCATTTTATTTTCCGCTGTGTACAAAATTGTAAAGAACTCTGATGTATGATGAAAAGTTTAAATTTTCTTGTAAAATTGTACAAAGTGAAGTGTAAAGATCTTGTGGAACCTCGAATTCGGTCTTATTTGGAATTCGGGGCGTTACAGGTGACTCTTGATCATAGGCTATTATATTTATATATTATTCATTTTAACTCCCGATATGGGACTATTTACTTACCTCTTCTGCTCTCTCTCTCATCCCGAGAATTCTCTTCACGTGCAGACCCCCAATCCTGGGGCCCCACACGTCAGCTCGGTTTGGAGAGACACAGCGGAAAGAAGCAGGTGTTCTGACGTCATCCGTCAAAGCACACACAGCATCAAGTGTCGTTACTCACCGTGGGCCCCTCCACCCCTATTCAAATTCCATTTTATTACACAAATGCCATTGATTATATTACAAACAGTCACTATTATTCTTCAACATATATATATATATATATATATATATATATATATATATATATATATATATGTATGTATATATATGTATATATATACATATATATACATATATATATATATATATACATATATATAAATATATACATATATATATATATGTATGTATGTATGTATGTATGTATTATATTTTAACACGGGGTGTTATAGACCCCCCCTTTCAGAAATCAGCATCCTCGCTAAGCACGGGCATGTACAATCTAGTGCAGGATCTATTTTCTAGCCGATGTGGAGTGGAATACCCTGATTCTGCTAGCTGCACTGTACCCCGATTCTGCAGGTGGTCCATTATTTCAGGTCGCCACCTCGCTCCCTCTCAGGCATACCTGTACATCTACTAGCTCTATCTCAGGCATACATCTCGTCCACTCTTACCCACACTCAGTGTCGAAAGTCGGCTCTGATACCATTTGTAACGCCCCTGCCTCGAGCTCGGACAATTTATACAATTTAGAAGACAAATTAGATACTATGTAGTACAACTGCCCTCCACAGGCTGCCTCTCAAATGGTGGTTAACCGAATTGGTGACTTTTGATCATAGGCTATTATATTTATGTATTATTCTATTCATTTTAACTCCCGATATGGGACTATTTACTTACCTCTCCTGTTCTCTCTCTCATCCTGAGAATTCTCTTCACGTGCAGACCCCCGATCCCGGGGCCCCACATGTCAGCTCGGTTTGGAGAGACACAGCGGTAAGAAGCAGGTGAGCCCCAGAGTGCTGACGTCATCCATCAAAGCACACACAGCATCAAGTGCTGTTACTCACCGTGGGCCCCTCCACCCCTATTCAAATTCCATTTTATTACACAAATGCCATTGCATTATATTACAAACAGCCACTATTATTCTTCAATATATATATATATATATATATATATATATATATATATATATATATATATATATATATTATATTTTAACACGGGGTGTTATAAGGCAATTCTCCTTGATTACATGTAAGTTGTTCATCTAAAAGAGAGAAAAATATGTCCTTAGAGCAAGTCGTGGACAGCATGTAGAGAAACAGAGAAACAATGACATTTACAGTATATGAATGAATTCAATAAACAATAGAGTCCATGGCAATGAACAATGGAAAAATGATAACGATGCAATGTACAATTACGATGATTGATAACGATAAACAATAACGATAACACTGTTCAATAATGATCACAATATGCAATGATGATGCTATGAAAATCTTAAGTCTATTATTCATTTTAATCCTAACTAATGCACGTACCACTGCATCCCATAACTACAGGTTCGATGTATACAATCAATTTTGTTTATACTAAGGTGGTAGATTCTGTAGGTCATGTACTCGGCACGATATAATATTAAAATGATAACACTGGCTATTACTGCAATTTCTTGCACAATAACGATAACACTGGCTATTGCAGCAATTTCTTGTACAATAACTATAACACTGGCCATTGACGCAATTTTTTTGCATAATGACGATAACGATATTTGGGAACGAGACCCACACTTCCGAGTACAGTCACTATATTATAAACTACTCTAGTCAACCCTTAACCCCGGCTTGATTAACATTTTTTATTAATTCAACATGCAATAATAATAGGGAATAATAGGGACAGAAATATTAATGGGGAAACGATAAGGCGATTAATAAGGGATACTAGAATGATGACAACACAACCTTAAGATCATGCAATGTATTTCACACAATTAAATGCACCAAATACAACATTATAGATTCAATTATATATTATCAAATATGGAAACTCAATTCTGGACAAAAGTAGGTTGCTGTACTAAAATTGAGTTTTCCACTGCTACAGACTAGAAAATATGGATCCGTCATAAGTTCTAGAAACTAGACTCCTGCCCTGGTTCCAACGCATATTAAAAGTCCAAAATACGAGAACAACAGGTGAATTACAGTGTTCTTTACAGGTTATAGATTCTGGCTGGTTATCGGTGTTAACTAGTTTCAGTTGTAAAAGCAGTAAATATTTATTTTAAAAATAAGAAAAAATAATTTTTCATTACCCTAAGCATGTTGACTATCATTCTGAAAATTATCATGGTAATATTTGATCATTAGTTCATCTATTTAATCAGGTTAACATGGTATATGCATAAATCTGGAAATAAAATGCAGTAGCAATAAAATGGTCATGACTCATGCAATATAACTCGGAATTCAATAATTTTTGATGTTCTGAAAACTAGACACATGGGGCTACATTTCATATTCAGGAAGTTATTGATTTTGATGACAGTATCTAGGTCGAAACAGCATGGCAACATTCAGGTTGACAGTAAATTTCAGGGTCTCAATATATTTTTCATGAATAAAATAATTAAAATGTTATGAACGATGAGTTAGGGGTCGACAACATAAATCACAGTAAGTTACATCTATGTGAATATGGTATTAAGATGTATAATGTCCATAATCTTACTAATCACAATCATCCAATATACCAACATCAATCATATAACAACCAACACTAGCATACAATCTACAATAGTTTTGTAATGTCATGACATGAGTTACAATAACAATCTCTATTCATATGTTCAATAATTAACTACATAAATGCATGCAAGACCTCTATAAATCGGTGGCAAAAGACGGCACAAAATCAAGACTACTACTTGGATTCGCTCATGTAAATCGGTAGTATCCCAACGATAGATAACAATAGATGATATACGATAATCAATATAGATCTACTTGCGGAATTCAATAAACAATCTCGAATATGATACAATACAATTCGAGGGTGAGATGACTTGCCTTAATGACGATTAGATCCGAATATAGGGAATAACGGGATTAGGATCCCGGGAAACGGCGATGATCGCGAACCAAGCAGATCTTGATGTGATGAATCACGATCGGGTTCTAATCTTGATATGATGATGAAACAACGATCGGGCGGCTAATCTTCAACTTGATGGTGATCAACTTAATGATGATCAAGATCTGATCAGACGGATCGACACAGAGCTTGATGAGGATCAAGATCAAGATGATCAAGGAGATGATGATGATGATCACAATCATCGATTGGACGGCTGAGATCGCTTGATCACCAAAAACAGAGCAACGGGGGAGAGCTCTGCGATGGTGAAGGTGGATATCGAATGCAGCTACGGTGGTGGAGGGGACGCTACGGTGGTCACTTGGGCGCAGTTGAGGAGGATGACAGGGAGTGTGGTGAGGATGCAGTCGGTAGCGGGGTGATGGCGCTCAGGTGGTGCACGGTGGTGGCTGGTTGTTGCCGGTGACCGGGGAGGAGCAACGAATAGAAGGAGCGACGACGCTGTAGTGCGGAGCATAGGGCAGGGTGATGAGGATGATGTTGGCGTATGGTGCTGGCATTGGTGGCTAGGAGGTTGACGATGGTGACTGGGGCTTTGATGGAGACTGCGGTCACAGTCGAGGCAGAGCAATGGTTGTTGACGAGGGGGCGAGGAAACATGGTCAAGGAGAGGCAACGAAGGAGGACGAGATGGGTGCGATGAGGGCGGCTCGACGGGGGATGATGATGGAGGAGAGGGGGTCATCGGTGGTCTCTGTAACATCCTGAATTTTCAAATAATTAAATATAAAAAAAATCATTTGTTTTCACGTGTTTCACACGTGCAAATTAATGTGTGTTTTTTGCTTTAAAATTATTTTTTATGTCATGAACAAATATTTCTCTTTTTCTTTTTAAAAAGCCTTTTATTAAATCCTAGGCCTAATAACTTAATCATAGCCCGCCTTAAAATTAATTAATTAATTAATTAAAAGCCCAATAGGTTTTAGCCCACTAATTGATTCTATTATTAATTAAAACAACTTGTATGGTAGACTTGTCTTGTAACCAATTAGTGTAATAAATAAATGAAAAAATTTAATTGTAGTGTGCATGTAGAGACACGTGCATTGCACATGCACGTGCAAATTGAATAAGAAGAGGAGGCCGGCCATACACATGGGGAGATGGGGAGAGTGAAGGAGTGGAGAAGTGGTTATGTGAAAGTGGGTGTTTCTTAAATCCTTTCTAATTTTAGGAGTAGGTTGCATGCTAGTTGATATATAATTTAATTGTTAAATTTTGATTCAAATGGTTAATCTAGATTGCATAATCTTACTTTAATTGTGTCATGATATTGTGATTTAAATAAATGGCTAGAGCGTGGGCAATTTCTCTACTTCTAATGTAGTTACCATGCTAGGAAATTAAGTTCATGAATATACTAGAGAAACTAGTAAAATTGACCATGTGATTGCTTTTTAAAAAAAAGGTTAATAGGAAAAAGAGAAAAATCTTGATTAAGATTAGTGATTAAAATTTATCATGGTGCTTTATTAAATTCATGATAGAATATCCATTTTAATGGACCATGCTAGTGTGATGATTTTACTTAAATGAATGGCTTAGTTGTAGATTGAGATGAATGGATATTGTTATGTTTAATTGTTAAATAGATAAATTGTTGTTCTACAATGTGGATGTGATAAAAGAATAATTGCTAGACTCTTGTAGAATTGAAAGAAAACAAGAACCTACTTTTTGTGGATTTATATTGGTGTTTTTGAGAAAGAACTACAGTTTTATTTTAAAAGTCGATAAGGTATTCTTTAAATATAAATTATAAAGAAAACTTATTTTAATGTCAAAAATAAGAGTTTTAGATTGCTTTTATACTGTATTTTCTTTTAGAAAATATTATGGAAAAAAAATGATTTTGAAAGATACAAATTTATTGAGAAATTGAATTTTGTAAAGGAGACTAACAAACAGACAGTAGGTATAAAGCTATTTCGACTCCTCTTTATTACAAAGAATGTGTTTGGGCATACTGGTTTTCTGTATGGGTTTAGAGCACTGTGAACAGTGCTTGAGGTCTTGAGTTCGAGTCTTGAAGTGGCTCTGTTTTTATTAAAATTCATTTTTTCTCAAAATACAGTACAGTCTATACAAAAAGTATTTAACCGAACTCATATCGGTTAGTCACTCTGGACTTCCTGGTCTTCGGGTGCGTTTTGGGTCTATTACTGTAGCTGGGCGGAATGTTTGGTCTTGGGTTCAAATCCAACCTCTGCCCCTTTTATTTGGTTTTGATATTTTTTTTAATGAATTTCTATTTTTTGAGTATTCTTGAGTTTTAAAGAGTATAAAAAAATTTGGGAAAATCCTGATATTCTTCTAAAATTATTTAGATTTTATAAAAATTATTTCTACAATATTTTGATATATTTTAGTAAGATTTGGAAGTGATTCTTTTTTTGGGATGAAGAACTTGATAAATCTTCTTAAAAATATGAATTTGGTATAAGTAAAGAAAGAAGAAGAAGAAAAAAAATTATGTGGAGATTAAATTATGAGATATGGTAAGTTAAATAAGGAATTGATGTTTTGTACATATAATTGTGCTTGAAAAATGAAACAGAAGATCATGATGGATTATAGAAATTTGTGAGTATGAACACTCAACTTTGGTGAACATGAAAAGAGGTTAAGAACTAGAGTGTAGCTAAGTCCTTATATCGGCATGAATGAATTCTCGAAAATAAATGTTGCAAAACAAAAGGACCAAGATTAGGTCGTTGTTATCAATTGAAGCTTAAGACCGGTGTAGAGGAAAAGCTAACTCTAGGATGTTAATTTTACTCATGATTCAAATATCTAAGGACTACACTATAGTGAAGATGTGATGAAAGTAAGAGAAAAATACAAGTATGTCTACATGATGCGTGTGTGAGAGTGTTCACAAGATGTCTACATGATGCGTCATGTCATGACGTGAATACATCTCTAGAATTATCGGAACCGTGGCGACGCTTGTGGGGTGCTTGGTGACTACGTAGTGCCATCGTTCCATGGCAGGAGACGAATTGTCCATAGGATGTCTGCATGATGCGTCATGTCATGATCTGAGGATTTCCCTCCAAGATGTCTGGACATGGGCTCGTAACTCATAGAGCATCTAAGATACTTATTGTAGTCACCGTAGTAGTTAAACTCATAGCGAGGGATCCAACCTACAAGATGAAGTACGATTAAGGGCTTGCCCTCGAATTTATGTAGAATGGGATGCATAAGTTCGAACAAGTATGCATTAGTATCATTAAATATAAATCACTGCATTAAGGATTAAATGCACAACACCCACGACATCAATAGGATAGTCCCCCTTAGCTTTGTTTGTGAACAAGTGTGTGTTTTCCAAGTAAGAGAAATTGATGTATTATATCCTAGCGTCAGTTGAATGCAACTGACGTGCCCGCAGTTTCTATGCAGGATAAAATGAATGAAAGGACTAAAGAGGGAATGCTGCTTAAAGATTTGTTTCAAGTATTATTTTATTCATGTATTATGTTGTAATATGCTTCTGCTGTGTTGATGTAAACATTATTGTATCAAAGTTTTAAATTCCTTGTAAAATTGTACGAAGTAAAGTGTAAAGATCCTGTGCAACTTCGAATTCAAACTTATTTGGAATTCAGGGTGTTACAGTCTTAGACGGGATGCTCGAGGGGCTGCGGTCGAGCGGTGGGAGGCGCGCAGAAGGTGCGGGTGGCGAGGAAGATGAAAAGTAAAGGGGGTTCGGGTTGCGAGTGGTTCAACAGTAGGTCGGGGTTAGGGTTGGGGTGTGAATAGCAATGGCTTTTGAGAGGTTGAACAGTGGGAGGAAGATGAAGGGTTTTCTTTGGGGTTTGTTTTGGCAGATTTTAAGAAGAGAGAGAGAGTGAGAGATTTGAGGGGTTTTAATAATTAATTAATAAAATTTATAATAATGGGGAGAGATTATAGGGATAGTGGAGAGATATATATGGGGAATTGGGGTTACGGGATTAAATTATAAGATAGTGGGGATCGGGGTATTGGGTTAATGGGTTTAGGATAGACTAGAATTTGGGTTTAGGATCCAATGGATATGGGTTTGGGTTAAAATTTAATAGGAGATGGGCTTGGATTGGGCTTCAAATTAAATAATTAAATAATACAATATAGGTCAAAATCAATTGGCTTTAACAAAGATAATAATAATAATAATAATAATAATGACATTGGGCTTTACAAAAATAATAATAAGAAGAATCATGACAATAAAAATACTAATAATAATAATGGTAACAACATCAATAATAATAATACTAATAACAATAACAACAAATATTAATTAAAATAATAACGATGAAAATACTAAAAATAATAATAATGGTAGTAGTAATAATAGTACTACCGATAGTAATACCGATAGTAATACTATAGTAATAATAATAATAATAATAATAATAATAATGATATGCATCAAAATAGAATTTGAGATTAACAAGTTCATTAAAATCAAAATAGGAATAATACAAAATATAAATAGTTGATCAATTAAAAATAGAAAATATATCGTTATTCAAAGTGAATATAATTGTCAATTATAAACACTAGTAAAAGATCCAAAATGAATTTAGCGCAAAAAATAGATTTATAACTAATCAAAATATAGAAAATATTTAGGAAATACGTATTTACCGGAACGGGGGTTACAATCTTACCCACCTTACAACAAAATTTCGTCCTCGAAATTTGCTTAGGCGGTACATAGGACAAAGCAAAAATAAACTTGAGAAATAACAAAACTAGGAAATAAAGGGAAAGTGACAAAATGGTGGCAACACAAAAATGGAAAAGAACATGGATAAGAATGAAGTGATCTAAACGATGTGAATAAAGATTCAAGAAATGATGACGAATGCAAATGTATGAAAAAGGGAGCAAACAGTACAGAAAGAAGAAAACAACACAAGACTTACGAGATGACGAAGCTAGAAGATGAAGGAGTAGGTAGAACTGGAATCGAAGAGAGAATAGACAGGGAAGAATTGAACCAATCAAGGAGTCAACAAATGAGGGCGAATGCAAAGAATAAAAGGAAGCAAACAATGCAAGGAAGAAGAAGCAATAAGAGAATCCTGCGACCTGTGGGTTATAGGCCCATCACGCTTTCGTTGCTAGAAGAAAACAAATCAGGTTCCGCCAATGGTTCTGGAAAGTAGATTCCTGTCAGTTCCAACGCATATTCATACAATATATAATAAATACAGAAACTAGGTGAATAATTTCATTCTTTACTGGTTATATGTTCTTGCAGCATGTTAGAGTCAAAATTCTTGTATATAAAAATACTTTTTAAAATTATTTGAAAATCTCATAAAAATCATATTGTGACTCTTAGTCATGTCTAGTAACAACATATAAAATTTCAAGTTCAAATTCTACTGTTAACATTTTATTTAATAGAAAATCATATCAGTGTAACTTTTGACAAAAATCTGGAAATTGAAAACATAGCAGTGCTAAAAATACGATATCTTTCAGTTCGTAAATTGAAACCTAGATCCGTAAAAAGTTCTGGAAAATATATTTAAAAAACTACAAATGATGTTTACAAAGTTTTATTAAATTATGAGAGAAACTAGGTCAAAAACTCAAAGCAACATGGAGCAAACAGGAGGCCAGTAAGTAAATTATTATTAAAAGACAAAAAAATAAACAAGCAAGCATATAATTTCAAAGCAATAATTAACAGGAAATCGTACTCAAACTTTATGGTGGAATTCTACTATTGGGGAGACAAATTATTATCAATATAGCATGATCATCACATTCAAACGGAAAGCATTCAATCATCAATGTCTATTCACATGTTTCAAATCTAAGTATTCGTGTCGTGTGTGCATATGACAATATATAACAGGCTTGGGTTTGAGTCAAGGGAAATGACATGAAAAGAGAACTACTACTTGGTTTCACCGATGAATCTAAGTCTCTTTGAAGGGTATTAAACAAATAAAATATGATAATTTGAAGAGGAACTACATGCGGAGATCAAAGAAAATTCTTGAACAAGAATAATAAAACTAGTTCAAGAGAAACTTGCCTTTAGACGATTATCCCGAATATTAATGAAAATGCTACGAAAAGATCAAACGGTTGCAACATGTGCAAACTACGTACACAGCAAACACGTACAAACTACGTAACATCGACAACACATGCAAACTACGTGCACGGCAATCACAGCAAGAGACACAGCTGCAGCGGAGAACACAACAAGAAGGCAGAAGCAAGGGGAAGATCTCGGCAATGGCGGGGCAGCAAGCACGGAGGGTGGAGTCGCGGTGCTGCGGTGGTCGACGGGGTGGTTTCGGTGGTCGCAACGACGAGGATGGGTTCGAAGGCAGGGGCTTCAGGGAGAGGAAGACGATGGTCGATGGATGGCAGCGACGGTGATGACGAGGTGGCTGCAGCAATGGAGAAGGTCGATGAGTGCAGCGACGGGGTGCATGTGGTTCAGCGGTGATCGACTGGGTGGCAATAAGGGGGAGTGCGGTGTGGTGGAAGGAGGAGCAGCGGATGGGTGCTGTGACTGGTGGTTGAGGATGGAGTTTCGGTGGCGATGGCGGTTGCTGTGGCGGTGCTCCGGTGGAGTAATGAGCGGGATGGAGGCGAGAGTCGACAAGGGGCTCGACGGGGGAGACGAGGGGGGTGGGTTTCGGGAGAAACAGAGGAAGAAGAGAGGGGAAAGGTTAGCGGCTTCGAGAGGTAGAAGTTGCACGCTGAGGATGACGATGGCAGGCAGGGCATCGATGGAGGCAGCAATGGTGAGGCACGGTTGGGAGGAAGGCGAAGCGAGGAGGTAGAGATCAATAGTGATGGAGTCGATGAGTTTGGAGGGCAACAATGACGACGGGGAGGAAGAAGACGAGAGGGAAGGTCGGGGGAAGTTGGGTTTAAAAAAAAAACAGAGGAAGGAGGAGAATAGCACCGAGGGAAAATTAGATTACGATGATAATTAGGTTTAATTAATTAGGGTTAGGGATAATTAGTATATACAGGGGTTTAGGATGTTGGGTTGATGGGTTATAGGGTTAGATCCAATAAGAAGACTACAGGGGGAAATTTAAATAAATAAAAATGAGATATTGGGTTAACGGGTTTCGATTATAGGATTATAGGGTTTATATATATATATATATATATATATATATATATATATATATATATATATATATTAAATCAAATAATGAAATACAGATAGAATGGAGTATGTTTGGGCTTCACTCAATAAAATAATCTAGTAAGACAACAAATAAAATCATAGAATTGAATATGATTTTTATGCATTAAATCAAAATACTAATTAGTAATAAGATCAAATGAAGTATAATTTGGGTTTGCGTTTTAAATATATTAAATCCAAACTCATATGTAAAGTGGCTTAAAATTGAACCTTGGGTTAACTTAATGAACTTCATATAAATAATAATAATAATAATAATAATAATAATAATAATAATAATAATAAAAGATAGATTAAAAATCTATGGGCTCTCACAAATTAATGAACATCCAAAGAAATAATAATAATAATAAAATAGGAATTTTATTACAATATAGAAATTATTTGAAAATAACTACAAATACAATTAATGAATAGCAATGAATTTTAACAGGAGATCCAAAATAAATTTAAGACAAAATGAATTCAAGATAATGGAAAATTTTATAAAGAATCCAAACACAGAAAATACACAGAAAAATATGTATAGTTGGAAACGGGGGTTACTCTCGAAGGGGCCATGTCTAATATGGCTTGAATTTTCTCGGGGTTGACCTCTATTCCCCATTGGCTGACCATGAATTCGAGGAATTTCCCGGACTTTACGCCGAAAGCGCACTTTGAAGATTTAGACGCATGTTACGGGACCGAAGGACCCCGAATACTTCCTCCAGATCTTCCACATGATCCCGACCCTGGAGGCTTTTGACGAGCATGTCGTCTACATAAACTTCCATGTTCCGACCAATTTGATTTTTGAAGACCCGATTCACGAGTCTTTGATATGTTGCTTTGGCATTTTTCAGGCCGAAGGGCATGACGCGGTAACAATATAGCCCTTGGTCAGCTGTGAAAGCTGTTTTAGGGATGTCTGGGGTGTACATCCTTATTTGGTTGTAGCCTAAGAAGGCGTCCATGAAACTGAGAAGTTCATGCACGGACGTCGCATCGATGAGGGCATCGATATTAGGGAGTGGGAATTGATCCTTCGGGCAGGCCTTGTTGAGGTCTATAAAATCTATACATATCCTCCACTTTCCATTGGCCTTTTTGACTATCACGACATTGGTTAGCCACTTGGGGTAGCTCACCTCCTGTATGAAGTCGGCGGAGAGGAGGTTATGTACTTCCTTCCTAACCACCTATTGCCGATCGGGAGCGAACTTGTAGCGTCTCTGCTGCACTGGTTTCGAGTTGGGACTGACGCTCGGTCTGTGCATGATAAGATCTTCGGAGATCCCAGTCACATCCGAGGGGACCCAAGCGAATAGGTCCTGACTTCGACGGACGCAGTCAATGATCTCGAGTCTTAGGTCTGGGGGGTGAAGCCGACTCACTTGGAAACATTTGTCTGGATCATCCTCGGAAAATGACACCTTTTCCAGTTCATCGACAGGTTCGAAATCGATCGTACTTCTTTCGAAAGGGAGGTTGACCATGTCGAGGGGGGCGACAACGACTCTCATAGTAGCCATGTAGCAAGTTAGAGCTGCCTCCTGGTTGCCTCAGACGATACACCCTCCGTGCTCTATGGGGAACTTCATCTTTATGTGGTATGCTGAGGGTACTGCCTGGAGGGATGTGAGTTCATGTTAGGTTTCAAAGGAAATCACAGATTATATACACAGCGGAAAATTTATAAAAAAAATTATCGAAACCTAGTCATGGATCCATGTGAAAACCATAAATTGTGTTTAGGAGTTATACCCTGAAGATGGATCTGTTGTCTCCACAGTATGCCGACCACAGCACTATAATATTGCGGTGCCTCTACAGTATCCACACGAACGAATCAAATCAAGCTTTTCCTCACGCCATGGTGCTAGCTGCGGGAAGGGGATATTCCTCACGATCTCTCTCTCTCACACAATTTCTGTGACAGCTAGGCTTTTCTCATGTGTCACTTTTCCACATATACATATCATATATATAGGTGCAGAAAATCAACCCTAAGAGAGTAATGAGGTTGTTGGGCTCACAATCTGACCTGGATCAGATTTGTGTGTGGGTCTTTGAACTTTAGTCAGCCCATTTAATCTAATTAAATGTCCAACCAATGTCAGGAGTCCAAGTCTTACTTAGATCCCTAATTAAATTCATCTTATGAATTTAAATCACAATTTCGATCCATTCTAAGTGTGCGACCCTGTAGGTTCTCATTACGTTGATAATAATACTGAAATCATATTCTAGTATTACAAACAGTAAGCGGTATCTAGCAATACATCACTGCTACTCAAGTAACCAGAATGTCGGTGATTTGACATAACATATCCGTGACAAATGTTACCATGTAGTCTAGTCCCTTTATCTAGATATGTTAATTGACCACAAGTCAGAGAGTGTGTCACCCTTATATAGTTCAATCTTTGGTTTCTTGATGTCCGAGTAGACTTACTAAATTAAATGAGCTCAATATCTCATATTAACTCATTTGAGCACGGCCATGCAGTCTCACTCAATCAAGGGGCCCATAGATACCGCTCATGTTATGTAAGAGGGACAAATCCTATCTAAGTCACTCACATCTCTCTGCATGATTTGTAGTATATCCAATAGTCGACTTTATAATCACCTTATTATAAGCAACATTTGACGGCATTAAAACATACAACTTCTCATGTAGGGAACCTGTAGTGACTTTAAGTCAAAGGACTACGTACACCATGGTCACTGTGAGAATTACTTATGACACTCACATAACGATCCATACAACGTTCTCATAGTGGGTCAATCTAATACATTATTACTCTAATATGTACCCATGTGAAGGACTTGATATCTCATATCCATGACCCATGAGATATGGTCATTAGTCTACGAACATACTAGTCTCTATGTATTATTGTTATCATAATTCACAATAATACTTGACTATGGACATTTAAGAATAGTGTTCTAATTACAACCAATAGGATTTCACAATCAACTCATGCACTTGATATCCCATGGTATTGAATCTACTATTCTAAGGACTTAATTTTATTTATTTAATCACAATAAATAAAATGTCATGATGCAATGTAAACTAGTAATATCAATACATAACAAACCTCTAGGACATACACCAACAACCGAGTTGGCCGAGTATGGCGTTGTAGGCAGCTTGGACGTTCACCATCATGAAGTCCATGGTTTCTGTACCAGAAGTTGGTGCCTGCCCAGCTTTCACGTCGAGGGTCACGAATCCCTCGATTTGAACGGGGGATCCTGAGAATCCATGGAGCATGTACCTTGCAGGCTTCAACCTCTTCCTGGGGAGTTTCAGAGCATTGAAGGGCACTTCGAATAGGACATTTACCGAACTCCCATTATCGACTAGTATACAGCGGACTTCGTGATTAGCTAAACCAAGGTTAATGACAAGAGCATCACAATAGGGGAAACGAACACCTTCAAGATCTGAATCGGAGAATGAAACCGATAACCCCCGACCCTTGGTGGTGGACCATGTTGACTTCTCGGACGAAAGTGCAGGAGGTGTTCGAGTCTCCGCCATTGGTCCATCGTCAACGCAGTGGAGAATAGCCAGACGGTCGGCTACCTCCGGGCCGGGGCCTGTCATCGGACGGGTGTCTGCTCTTAGAGGAGGGGAGGGGAGGCTAGCATATTTGGTGAACTCTGCCAGATAGCCTCTCTGTATGAGTGCTTCGATTTTCTCTCTAAGAGCCTGACAATTGTCGGTCACATGGTCGCGGTCACGATGTAATCGGCAGTAGAATCTCCTGTCCCTTCTCCTGTTGGCGTTATTAAATGGTGGGGTTATTTGACTATCCCCTTGTTCTCGATATCCATAAGAATGACCGAAACATTCGCCGCGAGTGGGGTGAATCTCTGAAACCATGGGACTGGAGGTGGACGGCTCTGACCTATGGGGTCCTTTTGCAACTTTTTTGGGGCCTCAAATTCATCGGCTTTCCTTTTTCCTTTTGCTGGGGTCTCCTTCCACTCGTGGGGATGCAGGGCTTCCTCTGCTCGGATATATTTTTCGACCTTGCGGAGAAGGTCGAGAAAGTCGGTGGGAGGTTTCTTTGCGAGGGAGGCCTTCAGCTATTCGTGGCGGAAATTATGTCGAAATGCCGCCGAGGCGACTCCGGCTTAGAGGGAGGAAACTGACCTGGCTTCGATTGTGAATCTTCGGACGAAGATCCGAAGTAGCTCCCCATCCTTCTACCTTAGGTCCAGGAGTGAAGCACTCGTTTTCTCTACCTTACCACTGGTCACGAAGTGTGCAAGAAAATTCTCTTCGAGCTGATCGAAGGAGAAAATTGAACCAGGGGCAAGTTTTGAATACCATTCTCGAGCCGGGCCATGCAGGGTGGCAGGAAAGGCTCGATATAAGAGGAGATCCGAGGCGCCGTGAATCATCTTGAGGGTATGAACCCCTTTATGTGATCAGCTGGATTTGTCTCCCTATTGTATGTCTCAAACTACGGAGGTTAAAAATTTCTCGGGATGGAGGCTTTAAGGATTCGGACGGAAAAGGGGGTCGAGACGGTTGGTGATCCCGTCCGAGCAATGCCCCATTCTCGCCTATTCAGGAAAAACGGTCCTCCATCTCTTGGAGCTGTCTCCAGACGACGTCCTACCGATTTTCAAATCTGGTCGAACCGAGGTATTCTTCTTCTCCGGAGTCTTCGGCTTGTTCTTCTCTTGGGTGTCGTCCGTCTCAGACTCCTCTGCAGAGCGCTCGCAAGACTTCAGCCTAAAACTATTAGAACTCGACACAAGTGATGTGACTATTTATGCCGTGGTAATTTGGGTGTCGATGATCCCTTGGGGAACGGATATCTCCTTGGCCTCGAGACCGGTGGACGCTATGACTCGGAGTAAAGTTCGAGGGCGCGACCTCGCCCCTCGATCGACCGAGTTGGTTTTGGAGGTCCCCTTGGGCGGGCCGGTTGAGGATGATGTCCCAGAGGTCGCCCACCACAAGTTGATCGACTGGTCCTCTGGTGGAGCGGTATGTGCTCGGAGCTGGTCTCTGGGGATTCTCGATGCGCTGTCTCCACGACCCTTGGGTGTTGGAGGGGCTTCAGACCGGTGGGGGAGGAGGGACTAAAGGTCCCGCAGCAGTGGGCTTCTTAGTTCGGGGAGCCATGGGGGAGTGGCTTTGGATGGATACTTGGGTTGGAGGTGAAAGTAATCTGCAGTTTTTCACAGACGGCGCCAATCTGTTGTGGTCTTTTTCTTGGCTGTGTGGAACAAACAGATAATGTGAGTTCTTAGTTTTGAGAAAACCATGATGATCATATCCTTTGATCCAAACCCGGATGGATATTAGACTAGTAGGACGATCGATGTAACATCCTAAATTTTCATATAATTAAATATAAAAAATTTCATTGATTTCACATGTTTCGCACATGCAAATTAATGTGTGTATTTGGCTTTAAATTTATTTTTATGTCATGAACTAATATTTCTTTCTTTTTTTTAAAAAGCCTCTTAGTAATTATTATAAAATCCTGGGCCTAATAGCTTAATTCTAGCCCACCCAAAATAAAATAAATTAATTAATTAAGAGTCCATGGATTTTAGCCCACCTAACTAACCCACTAATTAATTCTATTATTAATTAAAACAACTTGTATGGCAGAAATGATCAAGTAACAAATTAATAAATAAATTAAAGAATAAACAACTAGGTGTGCATGTGAGGGCACGTGCAATGGGAAGAGAATGAGGGGCCGGCCAATTCAAGAGATGGGGAGAGTGGAGAGAGTGGAGAGTTGGTTATGTGCTAATGAGTGGTTTTTCTAACTCCCAAATGTATCTTAGCCCTTCATCCAAACTCATCTCAACCCTCCATTTGTTCATGAGTTACCCCCCCTATCACTCTTATCATTTGCACTTAGAAAATTTTAAAGGGAAAGAGAAAGAAAAGACATTGTGAGAAAAAGATTGAGTGTGAAAAAAATGTGTGAGAGAAAGAAAGAGAGTGTGTGCTCTTGCTCATTGGAGGCCGGCATAGGATCAAGGAGGAGAAGGCTCGGGTTCTTGCATAGCTAGGAGGAGAGGCTCGGATTTTGCACAAGCTAGGAGGAGAAGGAAAGGCAATCGTGCTTTCAAGGAGTTTTCTTTAAAAGTTTTCATTGTTCTTCAAAGAGGTGGGCAATTTCTCTACTTCTAATGTAGATATCATGTTAGTAGGTTAATTTTATGAATATGCTAAAGAAATAATTAAATTTGCCATGTGATTGCTTAAAGAGACTAGTAGGGAAAAAGAGAAACTTTGGATTGAGATTAGTGAATTAAAATTTATCATTGGTGTCTTATTAATGAAATTCATTCTGGAATATCTATTTTAAATGAATCATGCTAGTGTGGTGATTTTTGCTTAGGGAATGGCTTAATTGTAGATTGAGATGAATGAATATTGACATGTGTTAGTTGCTAAATGGCTAAATTGATATTCTAATTATGTAATGTTGATGTGATAAAGGAAAAAAGAATGATTGCTAAACTCTTGTAGAATGGAAAGAGAAGAAGAATATACATTTAGTGGATTAATATTGGTTTTGTGAAGGAACCATAGTTTATTTCAAAGTCAATAATGTATTCCTTAAATAAAAATTGGAAAGAAAACTTATTTTAATGTCAAATTAAGAGTTTTTAATTGCTGTTATATTGTATTTTTTAAAAGAAATATTCTGGAAGGAGTTTTGAATTGAAAGGTATAAATTCATTGAGAAATTGAAATTTGTAAAAGATCTTTTTGAACAGACAGATAGTATAGAGTTTTTTTCATTGCCTCTTCATAACAGAGGATTGGTTTGGGTATACTGGCTTTCGGTGTGGGTAGAGGGGGGGGGGGGGGGTCTGGGGTTCGAATCCGACCAACTGCCCTTTTACTTTATTTTGATATTTTTTTGATATATTGGATTTTTAAGAGTAATAAAAATTGGAAAAAAAATTCTGTTATTCCTCAAATATTATCTAGACTTTATGAAAAAATAATTCCACAATATTTTAATATATTTTGTGAGAATTGGATGTGATTTTTATATTAAAATAATGGGATGAAGAACTTGATAAATCTTCTCAAAAATATGGATTTGGTATAATTAAAGAAAGAGGAAAATTTGATTGCAAGAAATTTGTGTGGAGATCAAATTATGAGATTTTGTAAGTTAGTAAATGGAATTTGTGTTTTGTACATATAATTATGCATGAAACATGAAATAAAAAGATCATGATGAAATATGAAAATTTGTGAGTAAGAACACTCAATTTTGGTGAACATGAAAAGTGGTTATAAACTAGAGTGTAGCTAAGTCCTTACACCGGCATGAATGAATTCTTGAAAATAAATGTTGTAATAAAAAACCAAGATTGGGTCGTTATTATTAATTGATGGTTAAGACCGGTGTTGAGAAAATGCTAACTCTAGGGTGTTAATTTATTCATGATTCAATTATCTAAGGACAACACAATAGTGAAGATGTGATGAAAGTAAGAGAAAAACACAAGTATGAGGGTCTCGGATCCACGGTGTGAGAGTGTTCACAGGCTGTCTACATGATGCGTCATGTCATGACGTGAATACATCTCCGAAATTATCAGGATTGTGGCAACGCTTGTGGGGTGCTTGGTGACTACGTAGTGCCATTGTTCCATGACGGAGGCGAATTGTCCATAGGTTGTCTACTTGATGCATCATGTCATGACGTGGAATTCTCCTTCAGGCTGTCTGGATATGGGCTCGTAATTCATAAAACATCTATGATACTTACCGTAGTTACCGTAGTAGTTAAACTCATAACGAGGGATTCAACCCTACAAGATGAAGAACGGTTAAGGGCTTGCCCTCGGATTTATGTAAAATGGGATGCATAAGTTCGAACAAGTGTGCATTAGTATCATAAAATAATAAGTAACTGCATTAAGACTAAGTGCACAGTCACACACGACATCAATAAGATAGTTCCCCTTAGCTTTGTTTGTGGCCAAGTGTGTGCTTTCCAAGTAAGAAAAATTGATGTATTATATCCTAGCATCAGTTGTATGCAACTGACGTGCCCACAGTTTCTTTGCAGGATAAAATGAATGAAAAGACTAAAGTAGGAATGTTGCTTAAAGAAACGTTTCAATTGTTATTTTAATTATGTATCATGCTGTAATTTATTTCTGCTGCGTTGATATAAATATTGTTGTATAAAAGTTTTAAATTCCTTATAAAATTGTACGAAGTGAAGTGTAAAGATCATGTGGAACTTCGAATTCAGGCTTATTTGGAATTCGGGGTGTTACAATCGATGGCCGCTCCACAGAGCTGCAAAATAAAGCCTGAAACACCGGGAGTATTCCCGACGACAGACCCTCCGATGCTTAAGTTAGAAGACAGCTATTTTTGTGGTAGAAATTCTGTGGACAAGGAGTTGTTACCTCTAGTTGTATAGTAGTCATTGTAGTTATAGGTTCGCGGGGGGGGGGGGGGGGATTTTTACGACGTGCCCTGCGCGAAAAGCAGGCAACTCACCGGGGCGTCTGAATAGGCTTGTGGAAAGCTCGTGGATTTGTTTGGCCTGGACCCAAATGATTACTTCGTGATTCGTGCCAGAATCAACAGTGGAGATCACTAACCATTTTTCCCATATCAATGAGAGTATCTACTTGAACTTCATCTTAGGGATGGCATCAGGGCCAGGGCTGGCCCGGGACCGGTGCCGACCCCCCTCCAACCAGGGCTGGCCCCTGAACTGGCCCCCACACACCCGGTTATGGTCCGGTCCCCATATTTGCCAAGGAAGCCCAGTCTAGCCCGGCCCGCTCGAGGCCCGAGACAGGTTGAACCGGCCCGCCCGGGCTCGGGCCGACCGTTGGCTGGCTTTTTTTTTCCAGAAATTAAAAATAATAATAATAAATTACGAAACTACCCCCCAACGGATTCATAACGGCTAGTTTTGGGGGGTACTTTAGGAAATCAAAAAAATTGCATTTTCTATAAATACAATACCATTCCTTTCATTTCTCTTCACCAATTCACTCAACTATCTCTTTCTCTCTACTATTTCTTTCTCCAATTTGGTGATCAACATTCTTTCAAGTGATCAAGATCAAATTTTGTACATTTTGGAGGAAGGAAATCAACAACAATCAACAACAACAACTCATCAACATTCAACAACAACAACTCAAGTCTCTACTTTCTTACGGTATGTTAGTATAATTTTAATTTGTAGAATTAACATAGCATACTACTTCATTATTCTCATATAATTTGTGTTTTCTTGATCTTCTTTCTCTCATTTTTTTTTAGATTTTATTTTTAATTTTGGTAAAGTGGTAAAAAAACATACACTACTCACTCACTAATTCATTTTTAGTTTTTCATAGTTAAATGGCCTCTAATCGATCATGCGGTGGTGGTAGGCATAGTAGTCAAGAATCTACTAGTCATCACATCCCTTCCATTCCTAACCAATATATAGATAGTGAAGAAACATTTATGAATTATGATAGTTTTCCCGATTTGAATGAAACACACTCAAATCCTATAGAAATAGAAGATCATGTAGAACCACAACCGTCGGAACAAGGTCCTTCTCTAAACTCAAGGAAAACAAGAGGGACTACTTCGGAAGTACACAATTTTTTAAATTTTGTCCCTTCACAAAATGATAAGAGTGTAGGACTTAAAATATGTAAGAAGTGCCAAACCCCATATAAGTTTAAAGTAGGATCGGGAACGGGAACACTTCAACGTCACTTAAACAAATGTCAACCACAATTTTCGAATGATAACCTCACACAACAAAAAATACATCCTAAAACCGGTCAAGTAGATAGTCATACATATGATCACGATCACGTTCGTAAGGGAATCGCTAAATTAGTAATTAGGGGTGAATTGCCATATTCGTTTGGTGAACAAAAATATGTAGAGAATTTTGTACAAACCACCTTCAACCCCCATTTTAAAAAAATTGCTAGGAATGTTGTTAAGGGTGATTGTAAATTAGTTTACAATGAGAGTAAGGATTTTTTGATAGCAACACTAAAATCACTAAACACTAGAGTTTCATTGACATCGGATGGGTGGGTAGGAGTAAACGGGGTTCCAATGATGTGTGTAACATGTCATTGGATAGATTCGGATTGGTTACTTCAAAAGAGAATAATTTCTTTTGGATATGTTAGGTACCCACATAAGGGTGAAATTATAGCCACACACATTATGAAAGCATGCAATAATTTTTTTATTCATGATAAAATGTTTGCTATTGGTTTTGACAATACATCCAATAACACTAAGGCAATTGAGAGTTTAAAAATTACTTTAGATCTTGTGGCACCCGAAATTTTTTATGTTAGGTGTGCTTGTCACATTTTAAATCTTTGTGTGCAAGATGCACTAAAATATGGAAATGATAAACTAGAAGCAATGAGAGATTGTGTTCATTATATTACATTGAGTGGTGTTTTCATGATTGGTGTAAACTTAGGGGCATTGTATGTAGACGTTTTCCTAAAGATGTACGACATCGTTGGAATTCTACCTTTGAATTATTAGGTATTTTTCTTCATTATCGTTTTAATCTTAGAGATTTTTGTGTCGCAATGGGTATGCAAAATTGTATGTTAGATGATGATTTTTGGTTTTTTGCCGATAGTTTATATAAATTTTTACAACCTTTTAACGATGCAACTTTGCAATTTTCGAAAACATATACATCTACATCTAGTGGTATTTTACTTGAAATTGTGACTATCATGACAACAATTAAAGATTTGCAAAATGACCCTTTTATTGGAGATATGGTTAATGCGGCATATGTTAAATTTTTGAAATATTTTCATCCAATTCCTATGTTATATTGTGTAGCTAGTGTAATGAATCCTATGATTAAATTAGAAGGTACAAAAAATTTAATTGAAATTTTCTACACTTATGCCTCACACGATGCAATACTAGATTTTGATCATGTTGCTTTTACTCGTAAATTTGAGAATGTTTTGACTAGGTTATATGATGCTTATGATAGGATTTATTCAACTAACACTATTCAAACACATACACAAAATGTTGAATCTTCTTCTTCTTCTTCCTCCATATTAGCAAAAGGAAAGAGTCAAGCTAGTATTGGTGTTTTAAATCTTATTAAATCGAAAAAGGCAAGAACCAATTCACCTAATGAGTTGAATTGGTATAATGCACAAAGTGCAGTTGAAGATGTAGAAGATGTGTTACAATTTTGGAAGACTAATGAAGCAATTTTTAATATTCTTTCTCGTATGGCTAAAGATCTGCTAACAACACCAGTGTCAACTGTTGCATCGGAAAGTGCTTTTTCTCTTGGTGGCAGGATAATGAGCCCGAGCAGGAACCGATTGACAGCCAAAAATTTGGAGATGCTAGTATGCGCCGAAGATTGGATGAAAGCGGAAGAGAGGATCCAAGACTTACTTGAAGCACAAGCTGGAGGTGGATCAACAAGTAGCGATGAATGAACGATTACATTTAATTAATTTATATTAAAATGTTGTTCAATTAATTGTAATTAATTGGGAAATTTAGAGTGATGAGATTCTATATTTAGGTTAAGTTCAAGTGCACGACAATAGTCCAATGCCTTCTCTTCAATCTAAGTAGAGGCCATCTCGATCTTTAAATTCAAGTAATTCCCTTGATTTGTAATTTGATGATTTGAGCTAAATAGACAAATTTGTATGAATTTTATTCATGTACTTAATTTTATTCAAGTAGTTCAAATTTATTTATTCATGTACTTTATTTATTCATGTACTTCAATTATTTATGAAATTTTATTCTTTGCAATTGTTATGCAATTACAAATCCATATACTTGTTCTTTAACAATACTAAAAAAAAACCTTTATACACGAGCCAGGCCCGACCCGCGAACCGGCCCGGCCCCCACACTAGGGGCGGGGGGCCAGGTCTGGGCCAAGGTTTCTTACCTTGAGCCCGGCCCGGCCCGGCCCGCGTTGGGAGGAGCCCGGCCCGGGTAAGCCCGGGACCGGTCAAAACCCGGTCAAACCCGGCCCGGTCAGGCCCGGCCCGAATGGCCCGAATGCCATCCCTACTTCATCTTATTATGTCTAGTGGCATAAAAGTAGTATGCTGAATACAACGGTATTCAACATATTCATGGAGAGGTTCGACATAGAAGCAGTGGCAACTGTAGTCACAAGAGGATTCAACCAATATAAGCAAATTCATCGCGAGTGGACTGTTACAATTATTGGTATGTAAACTTCGTTGCAAAAGTTTGAATTGCAATCTTTTCAAACACTGGAACTGTACTAATTCCTTAATTCAGTAGCAAAACAATGTTGCTTCAATGCACACAAATACTATCTAAATTGACACATACCTTTCCTTTATTTGAATCCACGACAAATACAGATAAAGATAGCATGAATTAGAGAAGTGAGAAATTCATTTATTTTATTCTCTTTCAACTCACTTTTGCTTTACATCTCCTCGCCTCTTTATTGTTCTTTGTGATTACTTAAGACGCGATCTCATTTTATTAATTCTTTGCTCTTATTTGCAATTTTCTTCATCTAGGATTTAAAATTGGTTATTGATAACTTCAACTTCTGGTCCTTCCTTTAATGCGGTTTTGTCTTTGAATTAAGATCTATATTAACTAGCTCTGCAATAAGTCATAGTTAGAAGTTTCAAGGAGAAAAGATGGGTTAGTCGGTTTCAGTTGTTTCTTGATTATGTTTGGTACATAGATAGTCTTCAGGAATTAAGTATATGACCTATTCACGAAAAGGTTCGGAATTTGCACTGCACAAAATAATCATTATAACGTTCGTTAGTAGTTAGTGTTATCCGATATAACCAAATTATAAATTATAATTCGTAGGGTTGTGTTGCTGCTTTTTTTCTGTATGAGAGCAAACAGATGATGTGAATTCTTTTTAGAAACAATAAAAAAACCTGACATTTTAGTTTTCACCAATATTGACTATTATCAACTGATCTTGATTCATGAAAATGACTCATTTGAAACGTTAGATTTGATCTAGATGGTGACGATCGTTCCGATTGACCTGCAAAAGTCTAAAACACCAGGGGTTGGCCCCGGCGACAGACCCTTCAACGCTCAAGTTAGAACTTGAAAATTTATGAGTGTCTTTTAGTGACAAAATACTAATTACCTGATTCTTGTGAAGATCATGGGGTATTTATAGTCGGTTTGCGGTTGTTTCAAGAGATTGATATATCTCTACTTCCCGGTGTTTTGATAGAGTTTGTTATTCTCATTTTTATAAAGAGATAAGGTTGGTTACCATTTTCTTGGCAAAAACATAGGGTTAGTTGACTTTGTGAACCGTCTCTTATGGATAATTATGAGTTTAAATAGATTTTTATATAATCATAAACTTCTTCATGTTGGGCTGTTATGAAAACCAAGTTTGATAAATCCATTTTGGGTAGCTGGGCTTGAAAGAGGCCTAATTTGCTTCTATAGACCCATTTCTGGTGGAGTTTACTGTTTTACCTTTGAGAGCTTTAAGATCCATGCCCGATTTGAACGGTACCGATTTACTTCTATTTTTGCTCATATCAGTTTGTTAGAGAATAATTACTTTATTTGATTATAGAAGTGGAGAATTATTATAGAGATTTTTTAAAAAAGTAAAATGTGGAGTATGGTCACCATGTTTCATTAATAAGAGGTTAACAGAATAAACCCGTAGGACGGCCAAAAGTACACAAACTACAAACAATAAATAAAACATGAAACCTCCAACTACATAGGAGGGAGGGACTAGTGATCTAAACAGTAGAAGTAACGACATAGCTAGTACAAAGATATGAACTGAAACAAAACATAAAAGGGCTCCCTCCAACAAATCCCTGGGGGCTGGGATGAAGACGTGCCCCTCAATCCAATGTAGGATCGATCACAATCTCCTCCTTGTCGTACTCGTCCATATGGAAGGTCCTGGCAATCCTGCCCCTAGGACCAGCGCTGCTACTGTAGCCCAAAAATAAATCAAATACATAATATGAGTTAAGTTACCAGAAATACTATTACGAGTCCTACGAAAGTAAAAGTTAACTTTGTCTAGCCATAAAACTCAGGTCGTAGCGGCGATGACAATATACCAAACATCTTTCATATTGTTTCTCTTGGTAGAGAATCGAGGACCAATCCATAGGTTGTCATATGATTGTGGGTAGTTGTTTGTACCTAGGGCTCTCAGTACCTCCACTAGTAGCGATTTGCTCTTAGGATAGTTCACAAAGAGGTGATTTCTCGATTCCATGTGTGTGGAGCAAAAACCGCATTCAATATTGATGTTCGGTTGTCTTTTAGCAAGATATTTCCGTGTAAGGATAGCATCATTTAGGACCAACCAAAGGAAGACTCGAACCTTTAGAGGAGTTTTTGCCTTCCAAAGGACTGAGGCACGACTCGTAGTGTTAGGGTTGTGTCTTGTATACTCGTTGTTCAGATTAAAAGAAGGTAATATAAAGTACGGAGGTCGAAGCGTCAAAGCGAGTAGAAGGAGAACAACAGCAACAGTAGGTGCAGCTAGTTGCGGTCGACTGGTCTGGGTGACAGTCGACCGCACCCTCCGACTGCACCCCCGACCGCTATTTGTACTGGGAAGTCAGAGAGCGGTACGGTCGATCGGTCTTGGTGGACGGTCGACCGCCCGTGCCACTGTGTTCAATTTTGGGCCTCGATTTGTTAGGTCGTTTCAGTCCAATCTTCAACTCCAAGTTAGATCGTACGGTTCCTATTCAGTTACTTCTTTTCCAGGTTTTATCGAACGACTAAGGATCAAGATTAGATCTATGGTTTCTCTCTATTCTTCTATATATTGTAAACTCCTCCAATATGAGAGGGAGTACTTCATAGATTCTTTTCTCCATTGCAAAGAGAGGCTCGAGATAGAGATAGTTCTTGGTAGGTAAGTTTAATTCCTTGGGTCAAGTGAATCAGTAACTCAATCTCTTCTAGTTAAATATCAGATCTCCCTATATTTCTCCTTGGATTAAGCAAAGCTAACCGGGATAAGTCATCGTTGTTGTATTTATGTTAGTTTGGTGGATATACTTGCTTGCTCAATTTATTTGTCTCGTCTACTTCGTCTTCCTCATTGCTCTAATTAGTTCCGCTGCGACCAGAGGACGTTTGTTGATACCCCAATCCCAACAACTGGTATCAGAGCTTCAGGTTGCCGAGTTCCTTGGTTAAGATGACAAGCCACAGTATTTTGAAGATCAAGCAGTTTGATGGTAAGATCGGTTTCAATCTTTGGAAGACTGACATGTTTGATGTTCTTGTTCAAGAACAGTTGCAGTCAGCAGTAAAGAAGAAGGAAAAGCCAACTGATATGAAGGATGATGTTTGGAAAGATATTCGTGAAAGAGCCATAAGTCTAATCCGACTATCCTTGGCGGACGAGGTCAAGTGCAGATTTCTTGAAGAAACTGACGCGGCGAGTCTGTAGGAAAGACTCATAACTGACTACTCCGGTTCGTCGTTATTAGATTGGATGCATTGGAAGAGGAAGTTATTCCGTTTATCTATGAAGGAATGTACCGATCTCCAAGATCACATTATAGAGTTCAATAAGGTATTATCTGAACTTAAGGCGATCAACGCAGATGTGTGTAAGGAAGATAAAGCTTTCAACCTGATATATTCACTGCCGGATTTATATGAGCCTTTGATCACGACCATGCTACACGGTAGATCTGCCAAGGAGAGTATTTTGGTAGATGGTGTAATCAAACCAATGAAGGAAAATAAACTTAGGAAGGAGACCCATAAATCTTCATCGTCTATTCCTACAAGTTGTCTAGCAGTGGATGGTTCTTCGGGGGGAAGACAAAGTGCTTTGCAAAAGGATTCGATCTGTTGCCGATATTGCAGGAGGCCAGGGCATATCAAGAAATACTGTTAGAAATTGCAGAATCAGGAGACCACAAAGAACGGGAGTTTAGCCGCAAATGTGGTTAGTGCCTTTGATTTAGGTAGTTCGTGTCTTCTTATTTCAAATTCTTTAGAAGTGGATTCTAGTTGGTTTCTTGACTCAGGGAGTTCTTCTCATATTTGCTCTGAGAGGAAGTTGTTTTCTACTTATAAGTCTACTACGGAGCGTTGTGTGACAACGGAAACTTGAGAGATTTGTGAAGTAGTGGGTGAGGGGACAGTTGAGTTGAAGATGCCTGGTCTACACATGTTCACTTTAGGGGATATTTTGCATATTCCTCTGCTGAAACGGAATCTGATTTCCTTAGGAACTCTTGATGCACAGGACTGCAGGTACACAGCTCGAGGTGGAGTTCTGTCTGTTTTTCAAGGTCGTCGTAAGGTGATTAGAGGTATGAGAATGGTTGGGCCAAGCCAAAACAATCTTTACAAGCTTTTGGGAATTCAAAATACTTGTGCAAGTGTTGCTCCTTTTCCCGGTATTCCCGCAAGCTCAGCTAGTTTGCCGCATCTAGATTCATCGAGACGAGACCACGACGCTCAAATATCGTCGAGAGGTGGAGAAAGCCTAATGGTAGGTGGAGTTCGTGTGGAGTTTAGCAACTTCGTGAGTACATCTACGGAAATGGGCCTTTGAGGGGTTGTACTGGATTCGGTGAGATTGGGTAGAGATCATTTCAACTAGAAGAATAAGCTAATTTTCAAAGTTTTCTTTGCAAGTAGAATTTGTTAAAGTTTGGAGATGAGTAACACATCATGTGATAACACTCGTATGCAATCCAAGGTGGAGTTTGTTATGGTTGTAACTTATATACTCGTTGTTCAGATTAAAAATAGGTAATATGAAGCACGGAGGTCGAAGCGTCGAAGCGAGTAGAAGGAGAACAACAACAGTAGTAGGTGCAGCTAGTTGCGGTCGACCGGTCTGGGTGACAATCGACCGCACCCTCTGACTGTACCACCGACCGCTATTTGTACTGGGAAGTCAGAGAGCGGTACAATCGATCGGTCTTGGTGGATGGTTGACCGCCCGTGCCGCTGTGTTCAGTTTTGGGCCTAGATTTGTTAGGTCGTTTCAGCCCAATCTTCAACTCCAAGTTAGATCGTACGGTTCCTATTCAGTTACTTCTTTTTCAGGTTTTATCGAACGACTGAGGATCAAGATTAGACCTAGGATTTCTCTCTATTCTTCTATATATATTGTAAACTCCTCAAATATGAGAGGGAGTACTTCATAGATTCTTTTCTCCATTGCAAAGAGAGGCTCGAGAGAGAGATAGTTCTTGGTGGGTGAGTTTAATTCCTTATGTCAAGTGAATCAGTAACTGTAATGCCCCGATTTTTCATTTAATGAAAAATTATTTATTTTTGCACATAGTGTGCACGTGCAACATTTTTGGTAAATATTTTCATCATGATGAGTATAGATATTTAAATATGTGCTTTTAATTATTTTATACAAAGCCTTCTTTCAATTAAACAAAAAGCTTTTTTCTTAAAGCCCAAAATTTAATTCATTTATTTTATTTTAAAATTATTATTTTTGGCCCATAAACTAAAGCCCATGAGTTAATTTATTTTTAAATACAACTTGTAATATAGAATACAATTTAAAGATTATTTTTATACAAAATTTAATGTACAAATTTTTGGAGACCAAATTGCATGCACGTGCATTGCACGTACACGTGCAAAGTGCACCTTCCTATGCATGGCCGGTTGTGAAGTTTGGAGGGAAATCAAATTTTTGAGTGGAGTCATGGGGTGATGGTTATTTGATCATGGGTAGTTAGTGTAACTCCTCCTTAAATCTAAGCCATTTGTTCCTAACTCCTACTTCAATCTTAGCCATCCATTTTCCTAGATTTTTAGTATAAATACCCCCCCCCCCCTGGCTAGTATTCTTGTGCAAATTAATTCTTCCAAACATATAGTTAAAAGACATTATCAAGTAGTTAGTAAGTGAGTAAAAGATTGAGAGGTTGTGTGGGATTGTGCTTGCATCAACAAGAACAAGGAGAGGCCGGCTATCAAAGGGAGTGCTCTCGGGTTGGTGTGCTCGGGTTGGCTTGTGCGCGCGTGTCCAAGGAGGAGGATCGTTCGTTTGCAAGGACATTCGTTTAGGAGGTTGCTAGTTGTATATTTCTCTCCATTTAAGGTGGGTAAATTTTCCATGTTTCTAATTAGAAATGCATGCTAGATTAAATTGAATGAATGAAGCATGAAAAAGATTAATAAGAGTACACATTTAATTGAAAAATGACTTATTGATTGATTGATATAAGGATGTGCAATTGTATGTGGTTCTATTAGTAAAGGGAAAATTGTGTGTGAATAGATTATAGCCATAAATTATTGAAGAAAGTTTCATTATCTACATCACAAATTATGTACACAAAAGTTAGTAGATTAACAATGCTACTTTATGTGTTAAATGAATCTTTGTGTTTTATTGAAATGAATGAATTAAAATATAGATTTGTATGTTTGGTAAAACGATTAAAAACAGAAATTAATAAGAAGAATTGCTAGTAAAGAGATTTGAGATGTTAATTGTTAAGAAATGTCGAAAGAAGAAATGTGGTAGTTATAATGTAGAATCCGAATTAATTGTATGAAAAATATGTTTTAATTGTTAAAAAAATTATTTTTTCATACTGGTATGTAAATTATGTGAGGAAGAATCAATCTGGAATTTTACAGTAATTTTTTTTATAAAAGCAAAGTGAAATGAGGACTAGTTGAACATCGAAACGTTTTAATAACAGAGAGAATTGGTTTAAATAAATTTTGAGTTGCGTTATTGACAACCTGAGCGCGTAGCTTAAGTGGTCGGGATGGCTTAAATCGCTACAGTGGGCTTTCGGTCTGAGGTCGCTGGTTCGAATCCCCTGGGCAACACACTTTTGTTTCATGAATTTTTAAAATAAAGGATATCAGCGGCCGAGAACATTTAATGCTCTCAGCCCCTCATCCTAACGCAAATAGCGTTTGGCCTAGTGGTTGTGCCTTCGGTTGGTTTCCTTGTGGTTCTGGGTTCGAATCTCGGCTTTGGCAAGTTTGAAAAAAATAATTTTTTGAATGTTTGGATGATTGAAAAATTATGGAAAAAATATGTTTATTCTTCTAAAAATATATGGGATTTATGAAAAATAATTTGAAAATTATTTACATAAAATAAAATATGATTTGAGAATAAATGTGTAAATAGAACTATGGTTCCACATTGATATTATTTTTGTGAAATTATATCTTGCAAAAAAAACTTGAAATGAAGGATTAGAAAATTAATATAGCAAAGAAAGAAATTATATTGTGTGATGGATGTGAATTATTCTTATTGGAGAATAGGGTGAAAAATATGAAATGTGAATATTCATTTAGTGATGTGATTTCAATGTGAAATTGATATTTGATGAAGTATAAAATTTCATGTATGATTATGGACTATTGAACAATTTAGAGATCATACTATTGAAAAAGAAATCTGTTATGATTATGAAAACGAATTTATGAGTTGGAAATGCTCAAATTGGAAATTGTAAATTGGAATTGAAACAAAAGAGTAGCTAAGTCTCCCCCGGCATTTGGAAAGAAATGAAATAAAATTTGAAATGAAAGACCAAGGTTGGTCATGTTTGAATGAATGAATAAGTCCGGTTTAGTGGAGAGGCTAACTTTAGAGATTTGATTTTGTTCATGATTCTAATAAAAACTAAGGATTAGTGCATAGTGAAGACGTGATGAAAGTGAGAGAAAAACACGAGTATGAGAGTTAGAGTTTACGGTGCGGGTGTGTGAGCCACAGAATGCATGCTTGATGAGTCAAGACATGGCGTGGGCACAACTCAGTAATGATCGGACTCTAGCAACGCTTGTGGGATGTTTGGTGACTGCAAGAGGATCGTGTGCCATGAAGGAGGCTGAATTGCCACAGAATGCATGCTTGACGAGTCAAGACATGGCGTGGGATTCCCCTCCAGGTTTTCTGTACACGTGCTTGTACTCATAGATCACCTAAGATACTCACCATAGTTACAGTAGTAGATTAAGACATGACGAGGGATTGAACCCTACAAAGATGAAGAACGAATAAGAGGCTTGCCTTCGGACCTATGTAGTATGGGATGCATAGAATCCGAACAAGTGCGCATTAGTGTCATATAATATAAATAACTGCATTAAGGACTAAGTGCACAATCACAACACGATATCAATAGGGTAGTCCCTTTAGTTTGATATGTGACAAGTTTGTGTTTGTTAAATATGAAAAATAAGTTATACTATTTTCGGCATAGAGAGGATGGTCGTGTATAATGTTCGTCGGTTGAATAAACTGACGTACCCACAGTTTTATATGCAGGTAAGTGACATGATAAAGATTAAAAAGGAACAGATGCTTAAGGATTATTCAATGTTGTTGTACATTTATTTAATTGTTGTAAATTTTGCTTCTGCTGTGCAATGTAAAGTGTAATATTTTTATGTAACTCTGATGTAAAGTGAAAAGTTCAAATTTCCTTGTAAAATTGTACTAAATGAAGTGGAAAGATCCTGTAGAACTCTCGAATTCAGTTGTATTTGGGATTCGGGGCGTTACAGTAACTCCTTGTATTCTCTTCTAGTTGAATATCAGATCTCCCTATATTTCTCCCCGGATGAAGCAAAAGCTAACCGGGATAAGTCATCGTTATTGTGTTTGTGTTAGTTTGGTAGATCTACTTGCTTGCTTAATTTATTCGCCAAGTCTACTTCGTATTCTTCATTGCTCTAATTAGTTTTACTGTGACCAGAGGGCGTTTGTTGATGCCCCAGTCCCAACACGTAGTACATCCTCTGAAATGTATATGGTTGTAGAGCGACTGCACTGAGAAGGAGCCATTCTTTTCTAGTGTCTAGGATCTGCGATCAGGGCATTGAGAACATCTAACTCCTGATTGTGCAATATAAGTCTGCAGCTCCAAAGAGAGTCGTGAGGGAGGGGGGTCTCCGTGACATGGGGATGAGATGTCTGGTTGCAAACCCCGTACCCCTCACAAAGAAATAAAAGTACTTTTTCCAGTTTCTAGTAAAAGAAAGAGAGGCAGAGAGGGGGGGAGGGGAAAAAAACAAAAGGAAAGCCCTACTTTTTTTTTTTTTTTTTGATTATACTGGGTTCCATCCCCCTCTATGGGTCAGACTAATCCCAGTTCCATGACGAGGAGCCCCAACCTTTGGTTGGGTTTGTTCACCAGCCCATTAGGCATGGCGGTCACTGGCCACCCAGAGGTATTTAATCCCCATCTATGGGAACCGTAGGGTTCGAACCCAGGATCTTGGAGGAGCACACTCCAAGTCCCATCGCTCTTACCACTAGGCCACTTGTGGTGGTTAGGAAAGCCCTACTTTAACAGCAATCACACATATTTGCAATCATTGGCTTAACGTGATGAAGAAAAAGTAGTCAACTTTTCATTAAAAAATGTCGGTTTCTACAATTTAGCATTAATTAAACTACTAATTTACACGTGCATGCCTTAATAAATAATTTTTTTTTAAAGTTAAAAATTTGAGATAGTTTGGTCTCAAACTTGAAACATCTTTTATATTAATTATGCACAGATAATACACGTCTTAATAAATTTGTTTTTTTAAATAAAAATTCTGACGTAGTGATGACTCGAACCTAAAATCTCTTTCATATTAGTTATGTACACGCGTTGATAGATTGACACTAAGACCTTCTCCTGTTATAATATTAAAGATCAGAGATTAGAGATTAAATTAAGGATTTTTTCCACATGGGTCACTAATAAATATTTTAATTCCATATATCTCACTCACAAAGACTTAATTTTATATAATTCACTTACAATATAAAATCAATCTCAAATAATGACTTTTGTTACTGAAATTTAATTTTATATAACTCACTCAAAAGTCCTTATATAGAATTAAATATTTATGAGTAATGTATATTATTAAAATATTTGTTGGTGACACATATGTGAAAAACCACTTAAATTAAATATTACTTTAGAGCATCTGTAGTCGTTGCTGTCAAATTTTGGGTATATAGCAATTTGGAAATAGGAAAAACAGAATCTTGCTGCAGTCGTTCAATGCTATATTCGATCTGTCGTTTGTTTTTCTTTGAAGGACGGAAGATTATGCACCGTTAATTTGATCGCACGATTCATTATTCTCCGTCCCTTTTAATATTTTTTTTTTAAAAAAAAGTCACAGACGGATCAATATACACCGTTATTATCATCGCACGATTTATTATATTCTGTCCCTTCTTAATTTTTTTTTTTTTTTTTAAAAAAACTCACAGACGGTTCAATATGAACCGTTAATCTCATCGCACACATCATTATAAACCGTCCCTGTTTAAATTTTTTTTTTTTTAAATTAAATCACAGACGGTTCATTAAGCACCGTCATTTTCATCAGACGGATCATTATGATCCGTTTGTTGGAATTTTTTTTAAAAAAAAATTCAGGAACCGTTCATTATGAACCCACTGACAATCCATTAGTTATCCCACATTAATTATTGAATTATCTATAGACGGTTCATTATGAACCCACTGACAATCAAGAACCGTTCAAATTCAAATTAAGGGCCCAGATTGAACCGTTCATTAGTTTTTAAATTTTTTTTTTTAAAAAT
The DNA here is from genome assembly GCA_017893485.1 of Hemerocallis citrina. Taxonomy (NCBI): domain Eukaryota; kingdom Viridiplantae; phylum Streptophyta; class Magnoliopsida; order Asparagales; family Asphodelaceae; genus Hemerocallis; species Hemerocallis citrina. Next base: position 90,981,939 of record CM030366.1, read on the forward strand.
CCCACAGACGGTTCATTATGAACCGTTAATTACATCGCACGGTGTTTTATATACCGTCCCTGTTTAAATTTTTTTTTTTTTTTTTAAAACACAGACGGTTAAATATGCACCGTCATTTTGATCGGACGGTTCATTATCACCCGTCTGTTGAAATTTTTTTTTTTGTGGAAACCAACGCAGTATAAAGCTTCGTCTGACTTCAAATTCGTACGTCTAACCTAAGAGACGAAGTTTAATCCTTCGTCATTTTTAACAGACGAAGTATAATCGATCGTTAGCTATATTTTGGTTATTCTCAAATCTTTTCCTATATTTGGCCAGCTACTGTACCTCGTACACCCAAATTTTGGGTTTTTAGACGACGACTACAGCATGTTTTTAAAGCAATTTTCCAAATTTTGGGTTTTTAGCCCACGACTACGGATGCTCTTAGAGTATTAGATTCTGCATATCTTACGTTGGATTACATGGAATGGATAAGATAGTCATAGACGAGATAAGTCGCGGAGGTGTGAAAGGAAGGTTATCCGTTATCCCATCATTCATGGTCAACTTACTGATAATTGTAGATTGTGGGTCCCATCATTGATGGTCAACTTACTGATAATTGTGAATTTTTTCCCAAAATGCCCCATTTTTGCAAAGTTTTTCCCAAACCGCCCTACATTTTTTTTTAATTCCCAAAGCACCCCACTCGGTCTCTCAAAGACCGAGTCTAGTGCAAATAGACTCGGTCTTTGAAAGACCGAGTCTTGCGCTTTGAAAAATCAAAGAGCAAGACTCGGTCTTTCAAAGACCGAGTCTATTTGCACTAGACTCGGTCTTTGAGAGACCGAGTCTTCACTCTGCGCGTTTTTATAATCGCAGATCCCCTTTCTTTCTTCTTCTTCTTCTCGACTTTAACCTATTCTATTTCTCTAACCCATCTTCCTAAATCTAGGGCGACCTCCTACCCACCAAATCTAATCTTAATCTAAATATATACACCAATATCTTCCTAACCCTCTAACCATCTCCACTATAACAACCCAAAATCCTTATTTTGAAAGATCCATTTTTCTGATTTTTGCTAAATTTGGAGCGGATCGCAACTTCAACTCTTTTAACGAAATCTATACGGCTCTGTTCCTGACGCTTGTGAAGGTATGATGAATATTGGCCTTTAATTTCATATAAGAAATTTGGTATAGATTTTGTTTGCGTTTAGATAATAACTCGCATATTTTAATAAATATACCTAGGTATGGATCTTGAGATTCCTATTTGGTTATACTTTGGTGGTGAAATTATTCTTGATCCAAAGATTGGTAGTAGTTATAGTCATTTGGAACCGGAAATAGTTTGGGTACCCCGTACCATTACATTTGAAGAACTAGTTGAGAAAATCTATGAAGTTATTAAAATCTGTGAAGTTACCCCGTACCATTACATTTCTATCCCAATTAGTAACTTCATAGATTTTCTCAACTAGTTCCATATGGTACCCCGTACCATTACATTCCTATCCCAGTTACATACACACACACTGGTCTCCTTATCGTGAGCTGGTCATCTCAGTCATTGGATCATGATCGAACGGCTTAGATTATATCGTGCTCAACTAACCTTGGTTGCCATTAGACTAGGGGTATTTTGGGAATTTTATCCCCATCTAATCTCACTATTCTTCCTCAAAGTCTCTCATATCCCAACTTAGCCCGACTTCAAATCTCTCCCAAATTCGTGAAAACCCTAGCTCTCGGGCTGTTTCTTCATTGCCCCATTCTCTCCACCGCACCCGCATCTCACGACAACCGAAACCCTAGCTCCTCCACCGCCTCCTTCCTCTCACCACCGCCCTTAATCGATCTCACCGCCGCCTTCCTCTTCGTCTCCTCTGTCGAAGCCTCCATTTCCTCCGTCGAAGTCGAAAGAACAAATAAAAGAACCTCTTCCTTCCTCCACCTAACTTCGACCAGCGCCTAAACCCTAGCTCTCTCCTAGCCTTCAATTTTCCAAACCAGATCAGTTGAAATGGACAGGTTTCTGTTGCAGGTTCTTATCGTAGGTTGCAGGTTCTTCTTCTTGTTTATTTGCTTTGACATATTATCATAGGTTTGTGGTTGAATTGCAATTATGTCCGACAAGTGGGAGCTCTCTAGCCTATAGGTATTCTCCGGTCATGTCCAAGTCACCCAAGCCTTCACTATCAGTTGATGAGAATGATGTTGTGGAAGGGGGGAAAATTATGTGTACATGAAAAAAAGGAAATAGGAAAAATGCTTGGAAACTCCATTAGTTGACAAAATTACACAAGCATTTCAGCTGCCAAAATAACAGAGAACGTCAAGCATACACAAGAATATCAATAACACAAACATAAATACACAAGCATTTTAGCCTGAATGAAAGAGCATCCACTTCCATTCTCATCAACTTCATAATCACTAAAAGATAACTAATTTTAGGCGGCGGCGGTGGTTTTGATTAAGGTCGGTGGTGAGGAACTAGGCTTTTGGTGGTCGTGAGGTGCGGGGTGCGAGGGAGAGAAGGGGTGGAGGAGGAAGAGACCGGGAGCTAGGATTTTTCATGGATTTGTGGAAGATTTGAAGTCGGGCTGAGCTGGGAAATGAGAGAGTTTGAGATAGATGAGTGAGATGAAATGGTGATAAAATCCCCAAAATAGCCCTGGTATAATGGCAGCCAAGGTGAGTTGAGTGCAATATGATCTTAGCCGTCCAATCATGATCCAATGGCTGAGATGGCCTGCTCACAATAAGAAGGCCATATCACCATCTCATAATAGACTAACTTTCTCTCTCTCTCTCTCTCTATATATATATACTAGGTTTGCCCGTTGACACGTGCCTACGGCACGTCTTCGGAACGATGCACCTTGTTTGAACATATAAAATAGTTTTGGAGGTCCAGCAAATTAATTGAAGTAACAAACATATTATATGAGAAACTTTTGGGGTCTGGCAAAAAACATATTCTATGACTTTTTTTTATTTTTTCGAATTATTTTTAAAGTTTTTAAGTTTTTAAAAAAAAATAGTTTTTAAATTTTTTTAATTTTTTAAACCTTTTAAATAGAAAAGGAAGGGAAAGAGAGAGAGAGAAAAATTAAATAAATATATGAGTTGTTTTGAGTAGGGGATTTGAATTTGAGTTTTGGGAGAAAACTTTTGGAGGGAAAATATGTTTTGTGAGGTTAGATCTGGACCTTTGATTTTTTAGGAGATTGAAGGAGAGCCACTTGATAGCTTTCTTTGTGTTTTATTATATAGATATATGCTAGATTTGCCCATGAGCACGTACCTACGACACGATTTTGGAACGATGCAGCATATGAAATTAAGCATTATAATGCCAGGAATATAAAAGAAATAATTAATTGATCTAATATGAAAGAGTTGTAGATGATATACAAAAAAAGGAAACTTACATGGCCATTTATACTGATGTTATCTATTGCAGGAAGAAGTGAGAAGCTAGACAGATGCTATTGTTTTGTTTTAATGAAGAACTTGCTCTTTATATCAAAGAGGAAAAATATTTGACGATTAAATTTGGTGTTCTTAGTGTATTCTACTATCATATGTTAATATACTTTCTGAGATGTACACTATGATAATGTTCATGTATAATACTGGATACATTTACTTCCCAGCATTTTGGATGCATGAATCTGAAACTTTCATCATGGAGTTTATGTAGTTTAAGTTTGAATAGTAGGTCAACAATTAGCTATAAATAAAAGTCCATGTTTGAATAATTATAAATGGGGGTGTAAAATACAACTTCTTAGATTTTTGAGGGTGCAAAACAATGAAATTTAACTTTTGAGTTGATATTTGCTACTTTCAATGTAACTTTAGATGTTGAAATTTACCGAAGTGAATATCCATTTAAATCTTCAATTGCATTTGAAATCAATCAGAGAAGTCAGTGAGATTTTCTACATGAGCAATTAAAAAAAAATCAGAAAATCCGAAAATTTGCAAACTTAAAATCTAAAAATCTAAATTTCTGGGTAGAGAAAGGCTGAGAGAAATCTGAAAAAGTAAAGAGATGAGAGAGAAACAGTAATAAAGTGAGGATAATTTTTATTTTGGGAAAAAAAATTTAGTTTTGGGGGAAAACTTTTGGATGAAAGATGGTGAATGTGAGCCCTTGATTTTGTTTCATTTGAAGAAGAGTCACTTGTTGACTCTTTTGTTCTTCAAATTGCCTTATTATTATTATTATTATTATTATTATTATTATAAAACAGAAAGAATGCTATCAAGTGGTTCTCCTTCAATCCCCCCAAAATCAAAGGCCTAGATCTAACCTCGCAAAACACATTTTTCCCCCCAAAACTCAAATTCAAATCCCCCACCCAAAACACACTACAAAAGATACTCGATTTATCAGTGAATATTCCCCGGCGTTTTACTAGTAGCGCCGGGGTAGGGAGCGAATAGGAATGGGATGCCAGATGGGATGGTTATACACCGGCGGTCGCTTTAAAACGCCGGTCAATCCGCGTATTCACCGGCGTTTTATTTAAAAACGCCGGTGAAGTGTATTATTCACCGGCGTTTTAATAATAAACGCCGGTGAATATACCTACACATTCACCGGCGTGTCTAATTGAAACGCCGGTGAATAAGCTGCGATAAATCCCATCTACCCTAACCTTTCGCTCGCCATTTTCCCAAACCCCAAAAAAATAAAAAAAAAGTGGGCGCTTCGTTTTCCCTCCTTCCTCGCTCTACTTCCCGCGCGTTTGCCTCTGCCGCTTCGTCCTCTTCGACAGCCTTCGACCTTTCGTCATCGTCCCTTCTTCCCTTCGTTATTTTCGATTTCCCTCATCCCTCTCTCGATTTGGAGGTGAATCGGCGATCGGAAACCACCGTGTCGCCCCGCTCTCTCTCTATCTCCTCCCCCCCGCGCTCGTCGCCCCGCTCTCTCTCTCTCTCTTCGGTATCATCTCTTGATTTCCCTTATTTTTGAAACTTAGCATGTTTTTTCTGATAGATGCATCTTGATTTCCTTAACATGAATGGTTTGGTTGGGATGAAGAATTAATAGAAAAATATATGCTTAGGTACTGGAAATTTTCATGTTCTTTTACTGTTAAAGAAGCTGATTTCATGCATCTGATTGTCATCTTGGCATGTTTTTTTGACCAAAATGGGTTCACTGTGAACTGAGGATGCTATAGCTACGTATGCCAAAATCCTCCGAATATGCACAACAATTGGGTTTTAGATTTAGTTGGGCTAAAGAATTAGTAGAGCAACATATATGCTCAGATAATGGAAATTTTCATTTCAAGATACTGTTAAAGTAACCTGTTTGCCATCTTTGGCATGATTTTTTAACCAAAAATGGGTTCACTTCCAAACTGAGTATGCTGCTAGAATTTTCATCTTCTTTTACTGTTAATGAAGCTTATTTCATGCATCTGATTGTCTTCTTGGCATGTTTTTTTGACCAAAATGGGTTCACTGTGAACTGAGGATGCTATAGCTACGTATGCCAAAATCCTCCGGATATGCACAACAATTGGGTTTTAGATTTAGTTGGGCTCAAGAATTAGTAGAGCAACATATATGCTCAGATAATGGAAATTTTAATTTCAAGATTACGTTAAAGTAACCTGTTTGCCCTCTTTGGCATGATTTTTTAACCAAAAATGGGTTCACTTCCAAACTGAGTATGCTGCTAGAATTTTAATATTCTTTTACTATTAAAGAAGCTGATTTCATGCATCTGATTGTCATCTTGGCATGTTTTTTTAACCAAAATGTGTTCACTGTGAACTGAGGATGCTATAGCTACGTATGCGAAAATCCTCCGGATATGCACATCAATTGGGTTTTAGATTTAGTTGGGCTAAAGAATTAGTAGAGCAACATATATGCTCAGATAATGGAAATTTTAATTTCAAGATACTGTTAAAGTAACCTGTTTGCCCTCTTTGGCATGATTTTTTAACCAAAAATGGGTTCACTTCCAAACTGAGTATGCTGCTAGAATTTTCATCTTCTTTTACTGTTAATGAAGCTTATTTCATGCATCTGATTGTCTTCTTGGCATATTTTTTTGACCAAAATGGGTTCACTGTGAACTGAGGATGCTATAGCTACATATGCCAAAATCCTCCGGATATGCACAGCAATTGGGTTTTAGATTTAGTTGGGCTCAAGAATTAGTAGAGCAACATATAAGCTCAGATAATGGAAATTTTCATTTTAAGGTATTGTTAAAGTAACCTGTTTGCCATCTTTGGCATGATTTTTTAACCAAAAATGGGTTCACTTCCAAACTAAGTATGCTGCTAGAATTTTCATCTTCTTTTACTGTTAATGAAGCTTATTTCATGCATCTGATTGTCTTCTTGGCATGTTTTTTTGACCAAAATGGGTTCACTGTGAACTGAGGATGCTATAGCTACGTATGCCAAAATCCTCCGGATATGCACAACAATTGGGTTTTAGATTTAGTTGGGCTCAAGAATTAGTAGAGCAACATATAAGCTCAGATAATGGAAATTTTTATTTCAAGATACTGTTAAAGTAACCTGATTGCCCTCTTTGGCATGATTTTTTAACCAAAAATGGGTTCACTTCCAAGCTGAGTATGCTGCTAGAATTTTCATGTTCTTTTACTGTTAAAGAAGCTGATTTCATGCATCTGATTGTCATCTTGGCATGTTTTTTTAACCAAAATGGGTTCACTGTGAAATGAGGATGCTATAGCTACGTATGCCAAAATCCTCCGGATATGCACAACAATTTAATACACCGGTTTAATTATCTTCCTATTTTCTACTGCTTGGTGTTATTTACATTAAACTATGCTTAGTGTCATTTGAACCAAACTATCATTGTAATTTAATTTGTTACAAATCTCATTTCTTAAATTTTTTATAATTATGTTGGTTTGTTAATCCTACTAAAGTACAAATTTTATGATAGTTATTATAAACATGTTAGTAATTAAATTTGCATCTCTAAGGAAGTTATTGAATCCTTGACAGGTACAACATGTCGAGGCGTGGAAAGAGGATAAATATAAATGATGGCAACGAGAGCCATGGGGATGAGCAGCCACTACATAATAGTGGCAGTCAAACAGATGAGGGTGAGGGTAGCACGCCGCCCACTGTCAAAAAACATCGTGGGTGAACTAAGATGACGAATATTTGGAGGCTTCAGAATGACGAAAGGATCGTGGTGGAGGTAAACGGTGTTGGGCAACCGGTTGGCGATAACGCCAGCAAATTTTCTTCCTTTATTGGGGTTATAGCAAGGAACCCCCGGATACTTCCTTTGTCATACGAGAGTTGGCCGAAGGTGCCAACCACGACAAAGGCCACTGCTATTACGACAATCAAGGTATTTCTCATCTAAAATAAATAATTGGTCGGCGCAAATATATTATTGAAATATGTATTTTTAGTGATGGGTAATAAATTTTGCAGCAATACTTCTCGTTCCCCGACTCCCTTACGCCTTGGGTTGAAAAGTCACTCTCCAAAAAGTGGAGGGACTACAAGAGTGACTTGAAGGCGAAGTTTTATGACAAAGACCTTTCAGAGGAGGAGAATGCAATGAATGTGCCAGAAAATGTGGAGCCTTCAGATTGGCAATTTCTTGTGCACTACTGGAGTTCGGCGATCGGTCAGGTATTTACATTAAAGGCACAAAAATCTAATGAGTATGTGGTTGTATGGCTATTGTAATGAATTTTTCTGCTAACTTCATTGTGGCATGTACAGAAAAGGGCGGAGGTGGGAGTTGCCAGTCGGTCAAAGCAGCTAGTGTTGCACACTGCTGGTACACAAAGCTTCGCTCTGGTTCGGGAAGAATTGGTAGGCGCAATCGTATTGAACATTTTTTACTTACAGTTATTTGTTTATAACCATTTCATCTTACTAATATATAGGCAGAAGATTTGGGGGGTCCTACGGAGTTTGGCGACATTGACTTTTTTGATGCCACCCACAAATCGAAGGATGGGACATATGCGAGCCCTGAGGCAGCACGGATTCTGGTAATTTGTGAACTAATATCTAATGAGTAGTCGAAATCTCATCTGCTTTTAACTCTGATTGTTATGTCCTTTTACAGACTAATGCTCGGAAAAGGTATGATGAAATCTCTTCCGCTTCAGATTCTGACCCTACGGCGGCACGTCCAGATTGGCGTACCCGGCAGAGAGTTGCCTTGACCGAGGTTAGGGGAAAGGAGAGGCATGGACGTGTCCGTGGTATGGGGCTAGGACCAACCCCCTCGCGGCTATTCAGACGGAGTGAATCTAGTTCAAGTGCCAATCGGGACGAGGAGATGACTTCATTAAAGGCACAAGTTGCACTCCTACAAGAACAAATGGCCAATTTAATAGGGCAGCAATCCCAAGTCCCACCCTCGGTAAGTATTTAAATTGGTATTTTTAAAGAGATTATGGTCTTGAATGCATGAAAGACACGTACTAGTGTTTGTGAGTCTGCATTGTGGCTGTCGTCTATAAGCATTTCGTCTATGTTTCTTAAGTGGGCTGTGATTAGAAAGAAAGGGCTGGAGTGGAGATCTGGAAACCCAAATAGAGACATCTCGTTTATTATAATCTATACTTATTGTTGGACCAACCCCCTCTTGCTGTTGTTGCTGATGTCTCTTTGTGTGCGTGTGTTGAAGAGAATGAAGGGATGAGAGAGAGATGAGGAAAATGCCGCTATGTTAGCCTGGTGTATCCTCATTCTCTACCATCTTTCTTTTTGGCTCCATATATGGCTTATATATTAAATTGGTTTCCTTCCACGATGACAGTCCGTAATACTACACTTGATATGAGCCCTGTTCATAGCTGCACCCTATTGCATACTCACAAACAACTAATTCGTGTCGTTCATGCATTGTATGACCAACCCCACTTTGGCACATAACATGCTTAGATGACATTGTATGACCTGCAAATAAGGTTTGTTCAGCCGTGTTGGGGTACTGATTTGGAGGATTTTGGCATTTGGACCGGCGCTATTATAAACGCCGGTAAGTTTCACCGGCGTAAAAAAACGCCGGTAACGACGTAAAAAAATGCCGAGAAATCGAGTTTCTTTTGTTGTACAACTCATTTATTTATTTAATTATTTCTCTCTCTCTCTCTCTCTCTCCCCTATTAAAAAAATTAAGAAAATAAAAATTCAAAAAAATTAAAAAAATTTAAAAATTTAAAAACTAAAAAACTTTAAAATTTAAAAACTAAAAAAATTAAAAACTTTAAAAATAATTCAAAAAAATCAAAAACTTATAAATAAAAAATTAAAAAATTAATTAAAAAATTAAAAATTTTTAAAATAAAAAATTTTTAAAATAAAAAATTTAATTTTTAAAAAAAAAAAGTACAACTTTAAAAAACTTTTAAAATAATTTTAAAAATTTTTTAAAAATTAAGAATTTTAAAAATTTAGAAAATTTTAAATAAATTAAAATTTTAAAAAATTTTAAATTTTAATTTTAATAATTTTAAAATTTGAAAATCTCAAAGCAAATCCAAATCTAAATCCAAAGTCGAACACCAATCAAAAGGTCGTCCCCGATATCTGATCCGCTGCTGATTTCGTATCGGTGACTCCTCTCCACTTAGAGTTGGCATTCGGATCGACCGGGCCGGGTCGGGTCAGACCCGCTTGGGTTGAAGGCTGACTTGGGCGGGTTCGGGTCAGGTCGGCGGGTTAACCTGGCCAGGTTCATAATTGGAAATTTTGACCCGGTCGACCCGCGAACCCATTAGGGTCGAACCCGTTTCGGGTCGGGCCGGGTCGCGAGTTGGCCCGGTTTAAGATTATTATTATTATTATTATTTTGGACACCTTCACTTAAAAGAAATATAATAAGTATAACTGTATAAAAGTGAAAAAACACATATATTATTGATTATTCATTTCTTTGTTGCTTGCTTCTTTCTTGAAAAAACATGATTTAATTGAGATTGAAATGAGTAGTAGTAGACTAGTATTAGAGAGAGTAAGAGAGTAAGGTGTGAAAATTTTTAGATTGAATTAAGGGAGGTATTTATAGAGGGAAATTCAAAAAAAAAACAAAAAAAACAAAAAAATATTTAAAAAAAAGACAAAGAAAACCCACGGGTCGAACGTTTGACCCGTTCGGGTCCAAATCCGCGGGTCGACCCGCGGGTTGACGAGCAGGTTTGACTTGGTCAATGGTTTGGGCGGGCCGGGTCGAGCGGGTTGAATTCGCAATTTTTCTGACCCTGGTCAACCTGCGGGTTCGACCCGGACCCGGACCCGAACCAGATTATAGCGGGCCGGGTTCGTGTGGGCGGGTCGCGAGTTAGCCTGGTCTGGTTGCCATCCCTACCTCCACCAAATTGAGTGCGAATATCAAGTGACTCCGTATCGGTGAATCCCCTCCACCGAATTAGAGCCTCTATATGCGATGCGACGACTCTAATTTCATCTCATTAACCGAATTCTCATTCTAATTTTTAATTTTGTGTGTGTGCAGGGGATTACTCAGTTTTTTGTTGACTCGAATTTTGTGTGTGCATGGGATCTAAGTTCGGTGAGGTATTATTGTTTTATTTTTGGGTTTAAAAAATTTTAATTTGGTGATTTATTTGATGATTTTTTTTATTGGTTTTTATTTAAGGTGTACGCAAGTGAGAGATGGATTATTTGGTGGCCTCAATTTGATTTTTCAAACCATAGCAGGACAGGTAAGCTGACCAGCAACCTAAAATAATTTTGCAAATATGCAACATTAATTTCTTTACTATAAGAGAAAATACTATCGTGAAGTGTTCCCTTCACTGGTTATTAGAAACCATGGATAACATATAAGAACTTTTAGTGTATGTTTGGATATATAGGATTGGGATGACTGAAGTTTACCAGTGAAGGGTGCAAACTCTCCACACAAGTGGAGATAAAGGTGCAATAGGGATATATAGGATTTGTTATTTATCCATTTTGATTTTTTTTTTTATAAAGGTGCAATAGGGAGACAAAGTGGAGATAAAAGAAATGATTATCTTGGTTTAGAGTTTTGAGAACATCTTGTATTTCATTTTGGTTGAATTAATAATAAGAGGCATTTCAATTACAAACTGAGTCTCAGACAAACAAATATTTAGATTATTGGTATTGTAGATACCTTCACATCTGCACTTGCGTTACCATTGTATTTAGACATTCTCATAGTGGTTATGGAATTAGAGTAAGCTCTATAAAACCTATATGATAATGTCCTTGCATAACTATTACAAGCATCTAAAAGTGATGCTGAAGTTAAAAAAAACTTTACGCAGTGTTTCTAACAAACTATATGCATTCCAGGTAAGTTCAAGCTAATGATCAAGAAGGCGATGGTTGAGCATAAAGGTAGATATACTGCTTCCTCATATAATATGTTTGTTATTTCCATTAATTTGCTAGACCTCCAAAACTATTCTATATAATCAAATCAGGTGCACCGTTCTGAAGACGTGTCGTAGGCACGTGTCAACGGGCAAACCTAAGAGAGAGGAGCTAAAATGAGATGATGAGATGGGTGAGATGAAAATATTTTTTGAGAGATAAACGATTTGATTCATCCGAATCTCGATCACACCGTTCACATTACTCCACAAGTCCTTAAGAATATGTGTACAAAATTTCAAGCAATTCAGAGACATCTAGCATATTCATCAAGGTGTTCAAATAAATGCATATATATGTATTTTGCACCATCGTCATGACATGTTGAACGGTTTGATGCATTGGCTAGAGGTCTCCAAATTGCTTGAAATTTTGTACACGTCATCTAGATGACATATAGAGTGATGTAAATGATGTGATCAAGATTCTGATGATTCAAATTGCTAATCTCACCAAAAAAATTTATATCTCACCATCTCATATTAGCACTACTCTCTGTGTGTGTGTGTGTGTGTGTGTGTGTGTGTGCCTACGAAAAGTGCACTTTAAGTGTTTTTTTATCATTAACGGTGGATCGAAAGTCCCCCGTGTTCTATTAATAAGAATTTAACGAAATATACAACCAAAATAAGGGGTATGATATTCATGTCTCCCAACAGATGAGTCATGTTACACATTCCTCGCAAAAAAAGACAATTCATCCCATACAAGATAGTTCCCTATCCCAAAAACCAAATATATATATAAATTACAAGATTCATGAAAATCACTGAATCAGCCCAATATAACCTTAAACCCGAGTAAGAAGTCAGCGACACTCCTCATGTTGATCACTCACCATTCGTCATCCCCACCATGTCATCGGATATGGCAAGACGGCATTGCACACAAACAAAAAAAGCAAAGAGAAACTCAAAAGCTCACAGAAAGAAAAGATTACAAACTTAAAATTTCTATCTATACAATGACCTTTGGGTCTCAATTTATAGCAGGAGGAGGGCTTCCCGAGTCTTCTAGTGGAGGCTGAGCTGTCAAGCAATCGTGGTGTAGTAGGAGAGATGTCATTGTCTCGTTGTGCTAGCAGATAAGGAGGAATCTTTTAAAGGTGAGTGGCTCTGTTGTGTAGTGCGTTAGGTATAATGGTAGGGTCCACCATGCTTCAATCATCATTGGCTTCTTCTGTAACCATGTCTGAGTCCACTGATGCTGCTCCATCATTGAGGGCTTGTTGCAAATTCTCTTGCTGTTCAAGATATTCTTCTTGAACAGTACCTCCTAGCCTTCCTAACTTGAGAGAAGTGAGGAAGTTCTGTGCCTTCTGGACCCTGAGGGACGAATCTTCGAAAGCTGATAAATTATCAACTAATAAAATTGTTTTGCCTTCATGGATCGAATGTGATCCTATAGCTGCAACATAGTTTGTATGCTCAAAGAATTCTTGAGCTGCCAATAAGCGTTTTGTTTCTTCGACAACATCTTTCTTGTTGAATTTGAGGCTTTTGATGTCAAGGTTCGTCAGTGACTCGTTCTAGTTCCCATAATTGAACCGATGGGAATAACTTGACATATTGTCTTTCTTCCTATATGGACCAAATACGAAACATAAAGATGTTTTGGAAACGATTTGCATATTCCAAGAGTTTTACTTTGAAAATCTCTGGTATGGAGTTGGCATACTCTTCCGGATTATTTGTGTTGACATAAATTTCATGTACTATCCCCTTTCAAATATGTTTTTGATATTTCGGGATGTCATGAAAGAAGACAATCAGACAAGGTCGATCGTTGGTATTTTTAATAATATCTTCGTCTGCGAAGAAATATATTATTTGTGTATCTTCCAATTTCTTAAATAAGTTTAGAAATCGTGCTTCATCTAAGAGATTTTGCTGATACATAAAAATTATATTTTGTACTGTGATTTCTGCTTCTAACTCTTTTGTTTTCTCATTTTGTATATTTAATGATTTAAGTAGATGTAGAAAATCTTGAGTTCTTAGATTGACTAAATCTGTAGTATCCATTTGAGAAAAGATCAGTTGCAGGTTTCTTTGTTCTGGAGTGTTTTAAGCAAATAATGCTGCTTCCTTTTTATTCAGAGCTTCGGATCGTGAAGTTGAAGAAAACTGTGTAATTTTTCAAATGAGTTCATGGATCTCATTTTGACTCCTCTGGTATTGGTGCAATTCCCTTGTTTTATCAAGAAATTCTCTTTCGAGTTTGGTAAGCCAGAAATCTACAGACTGTATAGTTCGAAAACATCCATTAAATTTTTCATAGAGGTTTGGGTCATGGGCCTTCCTCTCCATATTATACCAGTCTTTGACTATAGATGTTGCAAATGTTTTCTTTGGTTCTGTAGGAACCATTTCCCCTTGTTATATGGAACAAAGGTTTTTCATGCTTCTGTGGAGCGACTTTGTTGCTCTGTGGAGCGACTTCGGTCTATAGGACCTGTTTACCCTTTCGGGCTGCATCTAAGCTCCTGTGGGAGAAGATGAAGTTCCGGTCTCTGTGGAGACTTTCTAAGTCTTTTTTGACCCAGCTTGCTGCCATGACTCTTGGCGCTTCATTTGCTCCAATAACTCGTTCAGCTTTTGATTAAAATCGTTGTTCATGGCCTGGTAAGAAAATAAGCAACATGGTTAGTATAACCATGAATATATTTAATATTATAAGAAAAAATTTCTAAATATATTGCTAATCTAATTCTTCTGAGATTTTCTTAAGGATTGTTATATGTTTTTCTTTTAAGAAATTGTGCTACTGATTTATTGTCTGTTTCTATACAGAAATTTCGATATAACAGATAGATTTTAAGACTTTTTAATGCTAATTTTATAACAAGTAATTTTTTTATCATATGTAGAATATTTAACCTGTGTTTATCAATTTTTTCTGAAGTATATGCTATAATTCTTTATGTTTAGCAACTAATACTCCATCCCAAAATTGATCAGAAGTATCTGTTTGTAATGTAATGACTTCTTGATCAGAAGGGAAGTAAAGAATTTTCTGGTCTTGTATTAGGTGTTTTATTTCTAAGATTTCACTTATTTCTTTGTCGGATAAAAGAATAGAGATTTTATCTGTATTCCATCTTCTGGGTTGTTCACCAGTTGAAGCTTTATATTTGGTCTGTTCTTCATTGACTTTTTGTTGAAGGTGTTGAACTTTAGAAGATAAGTTAGGAATAAACTTTCGCCCATTGTTCAATAATCCTAGAAAACTTTGAAGTTCTTTTAGGGTAGAAAATGTTTTGGGAAATTCTTTATTTTTGAATATATATGTTGTTGTAGTTCAATAGTTCCTTGTTTAATGTATCTTTCCTAGAAATTCAATATCTGTTTTAAATAGTTCAATCTTTTTCGGACTTAGGATTATTTCATGTTGGATAAGTAGTTGAGCTACTGTTAATAGATGTTGTTTATGATCTTCTGCTGATGAAGAAAAGATCAGTATATCATCTATATAGACAACGACAAATGGTAAATGGTCAAATAGGAAATTCATCCATTTCTGGAATATTTGGGGAGCATTCTTTAGACCAAATGACATGACTAACTATTCGAAGTGTCCTTGTGGACAGCTGAATGCTGTTAGCTCGATAGAGGTTTTGTTCTCAAGTTTTATCTGCAAAAAACCTAATTTTGCATCAAACTTGATATGGTATTTTTCTCCTTGAATTTGTTTGATGAGTTGCTCGGCAGAAGGAATAAAGTATCCATCAAACTTTGTACAACTATGCAATTTTCTATAATTAATTATCATTCTTTCTTTTCCTCGTTTTATCTCTGCATGGTTTCTTACTAGAAAAGCAGGGGATGAGTGAGGACTTGAACTTTTTTGTATTATTAGTAAATCTAGTAATTCTTGAATTTGTTTTGCAAATTCTATTTTGTCGGTAGGAGAAACCATTATACTATTTACATGAATCTTAGTATCTTGGTGTTCTTCCAATAGTTCTAGGTTACAATATCGTGGACTTTTATCAAACCATTTTAATGGATTTTTAGAATATAATGGTTCTAACATATTATGTATGAGAAATTTCAAATTTATTCAAAGGATGTAATGGATAGATATTAATCTGTCCTGGTTTAGTAATTTGTTGATTTTTGTGAATTAATTTGATGGGATTTTCACCACTCTAGGCTACGGGTGTATAATGAGAAGCCAAAGGGGCTGTTAAAGGAACACGAGGGAATGGTTCCAAAAATCGGAGATTATTCATTTTGATCAGACAATCTGCTTTAAAGACGTTTGGGAGTAAAACAAAGTCAAAGGAATATGTCATAATGTTGTTATGAATATCAGGAATCTGGACTTGTAGCCCAACAACTTTATGAGTTATAGGACATTGTTTGCCGATAAAATCATTGAGCATTCCCTTTTCATCTAAAGGCGTGCGAAATTGTTGTGGAATGAATACTTCTTGTAACACACTAGCTTATGCTTCTGTATTGAGTAGGGCATGTAAAGTAAATTCTTTTATATTTGGGATACATATTGTAAGAGGAATATAAATATGTAATTGTGCTTGTCTTTTTAAATCAATAGTGCGAATCATTATTACGAATTTGTGTTAAAGTTATTTTAAGAACTCTTTGTTCAGGTTCTTTCTCCCTTTGTTGGATTAGCTTTTTAGTATGACCTTCGGGAGTTTCTAATCTATCTTGTTGGAAGCTTTGTCATTGTGGTAGCATATCAGGAAATGATTCAGTTCTCGATATATTAGATCTAGAAGAGAATGATCTTTGTAAAGATGCTGAAGAAGGGGCTGATGAAAGTCCTTCTAGTTGATTTATTCGAACAGTAGATATTGTATTCCCTGAAGCTGTAAAGTATTCTATTGGAACGGGAACCTTTGGTTTTAAGGATTTAGCAAAGACTTGCATTTCTTGATCAAATTTGAGATGTCGAATATCTACTAATCGAGGTTGAATTGTTTTTGCTATTCCAACTTCGAATAGTTTTATAAAATTTTACAGATTTAAATGTTGATGCATCATTTAAAGTCATACAATGTTCCCATTGTATTCCTAGTACTTTAGAACCATGTAATAGTTCTATTCCTTGGAGAATTATCGAAAGCGTACAAGCTTTTTTTTTTTAATCTTCAAGACTTATACAAAAGTCTAAATATGTATTGACACCAAATAACCTGCATGAAAGATTGGATTTGGCACCACCTATAATACTATTTAAAGGATTATTGATGATTTGTTCATCCATGCAAACAAGCCTTATTGGAGTATCTATTCCTGAACGGAAAAGTCCGGTTATTTTAATTTGTATTAATCCTATATGAAGGTATTTCATCTTAGGATATTTTTTCTTTAATTTTTCAATTTTGTTCAGGTCTAAGAGTTTGACTGAAGAAAAATCTTCATCTCTTTTTAACTCTAAATTGCTTTGCATACGTTCAAATATATTGGTATGCTGATTGAGAAATTAAGATTTAAAGGATGGATTTTTGTATATTCCTATTTTATCAGAATGAGGAATTGCCTCTTTTAATTTTTCTAAGTCTTCGTCAGTTATGACAAATTGTTCTCCCAACTGTCTTGTATACTTGAATTTGTTACATTTTTGGATGTTAATTCATTGGTCGAAGTAAGAGTATTCATATATATTCTATATTCAAAGTGAGTTTCTTGTTCTTTATTGTTAGAAATAGAACTTTGTGTTTGATATTTGTTTGGGCTTTGAAATTGTCGGTCTATCCGATCTTCCTTTATTATTGGAAGGTCTTCATATTTTTGTATAATTAATAGTCCAAGGGGATCTCCTTGTTCTATTGAATAGTCTCTATCTTCTATACTTGTACTTTTAAATAATAGAGTTTTATTGCAGGTGGAACACGGCTCTATTAAGCTATTTGTTATAAAAATATTTTCTTTAGTATGTTGAGGTATATTATGGACTATTCCATAATATCCTAGCGGTATTTGTATGAGGATATCTAGATATATGGGTCTGGTACGATACCTTTTTAAATTATAATTTTTGCAAGCATATAGCATGTATCCTGGTGATTCTTTCTTCTCCTTTTTTGGGAGAATAGCATATTCCGTCAAAGGAATTATTGTTATAGCATTGAATGTTCTATTGAGAGTTAACATGCTTATGTTGATTGAATTGAATTTATCTGTAAGATCTTGTTCTTCTTCAGTAGAGAAAGAATCTTCAGAATAAAGACTTTCTATTTCATATATTGAAGAATTATTATCGCTTGGTACATCATCCATCGTACCAAGATTTATTCCATATTCTTCTATATCTTCTATTATAATAGATTTGATATTAGTAGGACATTCGTTAGCAAAATGCCATTCTTTGCTACATTTAAAACATCTACAACATTTTCTAAATTTTTGTTTTTTAATAAATTTCCTTGGTGGGAAATTCTTTTCTCGTTTGAATTCTGGTTTCCATGGTTTCCGAGTAATTCGGAACATTGGTTTTTTTTCTTCTATAAAACAATTTTGTTTTATTTTTATATTTGTTATACTTGTGCTTACATTCCGGTCTGCACCCGAATTGTGAATTTATATCTTCATTGTATTTAGAACAACAGGCATAGCCTAATTTAGAATGTCTAATTTTGTTGTCAATTTGTTTATGAGCCTTTGCTCGTTCACAAAATTGTTCCATAGTATCCATACAGGTTTTTTAAAGATTTCTCGTGGATTGAGCATTGTGTTCACTTGGTGTTGTAGCAATCAACTGATTATATTTTTCTTTTGTAAGATTGTTCTATGGATATGGAATTTTGGCAAAAAATCCTTTCATCCAGAATAATTTTTGTTCTGTTGTACTAAGATGGAATATAAGTCCTATATATTTAGAAACGAATTCTTCTAACATGCAAATATCACATAATTGCATTTTCATTAGTTGGTTTTCATATTCGTGTTCTGTTTTTAATATTTCTTTGGTGAGATAAGCAGTTAATATATCGATTAGCTCTTTTAGAGCTGTTTT
This sequence comes from Hemerocallis citrina, assembly GCA_017893485.1. Taxonomy (NCBI): domain Eukaryota; kingdom Viridiplantae; phylum Streptophyta; class Magnoliopsida; order Asparagales; family Asphodelaceae; genus Hemerocallis; species Hemerocallis citrina. The sequence continues at coordinate 91,000,339 of CM030366.1, forward strand.
TACATCAGACATTTGTATAATTTGCTCCATTACAGGTTGATTGGTGTTTTCTAAACTAGTCAACCAACGTAGGGCATCTCCTGGGCTCCTTCCCAGCAGCTACTAGCAAAATGTAAAAAATTGGATATATTCATGAGTGGTAGAATATGAACAGTGCCAACCATTCTTTGTAACCAATTTGCTAAATTTGTTTTTATTTGTCTATGAGGAACTCGATCTATATTTAAAGTTAAGCCCGGAGTATGTGGGGTTAGGTTTTGTGACGAGCGATATTGAAGCCATTTTGCTCTTGTACCATATTGTTTGAAAGTAGCTGGTGGTATATGTTCAGCCATGACTTCGTCGGGCGGTTGAACAGCTGATTTCGCTTGTGATGGAATCTGCTGCTCAGGTCCAGTTAATAGAGAAACAGGAGGAATATAACCGGCTGGTCCGGTTAACTAGGGGATAGGATTTGTATTTGTATGTGTTGCGTATTTTTGTTCGTCTGATGTGTCAGACATGTTTTCCTATAATTGAGAGGTGTTATTTGAGTCAGATTCTGACACTTGATCTTGATGTTTATACATCCAATAATTAAGCGAAGATGCATATACTTTCTATTTCTCCAGTTAATTCATTTTCTTGTAAATGAAGAAAAGCTTCATAATATATTTTATCTACATCATATATATTTATTTTATTCTTTTCTTATGAAGAGAATTTAATCATGTTTATTTTTGTTTTAGATAAGCATGATAATGAAAAGTCCTTGGTTTGTGGTTTTAATTGAGGTACCCAGTTAGTTTTTAACATTTGAACTTCAATTTTTATATCTTGCAATAAGTTTACCATATAGTTGAAGATCCTAGCGTTTAGGGATCCGTGTGTGGGTAAGTGGACAAAGTGTTCATAATGGTCTTTGTTAACACTGTGCGAACAGTTATGTTTGTCGTCTATGATAATCTGATTGCGCATAGATTCATCCATGGTTAAAAAAAGTCGAACATATTCTATAGTTATTCATTTTTCTATTTATGATTAACTAATGATCTTCCTAATCTTTCTTACTCTCTTTTCTTCTTTGACCCTGTTCTCTGTCGCAGTATAGTACTCCTGACCGTGGATTTATAGTGGATTAAGCCTCGAACAAGCCTTAAGGCTTTACAACCTAACACCCATGGTGTTCTAGTTCATCTACCCAAGCTTATACTATAGTTGTTAAGCAGAGAAAGAGCACAACCTTAATTCGTTTCTACATAAGGTGTATAGACTAAAGAGTAAGATAGCTAAAGAAGATTACAATTTAATCATAAGAAGTAAATGAACAACCATAGGATATTCTCTTAAGAAATTACTCCATAATTCAACAAGAAAGTACTTACAATAGTAGACGAGATCATCTTCAAGCATACAAAGTATATTTACAGAACATGGCTCTGATGCCAAATTAGGCGGGCGTGCACACAAACTAGGCAGCTCTGATACCAAATTAGGCGGCTCTGATACTAAATTAGGCGGAAGTTCACACAACCAAAACAAGCAAAGAGAAACTCAAAAGCTCACAGAAAGAAAAGTTCACAAACTTCAAACTTATATCTTGCAATAAGTCTACCATATAGTTGAAGATCCCAGCGTTTAGGGATCCGTGTGTGGGTAAGTGGACGAAGTGTTCATAATGGTATTTGTTAAGAATGTGCGAACAGTTATGTTTGTCGTCTATGATAATCGGATTGCGCATAGATTCATCCATGGTTAAAAAAAGTCGAACATATTCTATAGTTATTCATTTTTCTATTTATTATTAACTAGTGATCTTCCTAATCTTTCTTACTCTCTTTTCTTCTTTAACCCTGTTTTCTGCGGCAGTATAGTATTCCTGACCGTGGATTTATAGTAGAATTAAGCCTCGAACAAGCCTTAAGGCTTTACAATGGTGTTCGGTTTCATCTACCAGAAGCTTATACTATTGTTTCTATGCAGAGAAAGAGCCTAACCTTAATTCGTTTCCTACATAAGGTGTATAGACTAAAGAGTAAGATAGCTAAAGAAGATTGCAATTTAATCATAAGAAGTAAATGAACAACCATAGGATATGCTCTTAAGAAATTACTCCATAATTAAACAAGAAAGTACTTACAATAGTAGACGAGATCGTCTTCAAACATAAAAAGTATATTTACAGAACTTGGCTATGACACCAAATTAGGCGGCAGTGCACACAAACAAAAAAAGCAAAGAGAAACTCAAAAGCTCACAGAAAGAAAAGATTACAAACTTAAAATTTCTATCTATACAATGACCTTTGGGTCTCAATTTATAGCAGGAGGAGGGCTTCCCGAGTCTTCTAGTGGAGGCTGAGCTGTCAAGCAATCGTGGTGTAGTAGGAGAGATGTCATTGTCTCGTTGTGCTAGCAGATAAGGAGGAATCTTTTAAATGTGAGTGGCTCTGTTGTGTAGTGCGTTAGGTATAATGGTAGGGTCCACCATGCTTCAATCATCATTGGCTTCTTCTGTAACCATGTCTGAATCCACTGATGCTGCTCCATCATTGAGGGCTTGTTGCAAATTCTCTTGCTGTTCAAGATATTCTTCTTGAGCAGTACCTCCTAGCCTTCCTAACTTGAGAGAAGTAAGGAAGTTCTGTGCCTTCTGGACCCTGAGGGACGAATCTTCGAAAGCTGATAAATTATCAACCAATAAAATTGTTTTGCCTTCATGGATCGAATGCGATCCTATAGCTGCAACATAGTTTGTATGCTCAAAGAATTCTTGAGCTTCCAATAAGTGTTTTGTTTCTTCGACAACATCTTTCTTGTTGAATTTGGGGATTTTGATGTCAAGGTTCGTCAGTGACTCGTTCTAGTTCCCATAATTGAACTGATGGGAATAACTTGACATATTGTCTTTCTTCCTATATGGACCAAATACGAAACATAAAAATGTTTTGGAAACGATTTGCATATTCCAAGAGTTTTACTTTGAAAATCTCTGGTATGGAGTTGGCATACTCTTCCGGATTATTTGTGTTGACATAAATTTCATGTACTATCCCCTTTCAAATATGTTTTTGATATTTCGGGATGTCATGAAAGAAGACAATCAGACGAGGTCGATCGTTGGTATTTTTAATAATATCTTCGTCTGCGAAGAAAGATATTATTTCTGTATCTTCCAATTTCTTAAATAAGTTTAGAAATCTGTATCATCTAAGAGATTTTGCTGATACATAAAAATTATATTTTGTACTGTGATTTCTGCTTCTAACTCTTTTGTTTTCTCATTTTGTATATTTAATGATTTAAGTAGATGTAGAAAATCTTGAGTTCTTAGATTGACTAAATCTGTGGTATCCATTTGAGAAAAGATCAGTTGCAGGTTTCTTTGTTCTGGAGTGTTTTAAGCAAATAATGCTGCTTCCTTTTTATTCAGAGCTTCGGATCGTGAAGTTGAAGAAAACTGTCTAATTTTTCAAATGAGTTCTTGGATCTCATTTTGACTCCTCTGGTATTGGTGCAATTCCCTTGTTTTATCAAGAAATTCTCTTTCGAGTTTGGTAAGCCAAAAATCTACTATTCTAAAGTCAGCAGACTGTATAGTTCGAAAACATCCATTAAATTTTTCATAGAGGTTTGGGTCATGGGCCTTCCTCTCCATATTATACCAGTCTTTGACTATAGATGTTGCAAATGTTTTCTTTGGTTCTGTAGGAACCATTTTGCCCTTGTTATATGGAACAAATGTTTTTCGTGCTTTTGTGGAAGCGACAGTGTTGGTTGTCTCTGTGGAGACTTTGTTGCTCTGTGGAGCGACTTTGGTCTGTAGGACCTGTTTACCTTTTCGGGCTGCATCTCCTCCTGTGAGAGAAGATGACGTTCCGATCTCTGTGGAAACCTTCTGAGTCTTTTTTGACCCAGCTTGCTACCATGGCTCTTGGCACTTCATTTGCTCCAATAACTTGTTCAGATTTTGATTAAAATCGTCGTTCATGACCTGGTAAGAAAATCAATGACATGGTTAGTATAACCAGGAATATATTTAACATCATAAGAAAAAATTTCTAAATATATTGCTAATCTAATTCTTCTGAGATTTTCTTAAGGATTGTTATATATTTTTCTTTTAAAAAATTGTGCTACTGATTTATTGTATGTTTCTATACAGAAATTTCGATATAAAAGAAAGATTTTAAGACTTTTTAATGCTAATTTTATAGCAAGTAATTCTTTATCATATGTAGAATATTTGACCTGTGTTTTATCAAATTTTCCTGAAGTATATGCTATAATTTCTTTATGTTTTGCAACTAATACTCCAGCCCAAAATTGATCACAAGCATCCGTTTGTAATGTAATGACTTCTTGATCAGAAGGGAAGTAAAGGATTTTCTGGCCTTGTATGAGGTGTTTTGTTTCTAAGATTTCTTTTATTTCTTTGTCGGATAAAAGAATAGAGACTTTATCTGTATTCCATCTTCTGGGTTGTTCACCAGTTGAAGCTTTATATTTGTAATATCCCGGTCGGATATTATATTTGTATTATAATTATTTTTAAAACTAAAATATTTTTTTTATGGAAATTTCTTGGTTTTACCAATAAAAAGTTATCTGTATATATATACTAGTAAGTATATATATGCATTGTATCGGGTTTGTGCACTTGTACCAAATCCTATAAAATGCGTTTTTGAGAAAATGTCTGTAAAATCCCGGGCTGAAATTAAAAATTATTATTTTATTATTATTTTATTGTTATTTTTTAGAATTGAAATATTTTTTTTGGATATTACCCGGTTCTGCTAATAGACATTATCTATATATATATACCAGTCTGTATATATCTGTATTGTATCAAATTGGTACTATAATCTTCCGAGCCGGTAATAAAATTATTTTTATTATTATTTCTGAATTAAAATATTTTTGGCAGAGATTATTCGTTGAAACTAATAATGTAACGCCCCGAATCCCAAATACACTGAATTCGAGATGTTCTACAGGATCTTTTCACTTTCTTTAGTACAATTTTACAGGGAAATTTAAACTTTTCATCTTACATCAGAGTTTACATCAATATTACACTTTTCTTTTGCACAGCGGAAGTAAAATACAACAATTAAATAAATATACAACAACATGGTACAATCTTTAAGCATCCATTCCTCTTTAAAATGTCATTTACCTGCATATAAGACTGTGGGTACGTCAGTTTATTCAACCGACGAACATTATACACGGCCATCCTCTCTATGCCGTAAATAGTATAACTTAACTTTCCATATTTAACAAACACAAACTTGTCACAATTCAAACTAAAGGGACTACCCTATTGATGTCGTGTTGTGATTGTGCACTTAATCCTTAATGCATTTCTTTATGTTACATGACACTAATGTGCACTTGTTCGGATTCTATGCATCCCATACCAAATAGGTCCGAGGGCAAGCCCTTATTCGTTCTTCATCTTTGTAGGGTTCAATCCCCCGTTGTGATTTAATCTACTACTGTAATTACGATAAGTATCCTAGATGTTTTCTGACCTACGAACTCATGTCTAGGCACTCTGGAGGGAATCCCATCGCTGACATGACTCATCATGCAGACATCCTGTGGTAATTCAGCTCTCACCATAGACATGACACCACCCGTAGTCTTCAAACATCCCACGAGCGTCGCCACCGGGACGGTACTCTGGAGCAGCATCCTCACCCAGACTCATCATGGGAATTCTTGGGATACGCTCTCGCCGCTACCCAGGGCCCTCATACTCAATGTTTTTCTCTTACTTTCATCACATCTTCACTATGCACTAGTCCTTAGTTTTATAGAATCATGAATAAAATCAAAGTTCTAGATTTAGCCTCTCCACTAAGCCGGACTTATTCATTTATACAAACGTGACCAACCTTGGTGTTTCATTTCAATATTTCATTTCTTTTTCTTTCCAATTGCCGGGGGAGACTTAGCTACTCTTTCAATTCAATTCCAATTCACAATGTCCACATTGAGTACTTATAACTCATAAAATTCATATTCATAGCCAACAAATTTCTTTTTCATTAACATGATCTCTAATTCCTTCATTAATCCATAATCATACATGAACTCATGCACTTCATAATTTCACATTTGAAATTCACATCACTAATGAACATTCATACTTCATATTTTTGCACATTATTCTCAAGTGAGAATAAATAGTATTATGTCACACAACAAGGTTCTATTTGCCAATCACTTTCTAATAGTCCATTTCAATTTATCTCTATAAGCTATAATTTTTCACAAGTGTATATTCTAGAACCATAGTTCTAATTGTGTCTTTTGTTCACAAACCATAGTGTATTTCATTCAAATAATGCCCAAATTACTCTTATAAAATTCCTTACATTTTTATGAGAATAACCATATTTTTTTCATAATTTTTGGACATCTAAAAAGCTCAAAAAAAATATTTTTTATATATATGCCGAAGGGGTGAATCGAACCCAGGCACACGGGAAACAAGGCCAAGAGCACCCGCCGCTAGGCCGAACTGTGCTAGCAGTATAAAGGGGACGAAATTAATATATATAGTTTCGGATCGAAAGTTATATGCTCTCAAACAAATGTGTGAAAAAAATGTTGTGGACACAGGGATTCGAACCGATCGACCCAGAGAAGCCAACCGCACACAGTGACCGCCTGAGCTACTAGCTCGGGTTGTCTCAATACAAAATTAAAACCCATATGAATCATTTTGGTACTGTTGTTAAAACAACTCGATGTTCAATTTAATCTTGGTTCATATTGTCTTTGTAAAAATTACTGGAAAATTCCAGATTAAATCCTCTTCACATGATTTTCATATCAGCAAGTATAAAATAATTTTTGCACTAATAAAAATATTTTTTTCACACAAATCAATGAATTGTTCATTCAAAACTACTACAAATCTTTTCCATCCAAATTTCTTATACTAATTTTTTGATATTAATCTTTCATTCAACATACAATCTAATTTCTTTGAATTTGTCCAACCCCACAATAATTCAAAAGAATCTCTTCACACATTAGCACTAACAAAGTTCTAATTTTTTACATACAATTTATGATGGCAATAAATGTATTTTCTTTAAATCAACATTTACTTCTAGTTCAATCATGTACATCACAAATTATATAGCCACTTATCAATTATCATGCTCACACATCAAACATTCGAGAAAGTTACTCTTTCAAAAAGCGTGCTCTTTTTTAATCAATTTGCAAGCTTCAATTTTTCAATTAAACTAACATCCTCATTAGTGTTCTCAAGCATCAATACTAGCATCATTCATTTATTCTAATAAGCATGGAGAATTTTACCCACAACTTAATTAACAATGTAATCACATGCAAATTGTTCATTAACATACCAATCAATTTGTGAACTAACTTCCCATTAAAATGTATTCTTACTAACATTTTCCATGAATCATTTCTAATTAGAAACAAAGATAATTAACTCACTTAATAATCACATTCTTATGGCATACAATCACACATAATTCGCATATCAATAATTCAATCAACTAGAGATCATTTATTCAATTAAAGGCGCATTCTTGTTAATCATTTTCATGCAATTTTCTAATGAAATCTAGCATATATTCCTATATTAGAAATAAGGAAAATTCTACCCACCTTGTATGGAGAGAAATAAACACTCAAAGCAACAAATCCTTGCGAATGAAAGCACCTCCTCCTAGACGATGTGCGCACCTCCAAGCCCAAGCACCAAAACCGAAAGCTTCCCCCTTGCAATAGCCGGCCTCTCCTCCTTGGAAAAAGCAAGCAATCCCACACAACTCCCTCTCTCTTTTTTTTTAACTCACACTATTACTAAAAGTAAGACTATAGTTTAGAAAGATATAATTTGCATATGAAAATAGCCATGAGAGGGGGGGTATTTATACTAGAAAACAAGTGAAATGGAGGGCTAGGATTGATTAGTTGGTTGTAGGATGGAGGGCCAAGATTAGAGTAGGAGTTATAAAAACTACCCACATCCACAAAACCACCTCCATGATCACCATGTCTAATTTCAAAACTCCCTCCAAAAAGCATGCCAACCGGCCTTGGAAAGGGTGTGCATTGCACGTGTACATGTAGTGCACGTGCATGCAACTAGGCTTAAAATTGTACACTTTAATTTTGTATAAAAATAAATTAGTTATAAAATAGTCTTCTACATGACAAGTTTAAATAAAAAATAGTTTAATCCATGGGCTTTATTTGGGCCAAAAGTGTTATTAAAATAAATAAAATAAAAATACATTTTGGGCTTTAAGAAAAAGGATTTTTTAATTAAATTAAAATAAGGCTTTCTATTTGTTTAAAAAAAGGCTTTTTGTACAAAAATAATTTGAGAACACATATTTAAATATTTATACACATCATAATAAAATAATCCAAACAAAATATTGCACGTGCACACTACGTGCAAAATAAATAATTTTTCATTAATTGAAAAATCAGGGTATTACAGCACTCCCTCCTTAGAATAGTTCCGTCTCCGGAACTACAATCAAGAGCGAGAAAACAGACAATACAATACAGCAACAAGAACAAAAAGATACAAAAATACAATCAAGCAAAAAGCTCAGGATAGTCCTTTAACATCCTCTCCTCAGATTCCCAAGTAGCCTCTTCAACCAAGTGGTTTCTCCAGACTACCTTGACCATCGGTATCGTCTTATTCCTCAAGACTTTCTCTCGACGATCAACAATCTCAACAGGAGACTCGATGTAATTCAGGTCTAACTGCAAACCTTCCGGCACTTCAGGCAAATGATGACTCGGATCTGGAATGTAACCTCTCAGCATAGACACATGAAAGACATTGTGCACCTGAGACAACTCTTCCGGTAATTCAAGCCGGTAAGCAGTTTTCCCGATCCTTTTCAATATCTTATACGGGCCTATAAACCTCGGGGCTAACTTCCCGCCTTTGCCAAAATGAACCACACCTTTACTGGGCGATACCTTCAGAAAGACGAAGTCACCAACCTCAAACTCAAGGTCCCTTCTCCGGTTGTCTGCATAGCTTTTCTGCCTGCTCTGAGCTTCCACCAACCTTTTCCTGATCAGATCAATCTTCTCAGAAGTTTGCTGTACAAGCTCAGGACCAAACAACTGACGCTCCCCAACTTCATACCAACAAACAGGAGTCCTGCACTTCCTGCCATACAGAGCTTCGTACGGCGCCATCCCGATGCTAGCCTGAAAACTGTTGTTGTAGGCAAATTCCACCAAAGGTAAATGCCTTTCCCAACTGCCTCCGAAGTCTAGTATACAACATCGCAGCATATCCTCAAGAATACGGTTGACTCTCTCGGTCTGCCCATCGGTTTGCGGATGAAAAGCAGTGCTGAAATCTGTCTTGGTACCCAAAGCTGTCTGAAGACTCCTCCAGAAATGCGAAGTAAACCGCGCATCTCGATCAGACACAATAGTTGACGGAACGCCATGAAGCCAGACAATCTCACCAACATACATCTCAGCTAACTTGTCCATCGAAGCAGTGAGTTTCATCGCCAAAAAGTGAGCGGACTTGGTTAGTCGATCGACTATAACCTAAATCGCATCATTGCCTTTAGAACTCTTAGGCAATCCCGTGATGAAATCCATGCTGATGTTATCCCACTTCCATTCCGGAATAGGTAACGGCTGTAATAGACCTCCGGATCTCTGATTTTCGGCTTTGACTTGCTGACAAACCTCACACTTCGCAACAAATTCAGCCACATCCCGCTTCAAACCTGACCACCAGAAATGCTGTTTGATGTCCTTGTACATCTTAGTACTCCCAGGATGTACCGACAAAAGAGTAGCATGCGCCTCCTGAAGAATACTCTCTTTCAGGTCCGCCTGATTTGGAACGCACAGTCTATCTCCGAACCACAGCACTCCATCCCTGGTTTGAAATCCGGGCAACCTGCCAGCACCAACCTGCTCCTTCATCTCCAAAATATCAGCATCAACCTCTTGACTTGCAATGATCCTTGCATTCAAAGTAGGCTGAAGCTTCAATTGAGCCAAAGATGCTCCCAATCCTTGCAAGACAACCTCAATACCTACTCGATCCAACTCCTCAATCAGATGCCTCTGAGTTGTAATCAAACTGACCAAACTGCTCTTGCGACTAAGTGCATCAGCAACAACATTAGCTTTTCCAGGATGATACTTGATCTCAGGTCGCATATCCTCGAGCACTTCCAACCATCTCCGCTGCCTCAGATTGAGATCCCTTTGCTGATATATGTACTTCAAGCTCTTGTGGTCCGTGTACATATTCAACTTCTCACCGTACACGTAGTGCCTCCATTGCTTCAGGGCAAAGATAATCGCAGCCAACTCCAGATCATGAGTCGGGTAATTCTTCTCATGCGGTCGTAGTTGCCTAGACCCATACGCGATTACTCTTCCTTCTTGCATTAAGATACAACCAAGCCCACGATGTGAAGCATCGCTATAAACATCATACTCAACACCTGCTCTAGGCAAAGCCAAAATAGGTGCAGTAGTCAGCCTATCTTTCAACTCCTGAAAGCTCGCCTCACATTGCTCAGTCCACTTGAAGCTCACATTCTTCTTGGTCAGTCCAGTAAGCGGTACAGCTATCTGAGCATAACCTTGAATGAATCTCCTGTAGTATCCAGTCATCCCAAGAAAACTTCTAACTTCCTTCACTGTAGTAGGCCTAGCCCAATCTCTCACTGCCTCTATCTTCTGAGGGTTAGTTGCCACTCCCTCCTTAGAAAGGATGTGACCTAGGAATGCCACTTCAGATTTCCAGAAATCACACTTGGATAACTTGGCATACAACTTCTGCTCTTCCAACTTCTGCAAAACTGCTGCCAGATGCTCAGTGTGCTCCTCCTCAGACTTGGAGTACACGAGAATATCGTCGATAAACACCACGACGAAAGAATCAATAAACGGCCTCAGAACTCTGTTCATCAAGTCCATAAAGATTGCGGGTGCATTCGTCACTCCGAATGGCATAACTAAGAATTCGTAATGCCCATGCCGAGTTCTAAACGCAGTTTTGTGCACATCTTCAGCTTTCACTCGAACTTGGTGGTAACCTGATCGAAGATCTATTTTGGAGAAAACAGCTGCTCCTTGTAGACGATCGAACAAGTCATCAATTCGAGGAATAGGATACTTATTCTGAATAGTGACCTTATTCAGCTCCCGGTAATCGATACACATTCTCATCGATCCATCCTTCTTCTTTACCAAAAGCACTGGTGCTCCCCAAGGTGACGCACTAGGTTGAATAAAGCCTTTCTCCAACAGTTCCTCAATCTGCCGTTTCACCTCATCCTGTTTCACTGGAACCATCCTATACGGTGCCTTAGAAATGGGTGCACTTCCCGGTTGAACAGTGATGCTGAACTCTACATCACGATGCGCAGGTAACCCAGGAAAATCTTCCAAGAACACAGTCGGATAGTCCCGAACCACAGGAATCCCTTGCACTTCCACAAGAGTCTCTTCCTTGCGGATAGTTGCCACCAGCTTAGAACACTTCTGCTTCCCTTGGAACGTGACTTCAGGTCCACCTGGAGCCTTCACTGTTACCGTCTTGGTCTTACACTCGATGCTTGCACTGTACACCGACATCCAATCAATGCCAATGATAACATCGACTCCCAAGATAGTCAGCTCGATCAGATCAATGCCAAAGATTCGATCTCCAATCACTATCTCGCAATCAGCATAATACCGATCAGTGGTAAAAGTTTCTCCTGACGGAGTGGCTACTGCTAAGATCTTGCCTGGAAAAATCTTCGGTTCAACTCCCAACACTTTAGCAAATTTCGGAGACACAAATGTATGAGAGGATCCAGTATCGAACAATACAACAGCTTTCATTCCATTCAGATAGAGCTCGCCTGTTACATAATATACACCATTACATAACAGTCTCACTAAACAACGGGAAAAGAAATGACAAAAACTCTAAACACCAGCCCTCGTACCAGAGATGACCTGATCTGCCTTATCAGCATCAGCTTCCGTCAAGGCAAATACTCGCCCTGATTGGTACGGCCTCTTCCCAGCCTGCTGCGTTGGTGCATTGCTATTTCCACTCTCTAGTTTGGGACATTGAGATTTGTAATGCCCCGTTTCACCACAGTTGTAGCAAGTCACCGCAGGAGGTTTCACCACATTGTTTCCAGGTCCTCCAGCCACACCAACAGCATTCGCCCCTGTCGGTTTGAACCTCTGTGCAGATGGTTGTCCCTTGAAACTCCCAGAGTGTGCAGGCCTCTTACCAGACTGCCAGTTGTTCCTCCGGTTCTGAACAACTTGGAACTGCTCCATATCCGCCTCCGTCGCTGCTGCCCTCTTCACCAACTTGTCAAGTCGCCTGATACCAAGGGGTATCATTCGGGACCTCAAGCTCGGCCTCAGACCATGCTCGAACTTGCGAGCCTTCTTGGCCTCGTCCATCACCAGTTCTGGAGCATACCTAGAGAGCTGAGTGAACTTGGTCTCATACGCTCTCACCGACATGCTGCCTTGCTGAAGTGACAGAAATTTCATCGCCTTCTTCTCCTGGACGTCAGAGGGGAAATAGTGACTACGGAATTCTTCCAGAAATTTCTCCCAGCCAAGCACTATGCCTCCCACGGTCCTCTTCATGGATTGCCACCAAACCGCCGCATCCTTCTCCAGCTGCAAAGTTGCCAACTTGACCTTGCTACCCTCAGGGGTCTCCAACACCTCAAAGATCGTTTCCACTTGACGGATCCAGTTGTCAGCCGCATCTGGGTCTGACTTTCCCTCGAATACAGGTGGTTTCATTCTCTTGAACGATTCCACTAGCTTAATCGCCTCGGGCACTGGATTCGCCACCCCCCTTCCTTGGTTCTGAGCCACTGCATTAAGCGTCTGGTAGACCCTTGCAAGTTCAGTCTCTAGATCCAAACCTTCCCCATTCCTAGCTCCTCTTCTCGACATATTCTGATGCAAAAGATCCATTAAATTCGAAGTATAGGACAAGAATTTAAACCAACTTGCATTTCATTGAATTCTAAAGTTTATACATTCGAATTTAAAAACATTTTTGACATCAGAACGGAAAATAAAAAGAAGCTAAGACAGTCTAACTCCTACGGGTCCTCTTCGCTGCTCGAAGTTCTTCCCGCAGTTCTTCAACCTCATCCTTCAGCACATCAGTCAGGTTCTTCCTCTTTTCAAGTTCCCAAACCCGATGACTGAGAACAGAAAAGTCGCCCTTTCGTTTCGCCAGCTGAGCCTCCAACAATCTGACTCTCTCTCGCAGTGTCTCAACCTGCCTCTGAAGAGAAGTCACAAGACCACTTGGAACTGGTTCTTCTTCTTCGTCAGAAGAAGAGTCATCAGATGAATCCGGAGGTGGGGTGATCTCTCGAGATTCAGGCCATTCTTCACCGTCAGAATCTGCTTGCCCTGGATAGTACTCGTCCTCGGAATCAGCCTGTCCAGGATGGTACTCTTCCTCAATGATATGCCAGTCGTCGCCTCCAGCAGGGTCGAAATGATCAGCCATCTTAGAAATAGAGATGAAGAAGCATAAATCTTAGAGCAACACAAATGTAAGTCACTTACATTTAAATCTCTAGACTCAAACACACACTCTAATGTCCACTTCTAGGGTGTCGTTCCCTATAAATTTGTACAAGTGTGGAAAGCGTAGAAAGTGTGGCTCTGATACCACTCTGTAATGCCCCGAATCCCAAATACACTGAATTCGAGATGTTCTACAGGATCTTTTCACTTTCTTTAGTACAATTTTACAGGGAAATTTAAACTTTTCATCTTACATCAGAGTTTACATCAATATTACACTTTTCTTTTGCACAGCGGAAGTAAAATACAACAATTAAATAAATATACAACAACATGGTACAATCTTTAAGCATCCATTCCTCTTTAACATGTCATTTACCTGCATATAAGACTGTGGGTACGTCAGTTTATTCAACTGACGAACATTATACACGGCCATCCTTTCTATGCCGGAAATAGTATAACTTAACTTTCCATATTTAACAAACACAAACTTGTCACAATTCAAACTAAAGGGACTACCCTATTGATGTCGTGTTGTGATTGTGCACTTAATCCTTAATGCATTTCTTTATGTCACATGACACTAATGCGCACTTGTTCGGATTCTATGCATCCCATACTACATAGGTCCGAGGGCAAGCCCTTATTCGTTCTTCATCTTTGTAGGGTTCAATCCCCCGTTATGATTTAATCTACTACTGTAATTACGGTAAGTATCCTAGATGTTTTCTGACCTACGAACTCATGTCTAGGCACTCTGGAGGGAATCCCATCGCTGACATGACTCATCATGCAGACATCCTGTGGTAATTCAGCTCTCACCATAGACATGACACCACCCGTAGTCTTCAAACATCCCACGAGCGTCGCCACCGGGACGGTACTCTGGAGTAGCATCCTCACCCAGACTCATCATGGAAATTCCTGGGATACGCTCTCGGCGCTACCCAGGGCCCTCGTACTCAATGTTTTTCTCTTACTTTCATCACATCTTCACTATGCACTAGTCCTTAGTTTTATAGAATCATGAATAAAATCAAAGTTCTAGAGTTAGCCTCTCTACTAAGCCGGACTTATTCATTTATACAAACGTGACCAACCTTGGTTTTTCATTTCAATATTTCATTTCTTTTTCTTTCCAATTGCCGAGGAGACTTAGCTACTCTTTCAATTCAATTCCAATTCACAATGTCCACATTGAGTACTTATAACTCATAAAATTCATATTCATAGCCAACAAATTTCTTTTTCATTAACATGATCTCTAATTCCTTCATTAATCCATAATCATACATGAACTCATGCACTTCATAATTTCACATTTGAAATTCACATCACTAATGAACATTCATACTTCATATTTTTGCACATTATTCTCAAGTGAGAATAAATAGTATTATGTCACACAACAAGGTTCTATTTGCCAATCACTTTCTAATAGTCCATTTCAATTTATCTCTATAAGCTATAATTTTTCACAAGTGTATATTCTAGAATCATAGTTCTAATTGTGTCTTTTGTTCACAAACCATAGTGTATTTCATTCAAATAATGCCCAAATTACTCTTATAAAATTCCTTACATTTTTATGAGAATAACCATATTTTTTTCATAATTTTTGGACATCTAAAAAGCTCAAAAAAAATATTTTTTATATATATGCCGAAGGGGTGAATCGAACCCAGGCACACGGGAAACAAGGCCAAGAGCACCCGCCGCTAGGCCGAACTGTGCTAGCAGTATAAAGGGGACGAAATTAATATATATAGTTTCGGATCGAAAGTTATATGCTCTCAAACAAATGTGTGAAAAAAATGTTGTGGACACAGGGATTCGAACCGATCGACCCAGAGAAGCCAACCGCACACAGTGACCGCCTGAGCTACTAGCTCGGGTTGTCTCAATACAAAATTAAAACCCATATGAATCATTTTGGTACTGTTGTTAAAACAACTCGATGTTCAATTTAATCTTGGTTCATATTGTCTTTGTAAAAATTACTGGAAAATTCCAGATTAAATCCTCTTCACATGATTTTCATATCAGCAAGTATAAAATAATTTTTTGCACTAATAAAAATATTTTTTTCACACAAATCAATGAATTGTTCATTCAAAACTACTATATTTTTCATTTTCGACATTGGTTAACGATTAGTCTTCAAATCTTTTCCATCCAAATTTCTTATACTAATTTTTTGATATTAATCTTTCATTCAACATACAATCTAATTTCTTTGAATTTGTCCAACCCCACAATAATTCAAAAGAATCTCTTCACACATTAGCACTAACAAAGTTCTAATTTTTTACATACAATTTATGATGGCAATAAATGTATTTTCTTTAAATCAACATTTACTTCTAGTTCAATCATGTACATCACAAATTATGTAGCCACTTATCAATTATCATGCTCACACATCAAACATTCGAGAAAGTTACTCTTTCAAAAAGCGTGCTCTTTTTTAATCAATTTGCATGCTTCAATTTTTCAATTAAACTAACATCCTCATTAGTGTTCTCAAGCATCAATACTAGCATCATTCATTTATTCTAATAAACATGGAGAATTTTACCCACAACTTAATTAACAATGTAATCACATGCAAATTGTTCATTAACATACCAATCAATTTGTGAACTAACTTCCCATTAAAATGTATTCTTACTAACATTTTCCATGAATCATTTCTAATTAGAAACAAAGATAATTAACTCACTTTGTAATCACATTCTTATGGCATACAATCACACATAATTCGCATATCAATAATTCAATCAACTAGAGATCATTTATTCAATTAAAGGCGCATTCTTGTTAATCATTTTCATGCAATTTGCTAATGAAATCTAGCATATATTCCTATATTAGAAATAAGGAAAATTCTACCCACCTTGTATGGAGAGAAATAAACACTCAAAGCAACAAATCCTTGCGAATGAAAGCACCTCCTCCTAGACGATGCGCGCACCTCCAAGCCCAAGCACCAAAACCGAAAGCTTCCCCCTTGCAATAGCCGGCCTCTCCTCCTTGGAAAAAGCAAGCAATCCCACACAACTCTCTCTCTCTCTTTTTTTTTTAACTCACACTATTACTAAAAGTAAGACTATAGTTTAGAAAGATATAATTTGCATATGAAAATAGCCATGAGAGGGGGGGTATTTATACTAGAAAACAAGTGAAATGGAGGGCTAGGATTGATTAGTTGGTTGTAGGATGGAGGGCCAAGATTAGAGTAGGAGTTATAAAAACTACCCACATCCACAAAACCACCTCCATGATCACCATGTCTAATTTCAAAACTCCCTCCAAAAAGCATGCCAACCGGCCTTGGAAAGGGTGTGCATTGCACGTGTACGTGTAGTGCACGTGCATGCAACTAGGCTTAAAATTGTACACTTTAATTTTGTATAAAAATAAATTAGTTATAAAATAGTCTTCTACATGACAAGTTTAAATAAAAAATAGTTTAATCCATGGGCTTTATTTGGGCCAAAAGTGTTATTAAAATAAATAAAATAAAAATATATTTTGGGCTTTAAGAAAAAGGCTTTTTTAATTAAATTAAAATAAGGCTTTCTATTTGTTTAAAGAAAGGCTTTTTGTACAAAAATAATTTGAGAACACATATTTAAATATTTATACACATCATAATAAAATAATCCAAACAAAATATTGCACGTGCACACTACGTGCTAAATAAATAATTTTTCATTAATTGAAAAATCTGGGTATTACAAATAAAAATTATCTGTATAGACAGATATATGTACTGTATCGATTTCGTACGTTTGTACGAAATCATGTAGTATGTGATTTTGGAAAAATACCTCTTATTCTTGATCAATCATGATCAAATGGAGGGTTAGAGATGAGTTTGGGTGTTGATTGTAATATAAAATTACAAATTGATTAACCATAAGAAAGAGAACACTTGTCTCTCTTCTCAACCACAAACTCCACTCTACCTCTCCTACCCCCCCCCCCCCCCCCCCCCCCCCCCCCCCCGGCCGACCACATTCCAAAAGGGCAAAGCCCTCTTTTCATTTGTGTCCTCCATCTCTTCTCATCTCAGTCTCCTTCTTTTACTTGTTTTTTTTAATTAGAAAAAAAATGAGAAGAAAGAAAAGAAAGAGCGATCAAATCAAAAGAAAAAGAGTGGGTTTCTTCATGGGTTCTCTTTGAAGAAGAGCAAGAACAAGGAGCAAGGAGGGGAAAGCTAAGCTAGTTCTTCCAACCAAAGTTTGGGTGGGGGTTCTCATCTCTTGTTTTGTTATTGTTATTATTATTGTTGTTATATGTTTAAATTAAGAACTTGAAACAATTTCATGTGCATATGATCGTCATGAACTAGAATAAAAATGCATATAAAGATTGGAGTGGTAGAACACAAATAAAAGCACTAAAGAATCAACCCTAAATTAGTATGTAGTTAGAATTAATTACTTGTGTTAAAGTTGGAATTTTGACTCCAAATTAATTTAAGAGCTTCTTGTATGTGTTACTACCATGCTGTAATTTTTCTACTACATGTCCTTTTTCGAGCTTCCAAGATGGGTGATCCAGAGGATTGATAGAATTCGTAAACGATTCCTTTGGAAAAGGGCAGATTCGGAGAAAGGTGGCTATCACCTCATCAAATGGAGTATCTCCTGCATGAAGAAGAGACATGGAGGGCTAGGCATCATCGACCTCAGAGATATGAACCTCGCCCTGTTGGGGAAGTGGTGGTGGAAGGTATTCCACAATAGCGGGGAAGGTTAGCAGGAGTTCATTCAACCTTACCTAAGGGGTAAAGGTACGAGAAACTGTGGCTTCCGAGTAGGGACTAAAGTATCGCGACTCTGGAAAGGAATTGCCAAGGTGAGCGGCCCCTTCAACTCGGCAGTTACGTCGACTATCAGCAATGGCCGGTCCACCAGATTCTGGTGGGATAGATGGTGTGGAGCCCATACCCTGAAGGAAACGTTCCCAGAGCTGTATGAGAGGTCGAGTCGACCGAATATGACCGTTGCCGAAGGGTGGAAAAAGGGAGGTTGGAAGCCAGCGCTTCGAGGAATGCTAACCCCTAATTTACAACAGCAGTTGCTTGACATGCAAGCTCACATCACGCGGATAGGCACAAGGTGCACACAAGGCCCAGACCAGAAGAGATGGGGACTCGAGAGCAAGGGAGATTTCTCGGTGAGATCCCTGTATCATCGGATACACTTTCGAGGATACAGACCCAGCTGGGCACAGGTGCTGTGGAAGGCGAAAACTCCCCTTAAAGTTAGAGTGTTCTTATGGCCAGTACTGAATAACACGATCCTCACTAGGCAAAACCTTGCCAAAAGACAACCACAAGTGGCTACCAACTGTGGTTTCTGCAACACACATGTAGAAGATCTAAACCACCTCTTCATTCACTGCCCCAGAAGTAAGGCCACTATGGTGGAGGTACTTCGAGCTCTCAGAACGGGCGACTACCCCAATGTATATGAGGATCTGTGGATTGGTCCCAAATTTGCAACACAGCGCCATGACATGAAGGACGTGTGGTACATCGCAGTCGCGGCAACAACTTGGGTTTTATGGCTCGACAGAAATAATTTTTATTTTCGTGCGTCATGTAATAGTATTTCTGGTAACCTGTCTCATATCATGCATCTTATCTCTTTTTGGGCTACAGCTGCAGCCACGGGGACAAGAGGAAGGATAGCCAGAGTTTTCCAGGTAGAAGAGTTTGATGATGAGGAGGTTGAGTTCGGGCCGACGTTGGAGTGAGGGACTGGCTTCACCAGTCATGCCAGGGTTTCTGCCAGCTGCTGGTTTTGTCTCAACCTACTGGTCTCGATACTGGCTTGATGTTTGTGTTATTTGACCCACCCCCCAGGGCTTGTTGGGGGTGTATGTTTGTTTTACTGCTTTTCCCTTCTGCATTGTACTTTTTATTTTTGTATTGCTGTTTTCTCCCGGTACGCCGGGGTTGTTTTATTAACTGCTTATTAATGAAACAGGGTGGCCTTATTCCACCTTTTACCTCAAAATTTTTTTTTATAGATTTATTTGGGTTAAATTGATATGTCAAACAAACGTTTCCCCCAAAATAGCGAGCTTTTAAGCAAAATGTTGTTTTGGTTAATTTTTGGATGTGTTCAAAAGGTTGGATTTTGAGTTCCGTACGGAATCTAAAAAAGTGTTCAACTAGAAAGTTGTAATAGATGTTCTCCCCTTTCTAAGATGGCCTATATTGTTAGATTCTAATAAGTATTGCAAAAGTTATGAGCTTTACAAATCTCAGCAGCCAGCTTTTTGGCTGAAGCTTGCTGTTTGGATGGTTCGAAGTTTTTGCAGCCCTTATTGATTGAATCTGAAAAAGTGTTCAACTAGAAAGTTGTAGTAGATGTTCTCCCCTTTCCAAAATAACCTATTTTGTTAGATTCCGATAAGTATTGAAAAAGTTATGAGTTTTACAAATCTCAGCAGCCAGCCTTTTGGCTGAAGCTCGCTGTCTGGATGGTTTGAAGTTCTTGCACTTCTTATTGATTGAATATGAAAAAGTGTTCAACTGGAAAGTTTTAGTAGATGTTCTCCCCTTTCCAGAAAGTCGAATTTTTCTAGATTCCGATAAGTATAGCAAAAGTTATAAGCTTTACAAGTTTCAGCTTTTGCTGTGCTTTTGGTTGTTTTTGAAATGTGTTCAAAGAGCTGAATTTTGAGCTCAATAAGGAATCTGTAAAAGTGGTCAACTATAAAGTTGTAGAAGATGTTCTCCCCTTTCCAGAAATCTCAATTTTGCTAGATTTCGATAAGTATAGCAAAAGTTATAAGCTTTACAAGTTTTAGTTTTTGCTGTACTTTTTGTTGTTCTTGAGTTGTGTTCAAAGAGCGGGGAAATTGAATTACATAAGGAATCTGAGAACGTTGTTAACTAGGAAATTATAGTAGATGTTCTCCACTTTCCAAAAAGTATAATTTTGTTAGATTCCGATAAGTATAGCAAAGTTGCGAGCTTTACAAGTTTCAGCTTTGTGTTGTCTTTTGTTGTTCTTGATTGTGTTCAAAGAACAGAGAATTGAATTCCAGAAGGAATCTGAGAAAGTTGTTAACTAGAAAGTTGTAGTAGGTGTTCTCCCCTTTCTATAAAGCCTTATTTTGCTAGATTCTGATAAGTATAGCAAAAGTTATAAACTTTACAAGTTTCAGCTTTTGCTGTGCTTTCGGTTATTTTTGAAATGTGTTCAAAGAGCTGGATTTTGAGCTCTATAAGGAATCTGTAAATGTGGTCAACTAGAAAGTTGTAGTAGATGTTCTCCCCTTTCCAGAAAGCCTAATTTTGCTAGATTCCGATAAGTATAACAAAAGTTATAAGCTTTACAAGTTTCACCTTTTTCTGTGCTTTTTGTTGTACTTGAGTTGTGTTCAAAGAGCGAAAAATTGAATTCCATAAGGAATGTGAGAAAGTTTTTAACTAGGAAGTTGTAGTAGATGTTCTCCCCTTCCAGAAAGTATAATTTTGTTAGATTCTGATAAGTATAGCAAAAGTTGCGAGCTTTACAAGTTTCAGCGTTGTGCTGTCTTTTGTTGTTCTTGAATTGTGTTCAAAGAGTGGGGAATTGAATTTTATAAGGAATCTGAGAAAGTTGTTAACTAGAAAGTTGTATTAGATGTTCTCCCCTTTATAGAAAGTATAATTTTGTTAGATTCTGATAAGTATAGCAAATGTTGCGAGCTTTACAAGTTTCAGCTTTGTGCTGTCTTTTGTTGTTCTTGAATTGTGTTCAAAGAGCGAGGAATTGAATTCCATAAGGAATTTGAGAAAGTTTTAACTAGGAAGTTGTAGTATATGTTCTCCCCTTTCCAAAATGTCCTATTTTGTTAGATTCCAATAAGCGAAGTAGGAGTTATGACCTTTACGAGTCACAGCAGCTGGCCTTAATTGGCTGAAGCTCGCTGTTTGGATTGTTTGAAGTTTTTGTACCTTTTATTGACTGAATTTGAGAATGTTATCAACTAGAGAGTATTACAGTTTCTCACATTTCCAAAATTTTCTATTGGGTTAGATTCCGATAAGCGGAGTAGGAGTAATGACCGTTACAAGTCACAACAGCTGGCCATTTCGGCTGAAGCTTCATTGTTTAGGTTGTTCGAGATTTTTCTACCTTTGATTGACTTAATCTGAGAAAGTTTTCAACTAGAGAGTTGCAGTAGATGTTCTCACCTTTCTAAAAAATCTAATTTTGTTGAATTCCGATAAGAGTAGCACGTTTAATTGCTCCTAGGTTGTTAGAAGGCTTTATCTGTTGCTTCTAAATATAAAAGATCAAGTTTTGCTAGTAGCATATTATTTTGCTTCTAGGTTGTGAGAAGGCTTTTATGGTTGCTTCTATATGATTCATTTGTCGCATACATAGTCAGTTGGCTCGTATGTAATTCGTTTGGCTCATACGTAGCTAGTCGGCTCGTATGTAAGTTGTTTTGTTCGTATGTAGCTTATTAGCTAGTAAGCAGTTATTGTGCTCGTTTAGGGTGATATCATTACCCTAGGAGCCATCGACCATCAAGATGTGTATTTATTTTACTCCTTGTGGACTGTGGACGAGTCACCCCTCGTGCACCGTCAAATCTTATCCAGTGTAGGTTGATCGCGGGCCGGGAGTGTAGACGGAATCCAAGTTCAGGGCAGTAGCATGCGAATACGTTCGTATTGCCGGGGTCTTGGATCGATAGGCTATGAACAGGATCTTTAGGAATTCTGGTAAGTCTAGGTTGAGCACCTAGTAGAATTATCTTGCGAAGTCTAACTTAAGACCTAGCATGTTGTGTTAGTACGGTTGTCATCCCTTGAATTGTTTAGGGTTAGTGACATTGTTAGGGTAGTAACTTATGGCTATTACTACTTAACCCTTATTTATTATCATTTTCACCGAAGGGAAAGAGTTGGTATTAAGGGTGGTACCTTATGATCCGACCTATTCTATAGGCCAATACTAGGTGGTACTATTGGTTGTACCCTTCCTGTCAAAGGGATACGGTCTGTGCCTTCTCACGAGTTGGGAGCACGGGATCCGTATCTCGTCTGTAAATTTCTAAAGTGCCATGATAGGGGCAGGAGAGATTCCTGTCGAGCTAGGGGATGGACCCCCGGAACTCGATCATGCTCTATATCAAGAAAGGCGAACAAGCCATAGACTATGGTCTAACAGCTAGGGGGCTACAGGGGATGCTTCGAGCTAACCATAGACTATGACCATGAATTTTGGTAATGAGGGTATCTTTATAAGATACTCAAATAGAAGTAAGGCATATAGGATCTTCAACAAGTCAACAATGACTATTGAAGAATCCATGCATGTTGCATTTGATGAATCTCTGTCTTCATTGACTTTAATTGAAGATGATGAAACTGATTCATCACATTTAAATAAAGTTATTACATCTTTAGAGCAAACTAGCCTTGTAGATAAGTCGACCGATAAGGAAGTCAAGTCGACTGATGGATTGGTCAAGTCGACTGATCCTGTTGTGATGTCTCCAACTTTACCAAAATCTTTTGTTGAAGTTAGAGATCATCCTCATGACTTAATAATTGGTGACATTTCATATGGTATTCAGACAAGATTACATGTTAACATGTTCTCTCACACAGCTTTCTTGTCAGATTTTGAGCCGAAGAATATACAAGAAGCTTGTGAGAATGAGTTTTGGATGAATGCCATGCAAGATGAGTTAAACCAATTTATAAGGAATGATGTATGAGATTTAGTTCCACGACCTCCTGATCATACAATAATTGGTACCAAATGGGTATTCAAGAATAAATTAGATGAATCAGGACAAGTTGTTAGGAACAAAGCTAAACTAGTTGCTCAAGGGTATAATCAAAGAAGGCATAGATTTTGGTGAAACATATGCTCTGTTGCTAGATTAGAATCAATTCGTATCTTATTATTTTTTGCTTGTTTTATGAATTTTACACTTTTTCAAATGGATGTTAAAAGTGCTTTTCTTAATGGGTTTATAAAGAAAGATGTTTATGTTAAGTAACCACCAGGTTTCGAACATGAACAATTCACAAACCACGTTTTTAAATTAAAAAAATGCCTTATATGGTCTTCAACAAGCACCTCGTGCTTGGTATGATCGATTGAAGACTTTTCTTTTAGAAACGGATTTTGAAATAGGTAAAGTATATACTACTTTGTTTATTAGGAGAATTAAGACTGATATTTTGATCATACAAATATATGTAGATGATATAATTTTTTGTTTTACTAATAGTAATCTATGTCAAGAGTTTGCTAACACCATGAAAAACGGGTTTGAGATGAGTCACATGGGTGAACTCAATTATTTTCCTGGACTACAAATTAAGCAGTCACATAATGGCATATTTATTAATCAAGAAAATATGCTAAAGAATTACTCAAACGGTTTAACATGGAAAGCATGAGTAGTAAGACCACACCTATAGCTACTACCACTACCCTTGACAAAGATGAATTAGGTAAGAGTGTCGATCAAAAACTCTATCGAGGTATGATTGGCTCACTCTTATATATAACTGCTAGTAGACCGGACATTATGTTTAGTGTATGTTTGTGTACTAGATATCAGTCAAGTCCTAAAGAGTCTCACTCAAAAGATGTGAAACGTATTTTAAGATACCTTAAAGGCACGTCTGAATATGGTCTATTTTATCCATGCACCGATAACTTTCAACTTTTGTTATATAGTGATGCGGATTTTGCCGGTAATAAAACTGATCGCAAGAGAACTAGTGGACATGTCACTTTTTGGGACATTCACTAGTCTCTTGGTGCAGTAAGAAGCAAAATTCGGTATCCCTATCTACTACAGAATCTGAATATATCGCTGCAAGTTTGGCTTGTGCCCACATTTTGTGGATGAACCAAACCCTATTAGACTATGGTATTTCATTTGAAAAACCTGCTATAATGTGTGACAATACCGGTGCCATTAACTTATCTAAAAATCTGGTTCAACACTCACGTACGAAACATATTGATATTCGACATCATTTTCTACGTGATCATGTTTTGAAGGGAGATATTTCTTTAGACTTTACTTCTAATGATAAACAAGTAGCAGATATCTTTATTAAACCACTTAAGGAAGACACATTTATCACCTTAAGGAGAGAACTAGGGATTTGTAGTTTTCATGATGTTTGTTGAATTTTTCTTTGGTAAATCGACTTACAAGTACTTTTCAGTCGACTAACAAGTATCTTTTCAGTCGACTACCAAGTATCTTTATTTTTCTAAGTTTTTTTCTGAGTTTTATGCTCTGGACAGTTGAATCTGCACAGTACCCAGTCGACTGACCATTTGTATTAGTGCTATGTTCGTTTTTTTATTTTGTTCTTGACTAAGTCGACTGCCCTCTAAGACCAGTCGACTGTCGCGAATCGGTTTTCTTCAAATTCGAATTTTGGCACATCTTTTTAGGCGACTGTTCACTTTTTTACTGTTCTTTGACCATATCTGAGCCATTGCTATCCCTCTCCTTGATCTCAGCCATGCATTCATGTGTAAAAACCCTAAACCTACCCCCTTTCTTTCACTTTTACCTTATCCTTATCTCCCAGATCTGAAGAAGATAAGTCGACTGGTGCTGCTGCTGCTGTCGATTTCCAGTCATTTAAAGCTCCAACTCCTCTGATTTTTTGTGGTGTTCAAGTCCACTTGAAGCTCTTTTGATTCTTCTAGAGTCTCTTTGTTGCTATACTTCCT
The DNA here is from genome assembly GCA_017893485.1 of Hemerocallis citrina. NCBI lineage: Eukaryota > Viridiplantae > Streptophyta > Magnoliopsida > Asparagales > Asphodelaceae > Hemerocallis > Hemerocallis citrina. The sequence continues at coordinate 91,025,648 of CM030366.1, forward strand.
TCCTTCTTTTTGTTTGTGTAGTTTTAATTTATGGCTCCAAAGAGATCTAAAACCTCTCATGTAGAGGGTGAGCAATCTTCCCGAGACTATCTCCAATATCTTAGAAGTCCTGACCTTGTTGAAAAACGGTACATTATGTGTTCCATTATGATTTTTCCGGGTCGTTTTGTCAATTTTCCCGATCTTGATATGTTTACTCTCATCCCATTGTTTCAACAATGTGGATTATATGAGTTTTTGTCCTTAGTAAATCAACCTTACTACTACCCTCAACCCATCTATTTGTTTTATACAAATATGAGAGTTGTTCAATCGGATGATGGTAGTGAGATTTTTGTCTATACTTCTGTCAAAAATAAAAAGATGAAACTCACCTCCGAAAGAATCAATCTCATTTTGAGTTTGGATGATGAAGGGATTGATTTAGGAAATGTTGAGATGAATGATGCCTCCACTTTGTCTAAAATTTATTTGCCAAATCATGGCCCTCCTATGTCTAATAGGTCCATTACCCCTGTTGCTAAGCTCGTTGCATGCATACTATCATATAATATTATTCCCAAAACAGGGAGTTATGATCAGTATTCCATGGAGTTGCAACAAGCCGTTTATGTAATATTCGGCAAAATTAATATCAATTGGGGTCGTGTCATCTTCTTTAGGTTTCATAAGGCTCATACTTCATTTCTTCCTTTTGGTGCCTTTCTTACACACGTCTTTTGTGCTTATGGCGTTGATCTCGATGCTGAGATAAATGTAGTAAAGCACTATGAGTCTTTTGATCGTGCAAGTTTAGCACGCATGAAGCTTCTCTCTTCTCCACCTAGGTCTCCTTCTAGGACTTCCCCTCCTGTCCCTTTAGCTTCTTCAGCCCATCCGTCTTCAGCCTCTAGTTCCTCTCGTCCTATAGTAGATTATGATGATCCTCGCAGTATTTATCATGCTGTAAATTACCTCATGGATCGTCAAGATGTTAGACGAATGTTTCTCATCTTACCCACCTGTTCACCACTCAGTTTCCTCCTCCCTCACATGGTGGCCAAGATGAAGATGAAGAAGATTGATGATCTGCTTTTCCTATTTTAATGTATTTTCTACTTTTATGTAATCTTTTGAACTTTGTCTTTTAAGTTTCCATGTATAAACTTGGTTTAGTTTTATTCTATGTCTAAAACTTGGCTTTGTTCGTTATCTTTTGTTCTCTTGCATTGCTATATATTTTTCCCCTCCTATTTTGTTTTGTTGATGACAAAGGGGGGAGAAAAAGAGGTAGTATGTGTTGCTTTGTTATGTGTTGTTTTGTTTTGAGTAGCATATCTTTGTGCATGTTTTTTAAACCTATGCATGTTGAGTAGCATATCTTTGTGCATGTTTTTTAAACCTATGCATGTTGTACATTTGATAGTAGGAGCATGTGTAATATCTATTTCCATTATTGTAAGCTATTGCGATGTCATCATCAAAAAGTGGGAGAATGTTGATTCTTGATTTTGATGATTATAACACAATGCAAAGTTTGTTGTGCTATTTCTCATATATTGCAGGTTGTATCAAAGTTTATCATGTATGATACCCAAAGGCCTCAAAGCAAATTGATCAAGCAAGTCACAATGTTCTAAAGTTGAAGAATGACCAAGCAAAGCTTCATACAAAGACAATGGCTAAAGCTTCACTCAAGACTCAAGACTCAAGTCAAGACCAAAGCTTAACTGTCTTATATTTTGTGTCTTGTAAAAACAAATGTAATTTTTCTCTTTGTTGAGTCTTAGATTGATGTACAGCCTTGTCACACACACTCACTCACACATAATTTTATAACTGTGTGTTTTACAAAATCTAAAGGTCAAAACAGCTTGAACTGGATCAGCTATTGAGTACCAGTCGACTGCTGTTAAGGACCAGTCAACTGAATCTGTACAAAACTGTGATCTTCTTCAAACTCTGGCCAGTCGACTCATAACGGCAACCCAGTTGACTGTTCAAGTCATTTCAACGGTTTACTGATTTCAAAACTTGTATTTTCGAATTTAAAAAAATTATATCCGTTGTTAAACAGTTGTAGGAACTGTTTCTACAACGTCCAGGGATTATACTCTATAAATAGAGCCTTAGAATCACCATGGAAAGGTTCCAAGAATTTCTGAGAAAAGTTGAAGTATTTTTGCTTTCAAGAGAAAAAGTTTTTCATACAAAACACTCTAATCTCTAAGTCTTGGTTCTCTGATTTCAGTCCAGCAAAACATTGAATTCGTTTTGGACTGAATTCAGAAGTTGACCGAATAGCTACTTGCAAAATCACAAACACTACAAGGCTATAGGTTGATTGTAAACATCTTTATTATTTTCTTTTACTCTCGGATGTGAGAGTGGTTCCTCTCGGTTAGAGAGTAGGACTCTAGGGGGTAGAGTCAGTTTTTCACTCTTGGTGGAAGAGCGGGTTTGCTCTCTCTAGTGGTGAGAGAGGACTACGGATTGGACAAGGTTATTGTCTAATGTCGTAGGGTATTCTTATACATTTTCAAGAATAGTGGAAAATCTCAAGTGGGTTGCTTGGAGACTGGATGTAGGTCAGGAGAACCAAACCAGGATACATCGTGTGTACTCTGTGATTGGTATATCTATGGTTGTATCTCTTCTGGTAAGTCAACTGGATCTCCATCCTAAGTCGACTGATCAGACTGATATAACAATCGTCTTAAAAACTCTTCTGGCAAGTCGACTGTCTCTCCTATTTAAGTCGACTTATCAGACTAGTCTCAAAAATACCCTTCTACTCTGACGCCCCAGTCGACTGATATCTCTTTTACAGTCGACCGGACAGAAGATAACTTTCAATTCCGCAATTATTTTTTATACAACACTATTCACCCCCCCAGTGTTTCTTGCCTTTCCTACAGGATCCAACAATCATGTCTCTACAGTTGATTTAAAAAATGCATTTTCTACAAGTGGCAGGCTTCTAACAGGTTACAAGAATTGCTTGAAGCCCCAATCGTTGGAGATGCTAGTGTGCACAGAAGATTGGAAGAAGACTGAAGATAGGACTCAAGGAACCGGGGTCGACACATCAACAAGTGGAAGCAAATTGTCCGAAGAACAACAACAATAATAGCAAATTGAAGACCAACAACATAGAAGTTCAAATGAACAATATATATAATTATCTTTCACACTATCACTCTTTGACTCTTATTATATATATATATATATATATATATATATATATATATATATATATATATATATATATATATATATATATATATATATATGGGAGTGATCATGTGAGAACTAGTTCTCACGATAAGCTTCGTGTGAACTTTTTACATAGCCATCACATAGATGATCTAAACCATTCACATTGTTTAGAATGATAAAAATAGTCAAAATATGCAAAATCAAGTTATTTAAATTTCATTTGCCCATCCATCACGTCATTATAAAAAATAACGATATTCAGCCATACAATTTGTAACACTTAAATGTATGAACAAACAAATCTCAAATGACTTGATTTCTCATCCTTAGACTAATTTCGATGTGTAGATCAAAATGAACGGTTCGGATTTTTCAATTTATATCTCAAAAAAAAAGTTCACACTTGGTTCTCACCGAAGGAGTTCTCAAATGATCATATCCCTATATATATATATATATATATATATATATATATATATATATATATATATATGTATATATATATATATATGTATATATATATATATATATATATGTATATATATATATATATGTATATATATATATATATATATACTAGATTTGCCCGTGGGCACGTGCTTACGACACGTCTTCGGAACGATACAAACCACGAAAAGCCCTATAAACAGTAAAACAACAATTATGTAGCTCAAGTTTGGATAGTATGACAATAATTAGTTTTAAATAAAAGTCCATGTTTCCATTAGTATATGTTGAAAAATAATTATAAATGGGAGTGTAAAATCTAACTTCTTAGAACTTTAAGTGTGGAAAATATTGAAATTTAACGGTTGATGAGATATTTGCTATTTTCAATATAACATGTGCAATAAAAAAAACATAAAAATTCTGAAAATTTACAAACCTAAAATCGAAAATTCTAAGTAAATAAAGAAAGAATGGGAGAGAGAAAGAGAGAAATATGAAAAAGTGAAGAAAGAAGAGAGATATAGTAATAAAGTAATGAGTTTTTTAGTTTGGGGAGGGGGGGGGGGGGGGGGGGATTTGGTTTTGGGGTATGAATTTTTGGGGGGAAAATGTATTTTGTGAGGTTAGATCTGGCCTTTGATTTTGGGGGGATTGAAGGTGAGCCACTTGATAGCTTTTTTTGTATTTTATTATATATTTATATATATATAATTATTTTTTGAGTTGAAAAAAAATTAAAAAACCAAATAGCTCAACCGGGCCAACCCACGATCGGGATCGACCCGTAACGGGTTCGCGGGTCGCTCGGTTAAACCCTAAATCCGACCCGAACCCACCTTGACTTGGGTTCGACCTGCACGGGTCCGACCCGAATGCCACCACTACTTGTAGATATGGTGGAGGCACGAGCTTAGCAAAAGCAGCTCTTGAGAGCGATCTAGGGCAATTTCTTCTTTATTGCCAATTGTCTTTCTATATAGCTTGCTTTGGTTTTTCCCTACCAGCGGAATTAATTTGTATTTTGTTCTCATTAGGTACTACTAGCTTTTGTTCTCATTAGGTACTACTAGCTTTTGAAGCTGGGCGGAAAGGCCAAATCAGGGTTAATACAGTTTCTGCAGGTATAGTTCAATTATCTTCTCGAATAAATTAATGGGGAAAAAAAAGAGCAAAAGTACTCCGAGTAGCTACATGGGAATTTATGATTAAATCATGAAGGTTACTTCCTATGCTATGATTGTCTTGTTCTATTGTGTATTTGTTAGAATTTACCTTCCTTTCTTGTCCATATTACTCTCTTAGTTCATTGTCTGTACAAGTAGTGCCATTGATATGACGGCACTAAAATAACCACATTTTGGCCTGATGTGTTAATTGGGACATTTCACATATTGGACCCAGCTAAAATTCAATTGAAGTAAAATATTTCTTTACCAGAAAGAAAAGAAAAAAAAAGTAAAATATTTATGACAATTTATGGTTTGGACATTTGCCATGAATGCCAATATCTGCAAGCGTGGTGGCTTGATACCTAATGCAGCAAAGAGTAAACTAATTTGGATTGAATTCATATAAGATGGTTATAGTCATGATTGTGATGGAGAACTGAGAAGATAGTTTTAGTTGCTGTAATTATTGCTAATAACTAGTTCTAACTTTCACTGTAATGTCTGAGAAGAGAAGGCATAATTGAACAAGGGTCAGCCTATACAGCATGTAGTGTTTGCTTATCATTTAGGACGTAAAAGGTAAATCAACATAATGGTGGTTGGGGGTGGGTTGTTGTGTGCTGAATTCGCTCAATTATAATTTTCTCCACTTTGAAGTTGGTTAATTTTTCAAGTCATGCTACTATAATAACTGGTGAGACTGATTGAATGTGTATGATGGGAATTGTGGCCTCAGGTACATATATTGGATTGGGATGCCTTCTTTTCATTCTACTTGACTTACTAATCTTAAACAAACATTTGAAATTGATCATAATTATCATTCAGGGAGTAGGGGCTTGTAATAGCTAGTCTTCCAAAGGAAAAACATGTGCTTGAGTATCCAACTTCTCATCAATTTGAAATTGATCAACATTTGAGGCTACAAACCGCAGAGGCTTTCCTAGCATTTTTTTTTAGCTATCCCGGCGTTTATAAATGTCGGAATAGACCGTAACGGCGCTTTTGAAAATGCCGTTGTAGCAAGCGTCGGAACAGATATATGGTCTATCCCGGCACTTTTGAGACACGCCGCTATAGCCTATATCTATCCCGAAGTTTAATTGAAAAAAATGCCAGTATAGAGCTTTTCTAGGTTAAAAAAATTAATAATCTATCCCGGCGTTTTTGGCCAAAAATGTCGGGATAGTAGGTATTTTTTTTAAAATTTATTTTTTGAAGTTTAAAACATTTTTTAATAAAAAAATTTACCTTACATGAAATAAAATTGCATATATATGTTATAAAACAACATAGAACTCCTCAATCCCATTCAATACAACCAATTTAATCAACATGAATTTTTTTTTTTTTGATCATAAAAGGTTGGCCTAAGCCCCCCTTGTTTCATAAAAAAGTTTTTAATAAAACAGAACAAATAATCCCAAAACGGACAATGATGTTCATGTGTCCCACATACAGGCCATGATACTCATTGTCCTACCAAAAAATGAGTCCCCCTATACAGTTCGGTAAAGACCCATTCGTACAACCCAAAATACATACAAGAAAATAGACCGATGCCCCAAAAACCTGTAACTACCGGCCTCAAACAAGATTCCAAAAACTCCCAAAAGCTTCACGGACACCCTCCTCATTCCAATGAATCAACCATCTTCAGTTGTGTCTTCCTCTTCCTGTGGCTGAACTTGATTGTTGGCACTGTCCTTGTACATGTCCTTGATTTTCTTCGTCTGTTCTTCACCTGCCGTTTTAGACCAGAACATGATATTAGCAATAATCTTGAACAGCAATTGTTGATGCATGATGTGTCTGGGTGCGCTTTTAAAGATTCTATTGTTCCGTTCTAGCCATATGCCCCAACATATCGTCGCCACCCCAATATCCCAAATGCAAGAGTTGTTATTGTGAATGTGACCATCTCTCCATGTCCCCTCCCCCCCCCCTCCAAGCGTCTAATACTGTATCCGGGCCTGCCCCTAAGATACCGATTCTGTTTCGGAGATCCCCCCAAATTGGTCGCGTGAAGCTGCATGTTACTAGCAGATGGTCCACCGTCTCGTTATCGTGATTGCACATTACACAGATTATCGGTCCTTGCCACCGTCTCCTAACCAGGTTATCCCGTGTTAAAATGGTGTTTCTGCAAGCCAGCCAGTTGAAGGTCTTCACTTTAAGTGGGACATGTGCCTTCCAGACCGGGTCATATACTCTAACCCCTCCATCGTTTAACCTATTATAAGCAGATTTCACCGAGAAGACCCCCCCCCTTTCCGCCTCCCAGTTAACTTTATCCTCATTATCACTTCCAGTTGGCTTCCAATCCTGCAGGAAGGCTACGATCTCCTGTTTTTGTCTTCTAGCCTCCCTTGTAAGACTGCCTGTGAGTCTCGGTCTCCATTCCTCATTCCTCCAATTTCTAGCTACCCGATCATATTTATCAGTAGCAACCCTGTATGCCTCGGGAATCTCCTCTTTAGGTTGATAGCTCCACACCATTTATCCTTCCAGAAGCACGTCGTGGCCCCATTTCCAATCGAAAAAGTCACCCCTGAGATGAAGATGTCTCTAGTGCTGGTCACCCCTCCCCAAAACCCGGAAGCTGAATCCTTGTTTTTCTGTTTCTGATGCATGCACCCATTCTTCAAGTAGGCCGCCTTTATAAGTGTACCCCATTTTGTCTTAGTTTTGAGTTGAGTTTCCACCACCATTTGCAGAGTAGTGCTTGGTTCATTTGGCGAATATTGACCAGGCCTAATTCACCAAGCTCTTTACGTCTGCACGCTATACCCCATTTGATAAGTGCATACCCTCTCCCTTCCCCCGCCCCATGCCATAAGAACCACCGTCTAAGTCTGTCAATTTTTTTGACCACCCACACCGGAATATGGAAAAAGGACATAAAGTATAATGGTATAGAGCTAATGACCGAATTTAGCAATGTTAGTCGTCCTCCGATAGACAGCATTTTTCCTTTCCACCCCTCAAGCCTGCTCGCGATTTTGTCTATGATACCATGCCAATCCACCCTCCTAACATTTCCTGTTCCGATCGGTAGCCCCAAGTACTTAATTGGCAATTTCTGGATGGGGCAGTTAAGAATATTAGCTATAGTGCTCCACCCTTCCTCCGATTCCCCTAAGAAAGTAATGGAGCTTTTATTGAAGTTCACTTTTAGACCTGACCATTCTTCAAATAAGTACAATCCCCATTTGAGAAGAGTAGCTTGCGCCACATCGCACTCACCAAAAATAACCGTATCATCCGCATATTGGACATTCATAACTGCAGAGATACCCCTCCTCATACCAAGACCATTGATCAGACCATTTTTCTGTATGCGTGAAGCATTCTATGTAATCTGTCTCCCACTAGAGTGAACAAAAGTGGTGACAGTGGATCACCCTGTCTCAGCCCTCTCCAGCATCTGATCTCCTTTCCCAGTTCCCCATTGACCAGCACATTGACCTTGGAAGTAGTTAGCCAAGTCTTAATCCAGCCTATCCACCTGTTTCCGAACCCTCTTCTCTGAAGGATCTCCAGCAAGCATTTCCATTCTACCTTATCATAAGCCTTCTCGAAATCTAATTTTAACATGAAACCTGCCTTCTTATGTCTCTTCGTGTCCTGTATGACTTCTTGTACTAATGCCACTCCTTCTGGGATGTCTCTCCCGGAGATAAAACCAGTCTGATAGTCCTCTATAATGTCCCCAATGATCTTTCCCAATCTGTTCTCGAGAACCTTCGTAATGATTTTGACTAAGCAGTTAATGAGGCTGATTGGCCTAAAATCACCCACATCCCTCGCCGCTAGCTTTTTAGGGATAAGGCAAACATGAGCGTAATTGATTCTCTCCATATTCAAGGTACCGTCATAGAAAGCATTCATGATAGCCATAATATCATACTTCACAATGTCCCAAAACTGTCTATAGAAAAATATAGGAAACTCATCCGGCCCTGGTGCCTTGTCCTGTCCCATCCCCCACACTGCTGCCTTCACCTCATCCATTGTGAATAGGTCTTGCAGAGCCTCAACTCTGTGTCTTGTTTCTCCTGGCAAATCCTCCCATAAATTATCATTTGACTCGCACTGTCCATCCCTGTTATGTCCGATTAATTCCTTAAAATTAGTATCCACATGGTTGACAATCTGTCTCTCATCTACCACTGAAATGCCATCGATATCCAATGAATGTATGTAGTTGTTTCTACGTCGCATACTGGCGACCTTGTGGAAGTATTTGGTGTTCGCATCCCCTTCTTTGAGCCATTGGATCCTCGATCTCTGTCACCACATAATTTCCTCATCGATGTAAGTTTGTTGGATCTCTTGCCTGCATGCCGTTAGTCTTTGGAACTGAATATCCCAGGGTACCAACTTCTTCCTTTTTTCTAGTTCCTCGATCTCGAGGAGGATATCCTTTTTCCTTTTGAAGATATTCCCGAACGTGTCCTTATTCCACTTTCATAGCCTCCTTCTGCGAGTAGCTAGTTTTTTGTTAAGTCTGGCGGCTGGCTCTGTCTGCCCCTGTTCCTCTTCCTAGCACTTCCTCACCATTTCTTGACAGTCCTTGTTGGTCAACCACATTTTTTCGAACCAAAAGATTCTCTGTCTTCTTCTTCCCTGTTCACCCGTATTAATCATGATAGGAACATGATCCGATGTATTTCGTAAACATGACCTTGCTTGCCAGTGGGAACTTGTTTTCCCAGTCTGTAGAGACTAGAATTCTGTCTAGCTTAGCAAGTATTGGCTCCCTACGTCGGTTGGACCACGTAAAGCACCTGTCATTAATAGGGATGTCCATCAACCTCAATCTTGATATGACCATATTGAATTTCCTCATATCGTGGCCATTCTCTAGCCCTCCACTCATCTCGAAAGTGTGCCTGACGATATTGAAATCCCCCCCCCCACCACCCACGGTAGACTCCACCTTCCCCTTATAAGTTGTAGCTCATCCCAAAATTGTTGTCTAAGATTTCTTTCATTTGGGCCGTAGACCACCGTGATGGTTTGCTGCCACCCGTCCTGTCTTCTTTGTAACACAACCGAAATTGTGTATTCCCAAACCCAGTCATCCAGTAACTCAAATTTACTGGTATTGACCCCCACCATGACCCCCCGACGCCCCAATGGCGTCCCTAACCCTCCATTCCTGTAAATGGTCTGTCTTTAGACCCCTTAGAACCATGCTCGTTGGTTGAGCTAATTTAGTTTCTTCCAAGCAAGCAATATCTATGTGATTATTTCTAATAACTTCTCCTACCATTCTACGCTTGGCTGCCCCGCCAAGCCCTCAAACATTCCAAAAGAGGATGTTACACATTATGAATGTTTTCCCCCCTTGTACCTGTAGAGTTGAATCCAACTCTATCAGGTTTCGGGACACGCAATCCATGCTTGTCCCCCCTTGTAGACCATTTTGAGCATTAGCAATATTAGCTAATTCTCTACCCCGAATATCGTCAATAATACCAGTGTGTGTATTACGATGCAAGTTTAACCCATAGACATTTGCAAGCTGTATTAACATATAATCAGGAATAGAACCAAAAACGAAAATATTCGATTTTGTACCTGCGATGTTTTCATAGGCTTTTCGTTTTCCAACCCTCTGGTAGATTTCTTTGACGGTCATCGGCTTTTCCCCTTTACACCTCTGTCTGACGCTGCGTCTGAATCCCTCCTTTGTCTTAAACACCTTTTTCTACTTACCAGTTTCGACTGCCGCTATTCCCACCTTTATGTTAAGTATTTCTCTCTCATCTCCTGAGTTGGGCTGTTCTAATTTGTAAGACTCCGTATCTGAATCTGACGAAACCTCTGCTCGCTGTTTATTGATCGAAGCCCAATTTCCCAGCATTGCCTTCATTCTTTTTTGAACTTCGCACTCCACTCTTTTTTCAACTTCCTGATTTAATATCTCTTCAATCTTTGGTTCCTCCTCTTCGATAGTGTCCTCCACATGCAACATATCTGCCACCTTCCTAATATTCTGCACCTCGGAGATTTGCATATTCGCTTTGGATGACTCTATACCATCCTGCACGCTTGCTTCCTCCTCCTGTCCTATATTCTGTTTCCTATTACCCCCGGCTATACCCAACTCCATACCCAAGCTAAAATCTTGCTCCACTAAATTCAAAATCCCCTTATTCGCGCCCTGCTGAGTACTCTCGAGCCCAGCGAGACAAGCCCATCTGATGTCGTACCCATCCTCTTTCGCACCATGCTTGACATGTACATCCACAGTACCATTGTGACTCAGCTTAGACGCTCCCTCAGAGTTGAAAGCCTTGGGCCCCACGAAATGTGTCATGTTGCTGTCGAAGTTGACGCTCTTGGGCCCCACATCCTGTACCGTGTTTTGCAGCTCTTCGAGGAACAGTGGCGTAGCACCTACTGACCTGTCGCCTTGGGTCCCCCTCTAAAACATGATAGGATCTACCCCTCCCATACGTTCCAGCTGGCAGAGTGCATGCTTTGATAATGGACTTACCCTTACCGAATGAGAATTCCCCAACCATTGGATCATCCACGTTTTCATTTTGATTGATGATGAGTGGATGATCTTTAGCTACATGAACCCTGACCTGAGCCGAATCTGGTTCAGTCCTGTGTGAACCGTCGTCTTCAACCTCCCTGCTAATCTTTCCCGCTACGACATCTGCCCATTGCCTCGCCTTACGCTCGCTGCACTCTTCTCCGAAAAGCCTTTTGACACCGTCTTCGCCTTCATAGCGTCATCCCGAGCTTCCCCCGAGCACACACCCTCCACCGTAATCTCAACCATGAAAGTTATATTCTCCACCATAACTTTAATAACGCTTGGTAGTTCGATATGACCATGACGTGCGACTCTAACCCGTGCGACACCGACTCTCTTCATCGCCGTTGCTACATCCATCTCCAGGACGTTACCAAAATGCCTCAAGACATCTTGGAACCCCTCTAGCTCCCAACAGTGGAGCGGTAAACCCATCAGAGCGACCCAAATGCCTATCTCATCTTCATTGCGAATAGCTCCCTCATCGCCCATCCACTGTCTGATAGCAATTCCATATCGCCCACCGCTGATCTTTAACTCAGTGCGTCTTGCAAGTGCCGTAATGCCTTCAGCAGATGGGAACTCAGCAAGCCAAAAGTTCTTAACTTGATGGAGCTCCCATATTCGACGATTGAAAGACTCCGACATATGTCTCAGTCCTGTGATGATTTCATCTGCGGAGGGTCGTCCTCTGACCGTCGTAATAACCCCCATCATGGCCCTGAGGACATCTTTGTTCATTCTCATCACACCCGTAACTGACACGACAACGCAAGGCACTTCAACCCCCCTAACCTTTGCCTTAATTTCCGCCCCCTGCCGAACCCTCCTCTTCTCCCCTCTCACCGCACATGTATTTACCTTGTGCCCTGGGAGCTTACATTCGAAGCACACAAACATTCCTATGGAGCACTCCTCCTTGCGATGTGGGTCGCCGCAGAATAGACATTGAGTCTCCCTCGCCTTAGCGATAGCGGCCTCATGCTTTTTAGTCGATTTGGAGCGGAATATCTCCCAGTCTTGTCGTCGTTAGCCAGTCGCGCCTCCTCTTCCCTTCTCTGCACTTCTCGCAACGCCGACATGAGTTCCTGCTCAGAGAAGTCTGTCGGGGATAAAAGGGACCTTGTCTTAGCCACAACAATAGGGTTAGAAGGCGATGGAATGTTGCACTGCTTTCCTGTAGGGGATCGAAGTCTAGGATCAGGGACTGGAGACCATTGTATAGGTGATCTCACCATAACCCTGGGGCTATCCACCTACCGGACCTCCTTACAGGCGAGTTTGATGATATCCTGGGGGCTCTTGGACTCTCTCATCCCCTCCACTGCTCTCTTGCCCCGTTTATCAGCTTGGTGACGATGGAACACTGGCGATCTAGAGCGCGTACACCGTTGACCTCCACCATCTTTCCTCAAGGCTGGTCGATCTGCACCCCTCCTCGGAGACCTGGCGCAGCGACTCTCCCTTCGGCCGTCACGCTGGACATGCCAACCACGTGGGTTGCAACACTCCTCGCCGCTACTGTGGTCACGAGCAACCCACACACGCTCCCTCCCCTGGTCGACCCCAGAATCTCCCCGCATCGAAGAGATAACAAGAGGAGAGAAGTGTAGGGAGGTTAGTTGTGGGTAGATTTAGAGGTGGTGATTTTAAGGAATATGGTGAAGGCTTGACCAGTGTTGGTGAGGAGAGGAGGATGGTTGGCAGTAGGTGGAAGTTAACTGTGAAGGGTAGGTTTTTGCTAGTAGGGAACTGGTGGGAGGGAGAAGCAGCAGGAATAGGTGGTGGGAGAGTCGTAGGAAAAACAGTAGGTTGTTTAAAGAGGTATAGGTTGGGTGGTTCGGGCTGGGAAGGACAAAGAGGGAAAGGAAGAGAGGAGGGGGGAAGGGGAGAGGAAGAAGCGATTAAGGGGTGGTGGAGGTGGTGGAGGAGGACGGAGAAGATGAGGGTAGGGTTAGGTTTTGTTTTTTGGTAGAGGAGAGAGGGGTTCCGGAAAAACGGGAGCCCATTTTGGTTTTTGAACACCAATTTTATCAACATGAATATTTAATCAACCAATTTAACCAATTGAAGGCTACAATATGTAATGAGCGTGAAAACAACCAAAACTCCTACCAGCAATCCCTACATTCCACAAATGAACCATTAGAAATTCTGCAAAGAAAGAAATGATTTCTAGAATGCAACAAGCTTTTACTGATTAACCCAAAAAAAAGGAAGAAGAAGAAATGAACGAAAAGTCAAAATGATATGCCACTCTAAGGAGAAATTGTGAACCATGATGGCAAAATCAAACATACTTGCAATTGCATTATGTCCTTACCAAAATTGTGCCATAACATACAAAGAAAATCAGAACTAAGTCCACTTACATTATGGAAGCTCTCCGTATTCTAGGATTTTAAAGAGTTTATGTAAAATCAAATATACCTTAACATATGGCTTTGTATGTTTCAGAGTTCAGCATTCATGTCCATGTCGACACATCACAAAACTGAAAACTCATCTTATGACTTGTAAATAATATTATCCACTTATTCCTACAACTGTAAATAATTTCATGAGCGTCACACGATAAGCTAATGAAATGCAATTTCAAAATGATCAACTCTTCATTAAGGAAGTATTATAATAATCTCACAAGCAAAAGAGGATTCCCTACCTATTCTTCAATGATCAAACAATCAAGTTAACTATTTGTATGTTGCCTCTGAAATTTCAGATACACATATATTTATGTACTAAATCTGTCCTGTTTTGTGTTTCCATGTTAAGGCCTAAACCCAAGAGTCAACCATCATGTTGCCATTAAGTGGGACAGTAAAAAATCTTTAGTGGAGTAGAGTGAACAGAGAAATTTTGTCTAAAAAGAGGGGAAATATAAATGTGACCCTCAAGAGAGTAAAACAGGCATCGAAAAAAAAATCTTTAAATGGAGGATGATAAACCAGAAGCTGTAGATGTTTTTGGAACCTCACCTCAGCATCCCATGTACGGAGTATTCCATCTTCTCCACCACTTATAATGGTTTAATTCAAAGGTCCAAACATAGGAGCAGTGATTCTTCCATCAAGTTGAGGACCCCTGATTGTGAGCACGGACTCACTAGTCTCTGCAAAGTAACAATAAATGTTAAATTTTGATGGTAAAATCTTTTGCAGCAAATTCTCCATCTATCTATCAACATTCTCTAACTCTACATAATCCACACCACAAAAATAATGAACTATGCACAACAAGACCAAGTCATCAAAATACAGTTACAAGTATTAATAATTAATAGGTCACAGTTATTTAAAGTGATAGTTTAAGAATAGTTATATACGTTTACTAGGAACTTTAGCAATCCGCTTCACTTGAATAGTGGGTGGCTTGTCCATAAATAGATCAGTTGTGATAACAGCAAGCTTATCACCAACAGATAACTGTACAGATCTACCTGGAGAATTGAAGTTGAACGTGTACAGCTTGGACCTTGTGTAGACGTCCCACAGCTTCACCATCTGATCTGCACTTGCTGTGATAAGCCGCATAGAATCCCCTACATAAAAGTAACGCACCAAAAAAACATTAGAAATTACAAGTGACAAATAGATTGATACTATGTGTAGGTATGTGCAAAATTTAATCCACCACAAAGCTGTGAGACCTGAACCGCCATTTTTATACAAACCTATACATATTTGGTAGGTTTTATAATCTGACTAGTAATGTGCACCTGCGATGCACGGCTCTTTTTTCCTATTTGCTATCATGAATTAAATAAAAGCTGACGAATAACAAATTAACTATCAGGTCGAAAACTGAAATTACTCAAATTCAATTTCAACACTAATCTCTCAAGAATGCCCACAACACAATACCACTAAAAATGATGACCCAAATTTTTAAAAAATGGATCAAAATGAGTCGAAACAGACCCTAATTATTCTTATCTCCTAAATTTTTTTCTTACAATCTCAAATTCTCAAATTTACAAATTAATATATTCTCAATTTCTCAATTTCATACCTAGGGCTTGAAGAGCGAGGAAGAAGATGGTGATCGGAGTGAGGAGAAAATAACGGCGACGGCGACGGTGACATGGGACGGAAAAGGCGACGACGAAGTGGGACGGCAACGGCGAAAGACACGGTACGTGGGGCCAACGGTGGTTTGTGAGAGAGCGGGACGGGGGGCACGGCAAAGAAGGTAGTGGACGGCGATGGCGATGGCGAGGTTTGGGATCGTGAGCGGGAGAGAGAAAAAGAGTGAAATAATTTGGGGAAAAACAATTGAGAAGCGAAATTGGGGAGGATGATAAAGGATTTTAGATAGGACCTATGCCGGCGTTTTCAAGTAACGCCGGTCTATATGGGTTGTTTTTCTCTTTTTTAAAAGCGGGATTCTCCCGCGGCGTTCTACCCAAAACACCGGCATAGAAACGCCGGGGTAGAGTTTTTTTGTTGTAGTGCATGCATGTTTTCTTCTTCGCAAGCATGTAAGGAGTTAACGAACATCCACTAAGTTGAGCAGTTCTCCTCACTCCCAATCTGGCATGAATTCTGGTTAGGGATGGCGAACGGGTCGAACGGGCCGGGCCGGGCCGAACCCGTCCAGGTTGG
Organism: Hemerocallis citrina; assembly: GCA_017893485.1. Taxonomy (NCBI): domain Eukaryota; kingdom Viridiplantae; phylum Streptophyta; class Magnoliopsida; order Asparagales; family Asphodelaceae; genus Hemerocallis; species Hemerocallis citrina. The sequence continues at coordinate 91,041,625 of CM030366.1, forward strand.
CACGTATCTTGGGCGGACTTGGGCCGGTTTGGCCACTTAGCCGGGCTGGGCCGGGCCGGGCTCAGACTTGATTTAGGTGGCCCGCCCAACCCGTGAACCCTTTAGGGTTCAACCCGGGTCGGGTTCGGATCGACCCGCGGGTTGGCCCGTTTATATAGGTAGGTTTTTTTTTGTAGCTTAAAATAATAATAATAATAATTCTAAGTAATAATACTAATAAACATTACAAATCGTAATAATAATAATAAGATTGAAAGAGTGAAATTGGCAAAAAATTTTGAAATATTATTCATATGAATTTAAGTTATACAATTTTCACAATTTCTAATGAAGTGAAGAATTCAATTCACAAATAAGTTTTATAATAACTTATTTCTTATATACAATTTTAATTGACTCCAATTTTTCTAATTTAACATAACAAGCAAAGATATAATACAATTCCTAACGTATCGGTCGAGTTGCTATTACAAGCAAACCAGCTATTGTTGTTGTTGTTGTTGTTGTTCTTCCGGCGAGTTGCTCCCACTTGTGGACGTTGATAGTGCTTTTCCTTGTGTCCTGTAATGCCCCGAATCCCAAATACTGCTGAATTCAAGATGTTCTACAGGATCTTTTCGCTTCATTTAGTACAATTTTACAAGGAAATAAAACTTTTCACTTTACATCAGAGTTACATGAGATTTTACGCTTTACATTTTACAGCAGAAGCGTATACATCAATAAATTACAAATAATGACAGTGGAAGCAATTACAACTTTATACAAAAGATACAACCATAAATAATCTTTGAGCATTGGTTCTCCTTTAACCTTTATCAAGCCAATTATTCTACATGTAAAACTGTGGGTACGTCAGTTTATTCAACCGACAATAATTATACATGGCAATCCTCTCTATGCCAGAAACAGTATAACGATTCTCATTTCTTAACAGATCACAAACTTGTTCACATATCTAACTAAAGGGAATACCCGAATGATGTTGTGTTGTGATTGTGCACTTAATCCTTAATGCAATTATTTATATTATATGACACTAATTCGCACTTGTTCGGATTCTATGCATCCCATACTACATAGGTCCGAGGGCAAGCCCTTAATCGTTCTTCATCTTTGTAGGGTTCAATTCCTCGACATGATTTAATCTACTACTGTAACTATAGTAAGTATCTTAGATGATCTATGAGTACAAGCACGTGTACAGAAAACCTGGAGGGGAATCCCACGTCATGTCACGACGCATCGTGAAGACAGCCTGTGGCAATTCAGTCTCCTTCATGGCTCACGATCCTCTTGCAGTCACCAAACATCCCACAAGCGTCACCACCGGGACGGTACTCTGGAGCAGTATCCACGTCATGTCACGACGCATCGTGAAGACAGCCTATGAAATACTCTCACGCCGCCAATCCGGTGGCCCTCATACTTATGTTTTTCTCTTCCTTTCATCACATCTCCACTAGGTGTCTAGTCCTTAGTTTTATTAGAATCATGAACAAAATCAAAGCTCTAGAGTTAGCCTCTCCACTAAACCGGACTTAATCATTCATTCAAACATGACCAACCTTGGTCTTTCAATTCAATTCATTTTATTTCTTTCCAATTTGTCGGTGGGAGACTTAGCTACTCTGTTGTTTCAATTTCCAATTCACAATTACTAAAATCTGAGCATTTCCAACTCATGAGTTCATTTGATAATCTCACAGATTTTCTTTATCATGTTCCTAGCTTTCATATTCATTCAATTCCCACAATCTAAATAAATGATTCACTTCATATAAATTCAGGCAAAGACAAATAGAGTTCACAATCTTCATCATAAACCAAATAAGAGTACTGATATATCAAAAGTATTCTGGACAACCGACTTGGAGCCAGCCCAGTCGACTTTTTCAGTCAAATAAAGTTCTTCATAACTGCTCTGGAGAGTCGACTGCTGCACATGGCCAGTCGGCTGTTCCGCAGTTTTCCATGTCTAAAATATCATTCACTTAACAGTCGACTGTCATTCAAATCAGTCGTCTGTTCTGGGTGATTTAACTGTACACTTTTCATGCTCAGTTTAGTCGACTGCTACATGCATTCGGTCGACTGAACATGTTAAATTTCAAATTAAGGAATCATCTTTCCCTTCTGTTCTTCAATTCACATACATCGTTTTGTCACATTATGTTATATTCATACTAACATAAACATGTAATTTCTTATCTGTTCACTAACATCACAACATATAAATTTCACATAACTAATGTTTTCTTTCCTCAAAGAAATGTTAAGCCTGCACTTTCATTTACTCATCATTTACTTGCAGAGAGGAATACTAACCTCAATTTAACACACTAGAACATCACATTAAAATACCTCGCTTCATGGAACTCTGAACTGTACATACTTTATTTCAATATACCAGTCGACTGTTTACATTACCGGTCGACTGTATGGGTTATTCCTCAGTTCTCTAATTATCACTAATTCTTTTTCATCTGTTCATGTCTCCTAAATTATATACAGCATGGAGGATATGGATTTAGCCATAATCCTATCACTTCGATTTGTATACATGTACACAATTAGATCTTCTAATTTAGAAATCATGAGACAAGCATCCGCCTCGTACCAGTCGACTTGTCCACATGACGGTCGACTGTACAAGCCAATTACAGTCTTTTTAAAAAATGTCATTACTTCAATATCAGTCCTTCACAACTTTCACAATAAGCATAAGACAGAGCAATTTGATATATCTAAACTCACTTTTCATAAGCATGGTAACAATCATTATTGTCATAGCATAATTACCATATTAGAAGTCCTGAGAAACACCCACCTTATTGACGAAGTAAACGAATCCCGCGAAGCCTTCTAGTTTGATAATGTGACTTCTCCTCCTTGCTCCTTGCCACTGAAACCTTCTGAAGCAATGCCGACCTTCACCCTCAACTCACACTCAAAAATGTATCTTTTCAAATAGATTTCTCATGAAGAAGACAAAGGAGGGGGGGGGGGGGTATTTATACTAAAATCTTGATGGAATGGAGGGCTAGGATCAAGTAATTTGTTATAAGATGGAGGGCTAAGATGAAAGTAGGAGTTGCATTAACTACCCACAACCAAGTAACCACCAAGCATGATCTCCATTTGAAAATTTCAAATTCCCTCCAAGAGATTAAAACCGGCCTACCTTGTGTGCATTTGCACGTGTACATGTAGTGCACGTGCATGCAACTTGGTATCAATTTAGAAATTTGTACATTTTTATTTTGTATAAAAATAATCTCCAGTATCCTACATGACAAGTTGTATTTAAAAGTAAATTGACTCATGGACTTTAGTTTATGGGCCAAAATAATTATTATAAAAATAATAAATTAAATTAACTTTGGGCTTTTAAAAAGAAAATGCTTTTTGTCTAATTGAAAGAAGGCTTTATAAAAATAATTACAAGCACATATTTAAATACTTATACTCATCATAATGAAAATAATCATAACATTTAATTCAACCAAAATATTGCACGTGCACACTACGTGCAAAATAAAATAATTTTTCATTAAATGAAAAATCGGGGCATTACATGTCCTATCTTCAGCCTTCAGCCAGTCTTCTGTGAAAACGAGCATCTCTAACGAGTCGGGCTTCAAGCGATTCCTGTAATCAGTTAGAACCCTACCACTTAAAGAAAATGCACTCTCAGAAGCAACTGTAGAGACATGACAAGTTAGTAAATCTTTAGCCATAATTGACAGAATACTAAAAGTGTGTTCATGGTCTTTCCACCATTGTAAAATATCTAGTGGAGAAGTAGAAGGCTCAGAATCTTGTTGGTTATATCAATTTAATTCATTTGGTTGATTAGTCCTAGGTTTTTTTGATTGAATTTGTTCAAGTAAATTAAATGTTCTATCACCAATTCTACTTTTACCCTTACCTTTAGAAGTAGCAGAAGAAGAACTAACTACAGAAGTTGAACTACTAGAAGCAAAACGTCTATCATAATAATCATACAAGTTATTTAACGTAGATTCAAACTGAACTAAAAAAGTAGCACAATCAATTACTAATTCTACATTTTTCCCAAGTAATGCAAAAAATATTTCTATCAAACTCTTCGTACCTTCTAATTTGATACGAGGATCCATAACGGTGGCAACACAAATCAACATAGGAGGAGAAAAATAATACTTCAAATTTTTTGTATGCAGGTTTTACAATCTCACCAACATTGTTATCATTTAACATTTCGTTAAATGTTTGCATCATGCTAACTAATTCAATAAAAATGCTACTAGAAGTAGATTCATATGTTTTTTTAAAATTTTAAAGTTGATGTTTTAAAAGGTTCTAAAAATTTCAACAAAGATTCGGCAAAAAACCAATCGGGGGAGTCATTTCAAAATTCTGCATATTTTTTGCGATACAAAAATCATTTACAACTGCTTTATATTCTGTAACAACATTTAGTGAATCAAAAGTAGAATTCCATCGGTGTCTAACATCCTTTGGAAATCTTCTAAAAGGTACATTTCTAACCCTACACCAAGCTTTCCATTCTTGTAATATGCTTCGACTTAATGCAATAAAATGTACACAATTTCTAATTTTAACTATATATGGATCAGCTATTTTTAATGCATCTTGAACACATAAATTTATAATATGACATGTACATCTAACATGAAAAATATTGTCAGATGGAGGGTTTAATACGGATTTTAAAGTAGTAATTGCTATATTGTTGTTAGATGCATTATCAAAACTAATCCACATAATTTTATCGCGAATATGAAAAACATCACAAATTTTTATAATACGATTTGCTATTTCAGCGCCATTATGGGGATACGGCAACGCCGCAAGTGATATGATTCTTTTTTGAAGAATCCAATCATTGTCGATCCAATAACAGGTTATTCCCATCGTTGGAATATTGTTGACACCCGTCCAACAATCCGATGTTAAACTAACTCTATAAGTTAAACTCCATAAAATTGCAATCAAAGCGTCCTTCATTTCGATGTACATTTTAAAACAATCTGATTTGCAATTATTTCTCGGAATTCTTCTAAAATGAGGGTTTAAGGCCGTTTGATTAAAATTTTTCAAGTCCCTACTCTCGGGATAGGAAAATGGTAACTCTTTCTTAATGACTAATCGGGCTATTTCCCGACGAACAAGATCGGGATCATAAGGGTGGCTATCAACTAGACCGGTCCTAGGGTTGATTTTTTGTTAGCCTTGTAGGTCAGCAAGAAGGTCTTTATGGTTATGTTGGATGTGCCTACTAATTGTACCGGTGTCGTCACCCCTCTTGAATTTGTATGTTTTACCACATGTTTTACATACTTTCAAACCTATACCCAGAGTATGTTCGTCTGGGATATAATCGTAAAACTTATGCCAATCACTAGTTTCACCTCTACTTTTCTTACTACTACGGGATTGTGTGGTTTCAGTTGGTTGTTGTTGTTGTTCTTCTTCTTCCAATTGTATGTCACCTACAACCTCGTCGTGTGTACCCCATTGTTGGGTAGGAGGATCATAGTACTCTTGGGCAGGCTCACTAATTGGGACAATCGGTGGCCTACGGGAAGCGGAGGAAGAATCTTGCCCGCTAGGACCGCTACCGCGTGATCTAGACATAATGTAGTAATGTAGTAATATATGTAAAAAAATACACAATGTAGGAACGGTGAATTATTAAAAAAATCTAAAAAATAAGAGGGTTGAGATAGAGAAAATAAAAAAACCAACAATAATTTTAACTACAATGCAAAAAAAAAATATAACGAGAGATGTATGAAATTTTAATACCATTCACCGTGGAATACGCGTATGTAAAATAAACCGTGAAAATAAGAATAGAATAGAACTAGAAAGAAACGCTTTGCTGATTCCGCAATTGAAGAGTTGAGGAGAGCTTGAAGGAGATTTGACGAGGGTTGAAGAGAGTTGAAGACGTTGAATTTTGATTTCAATACGATCGAAAATTGATCGTGTATATGCCTCGTTGTAGACTTGCTTGTTGAATACTACAATTGTTGAAAAATTCCTTAGAAATGATGTATAATAATAGAGAAAGTAAGAGAGTAAGGTGTGATTTTTTTAGGAGATTTTTGAGGGTATTTACAGGCTAAAAATGTGAAAAAGAAACCCAAAAAAAACAAAAAAAGAACCAAAAAACGGTTAAAAGAGCCGTTAAGAACGACTCTGTTGAACAGTGCGCCAACGGGCCGCTGACCCGCGGGTCAACGGTCGACCCGTAACGGGTCGAACGTTTGACCCGTACGGGTCCAACGGGTCGTAACCCGTGGGTCGACCCGCGGGTTAGTGGCGGGTTGGACTGTTTTTAACGGCTTCGCGGGCCGGGTTAGGCGGGTTGGATTCGCGTTTTCTTCGACCCGGGTCGACCTGTTACTGTACACGGGTTCGAACCGAACCCGCTAATCTCTTAACCGGGCCGGGTTCAAGGGGCGGGTCGCGGGTGGGTCGCCGGTTGACCCGGCCCAGTTGCCATCCCTATTTCTGGTTTTGGCTACAGCGCACAGAGTAAGGTATGACATATATGATAAATTGTAAAGGTAGTGATGCATTGCACATATATGGTAAATCATCAAAACCATCAAATACTTGATACTAATTTTGAAACAAAAGCAGAACATGATCAATTTTAACAACAACCCATACAAACCATCTCAATAGAACCAACAATGTATTGTAAGATTACTTTAATCAAATTAATCAACTTAGCTTTCCATGAGGACGATTGACACAGGTCAAATTTTTTTTTTTGGCAAGGGCCTTAAATTACGACCTGTCAAGTTTGACCAATCGAAGCACAGACATTCAACCTTAAAAAGTCTAGTTTCAACACCTCTGAACCTCCATCTACATCATTGTTCAAGCAGTGCAAATAAATAACATAGTATCTTCCCAATAGAAATATAATCCGGGAAAACAAAAGGAATTGCAAAAGTTTCCAAGCAATAAAAACTTTTACTTAAGAAGGAAAGTCTAACAAAAGTAAGACAACTTTTACGTAAGGACTACATTGCCAAGAATGTAAACCTATCCACAACGCTTATGTCCTACAATTCCACTTCTCAGTTCATATTACACATTAAGATCAAATTCCTATTATGATAATCGGATATATTACCCTAAAACAACCAAACCCATTACAAGAAAGATCATAAATCCCTCTTTGAAATTATCAAATTCTCTCATTCTCAACATAAAAAAACTACAGTATCTAACCCATCTAATTCCTTGACAATTAAAAGGAATTCAAGAAACCCAAACGCTACTCACCTCGGCCTTCTATAAAAGATCACATCTTTTTTCTTAAGTTCATATCTTTATCATAGAGAAATAAGTCTAATTTGCAAAAATACAAAAAACAATAACACACAAAAAAACAACAACAAAAAAGAGATATGGGTAATCTCACCATGGGTGCGGGGGTACGACGATGGGGGGCATGACGACGGTGAGGGGGCACAGAGACGGGGGCCGAGGGACGACGACGACGGAGGGGGCACGACTACGATGATGTGTGGTGGTCGGGAGATTTGGGGGTGGCTAGGGTCTGTGATTGAGAGAGAAAGAGATAGAGGAGATGGGGGCGGGTAACGGCGACGGGGAAGAGCGACGGGGGAGGGGGAGGGGATACCGACGACGATGGGGGAGGGGGACGACGTGTTACAGACCCGATCCAACCCCATGGTGGATCGTCCGTAGCGTTGGAAGGCGCCGGCGGTGGCAGCCATGAAATCAACAAAACAGAGAAAAATAAAAGTGGGTAATAAAGATTCAATATCAATTCATTCAACATAAAACTCATACAAAAAGTCCCATCTCAATATAAAGAGAATGGTGAAAGAAGAAAACACTAGCACGTGCAAGCCTGAGGGCTTTATTACAAAAATTTACTAACTTGGCAAATAAATTCCTAAAAGAAAGAAAATATCCTCGGGACTGATACGTGAATAAATGGGCTGATACGCAAGAAAATAGCTGAGAACCGATATAGCCGAGAGGATTGTATCATGGCGGCAGAGGGTTGGGTTCGTGAATGAGCAGGAGAGAGAAAGAGAGAATGAAAATTGCGAAATTAAGAAAAGAGTGGGGATACGGGATTGGGATAAAAGAGGAACACTTCCTACCCCGACATTTTATAAAAACGCCGGTATTGGAGAGAATTTTTTTTCTTCCTTTCCCTAGGGTTCTACTCCGGCGTTTCTACCAAAACGTCGGGATGGAAATGCCGGGGTAGCATGATTTTGTTGTAGTATATAGTCCACTGTGAGAAAGTCTTCCAAACTTGGCGTATCCAACTTCTCATCAATTGGATGACCATATCAAGAACTCAGTCCTTCAGGATTGCATCTTTTGATATGCTAAATTTAATACACGTGTTCCATATAAAGCAATCTTATATAAATAAGATTCCTAACTTGCAAAATATTATTCTCAGGTCCACTGGTAAGCTGAGCCGCAAAAGCAATTAGGTTCATCGAGAAGATGATAAATTACCCCAATTAGAATATACTTAGTTTTTCCTTTTTTCCTTTTTTTCTTTTTCATATGCTAGATGTCATTGATACAAGTATGATGTAAATTTACATAGATAACAAACTACTTGCTGATAAATATTCTTGTTGATTTCAACTGGTTGTATTGAATGAAATTGAGAAGTTCTATGTTGTTTTATAGCATATATACGAGATTCTATTTCATGTATGGTTTTTTTATTAAAAAAATTATTTTTGTAAATTTTAAAAAGCAATTTTTTTTAAAAAAAATACATATCCCAGCATCTTTGGCCAAAAACGCCGAGATAGAGTATTTTTTTTAAAAAAAATAAAGAAATAACATATCGCGGCGTTTTTGGTCCAAAACGTCGGGATAGTTTTTTTTATAATAAAAGCTCTATCACAGCGTTTTTATTTTAAACGTCGGGATAGATTAGTCTATAGCGGTATTTCTGAAAAATGCCGGGATAAAACCTATATTTGTCGCTCGCTATAGTGGCATTTTTGGCAGTGTTTCCGAAAATACCGCTAAGATCTATCCCGACGTTTATAAATGCCGGGTAGCCCAAAAAAAAGCCTTGATTGGAGAAAAAATCAGAAATATTGACAAATTCTTGTGTTGTAGTGCACGACGAGTCTGCAGGCGAGACTCAGAACTGAGTACTCGGAATCTCCGTTACAAGATTGGATGTACTGGAAGAGAAAACTATTTAGTTACTCAATGAAGGAATGTACTACTCTTCAAGATGATACAATAAAATTCAATACAGAGTTATCTTAACTGAGGGCGATAAATGCAGATGATCTTAAAGATTTCAACTTGATATATTCACTACAAAATCCATACAAGCATTTGATAACCACCATGCTAGACAGGAAATCTGCCAAAGAGAATTTTTAGGTAGCAGGTGTGATCGAGAGCTTGGAGGAGGATGAGCTTAGGAAGGAGAGTTAGAAATCGACATCTACTTCTATAAGTTGTTGATGGTGGATGGTACTTCAATTGGAAGGGAACGTGCACGTAAGGGTAGGATCAGTTACCACCATTGTAGAGGGATAGGGAATTACAAGAAGGTTTGTTGTAGGGGGTTGAATCAGAGGGGTGCCAACATAGTCAGTGTCACTGAAACATGTGATAACTTAGACATGAATTCTGGCTAGTTTCTTGATTCAGATAATTCTTCTCATATTTTCTCCAAGAGGGAGATATTTTCTACTTACAAGTCTACAACAGATCATAGTGTGAGAACAGTGATTGGTGACATTTGTGAAGTAATGAGTGACAAAACAGTTTAGTTGGAGATACCAGATGAAAGGGATTAACATTAGAGAAGGTCGTGCATAATTCTTTGTTGAAAAGAACTTGATATCCTTGAAAACTCTAGAAGCACGGGGCTGCATGTACACAACTCAAGATGAAGTTCTATCAGTTTGGGAAGGTCATCGTAAGGTGATGAAGGAAATGATGGGTGTTCAGTACAACCTTTTGAAGCTTTGTGGGAACGGAAAGTTTTTTGCAAGTGTTCCAAAGCCCAATGTTCCTAATATATTATCTAGTTTGCCGCCACAAGAATCATTGAAGCGAGACCGCGACGTTGGGGAGGTGGACTGTGCCTTAGAGTAGGTGGAGTTCACACGATCCTTCGTGATAACGGCTACTGGGGTATGCCCTTGAAGGGACATACTATTGGAGAAATAAAGGTGGAGATAGATTCAACTAGCAGAAGAAGCCACTAAACTGGGTTGTTTGCAAGAGGAGAATGAAAGAGTCTATAGGCAATTAATCACACAGGTGTGCAAGCATGAGTATGAACTCTAAGGTGGAGATTGTTGGGTTTATGTTTTGCATACTGGGTTCGATGTGAAGATATGACAGTGAAGCGAGAAAAGGATCGAAGCGTCGTTGGAGGGAGAAGGAGTAGTAGAAACAGCAAGACTAGTCGACCGTTGTGGCTCTCTGACTTGGTCCAGGGCATTGCAGTCGACTACGCTTTAGGGCAGTTGACCGCAAGTTGAAGCAGCAGCAGTTTGGGCCTAAATCTAGGTGCTAATTGAAACTCAACTTCTTCTTCAAGTTAGATCGTATGACTCCTATTGTGTAGCTTTCTCTTCAGGTTATATCTGGCGGTTATTGTATCAAGACTACAACTTATGGTTTCTCTAGATCTCTATATATCATTATAATGGGCCTTTGATAGGTAAGAGAGAAAATACTTCATTGAGAGTTTTCCACTGTAAACAGGAGATTATCTTCTAGTGAGGCTTGAGAGATAAATAGGTTCTTGGTGAGAATGATTGTAACTCTTGTATATTCTCTAGTTGAATAATATCTCAGTTATTTCTCCCTTGGATTAGGGTTCGCCCATACCGGGATAAAATTGTGCACTTTTGTATGTTTGTTTTGATCTACTATTGCTTGGTGCTTTGTTTATTGAATCAGTTGTCAAAAAACTCACTAGAATTCCTAATAGGTGTATTTGTAGCTTGAACAAAATGTACAATGTCACTATGTCAGTTCTCTTGAATATGAAAAATAGAGGGAGGGATTATGAAGTACATGGTGATGCAGCAGAGGTTATGAAGATCATGAGAATGCTTGAGTCTATTAATTGCTTGCATCTAATGGAAGATATTATGGGAATAACAAATATTCTTTCTCCTTTACAACTACAAACTCAAGACATCCTGAAAGCAATAGATCATTGACCCTAAGTTTGGTGTGTACAAAACATACACACGTATCTAATATTTTCATCCAAGATATGTACAGGAAAATAAAGAATGAAATTCAAATAAAGTCTCAAGGTTTTCGGAATCAAAGCAAAAGGAAAGAAATGAGAAAATCTAAAAGATTGCAAAGTATCGGGAAAGATACACTCAAAAGAAACATGTGATTAAATCTTCAAGAAGCCAGCCTACATTCTACTGTAATTGTGAGGATTAAATATGTAAAAGTATTGCTGGTAAATAATTGAGTTATGGAAATAATATAAAATGGATTCACCAAATAATTGGATTCGGTATAGATACGGTCGCTCGCACCAAACACAGTCAACTGAACCAAACAATCGATTGCAAAACTAAGTGTTATTTGGTGCATTCGACTGTCGAACTTACAGTCAACTGCCTAAAAGCAGTCGACCGCAACCTGCACCATATTGTTTTTTGGTATTTCTTTTCACTTTTGGGGAAAGGAATAATTTTATAACTTTTTAAATAGAGTTGAATCCACTGAGTATTCTTGATCTCTTTTGACTTTAACACTTTAGAACTCTATACTTTATCAACGATCAAGAGAGAAGTGCACTTTTATTGTTTTCTTAGTTAAGACAATGATCTTGCTTTTTCATTTTCTTTTCGCTTCAAAAAGAGGCGGGTTTCGGAGTTGATAGCGTAATAGAAGTCATGTTAGGTGTAATAGGAATCTAGGCCTGAATACCGAGAACTCATTGTATGGGGTTGAAGTATAGTGGAATGCTTGCGGCATAAAATTGTTGTAAGTAATGGGTAGTGGAGTAGACCTGGAGGTCGAACCACTTATATCTCTGTGTTTTGCCTCATTGCTCGATTTGCTTTTTCTAACTCTACTTATTTACTTTACGCGTTTACTTAAAGTTTTAATTTCCGTAAGGGTGATTTACATAGATTTGGTTACTACATGCAAATCACTTCTTCAGAAGAGATAAGATATGTTTGTTTTTACTAGCCAATGTTCTATCATTTTGTGAACGGAATAATATAGATGTTCCTGATTTGTCTAATATTTTGCTCTACTGGGAAAGGTCTCCCCCAAAGAAGATTTTTTTTTTTTATCACATTAGAGCATCATTTAAGGATTGATGTGTTTATAGCTTCAGTTGACTTGAATAGTAGGTTTTATGATCCTTTTGTAAAGATCCTTGTCCTTAGCTCAGCATTAAATCTAAGGGATGAGTTTAAGTTAATTGATGTTAACAAACTATACATGTTGGAGGAGAAGTTTTATCTCGAAGATTACATAAAACAAGAGATAGTGCAATTAAAATTGCAACTGGAGTGTTATGGTCTTGGTGTCATAAAACATCTAGAATTCTTAAATTTGTCTTTAACATCTGATTTATGTCATCAATTATATATGAAAAATATCAATTAACTATCATCTAATTGATAAGCTGGTCCGTTTGGTGCCAACTTCACCTGTCTATATAGCAACTACTGAACGAGCCTTTTCAACTATGAACCTGTAAAGACGAAACTCCGCAATAAAATGGAATATGATTATTTAGCTGACAACCTCATTGTTTGCATTGAAACGAATATTTACTGTAGTTCTACTAGTGAAATAATAATGTCAGAGTTTTCTGAAAAACAACCCCAGGAGTTTTTGATAACGCCCCTTTGGGTATCTTTAGTATTTGACCGGTCTCAAAACTGAGACAGACAGTAGAGACTTCGACCTTTTATCTCTCCGAAGCCCCCGTTAAGAAGATGCCATCCGAACCTTTATAGCCCTCCAAAGTTGGAGTGACAAGCCACCGCAACATGGCTCGGCATAATGTCAGAGTTTTATTCTATGAAAACTCGTCTGTAAGGATAAATTTGTTGATTGTAATTTTTGAAAACTTGAGTCAAATAATCGACACATATATATATTTTATTATTATTATTATTATTATTATTATTAACAAATCATTTTCTTGTTACTTTATCAATTTACCTACCCTCTTAAGTCTTGACTGTCTTTTTTTCGTCTTCTTTTTCTTCCTATTATAAATGGGCAATTCCCATCCACACCACATGCTTGTCACTCACTTTCACACTTAATTACTCTCACTTTCTAACTATGCCATCGTAATGCTGGATAAGGAGACTTCAGGACAAACTAAACCAAAGTATTTGGTTCTTTTGGTTTGAAGCTCTTATGATAAGGTTTAGCTACACGAATTCAAGTTTTCTTATTCAGTTGTTCGAAGAGTTCATGTGACCCTCTACGTTCTTAATTACGTTTTTCTTTCTTTCTTTCTTTCTTTCTTTCTTTCTTTCTATTAGCCTTTGTCAATTTACCTACCCAGGTTATATCCTTTCAACTACCTGAGTTCTCTTCCCTCTTATAGATAGAGAGGGCTTACCTCCATTGTGACCTCAATTTACCTCACCCCAAAGCAAACAAGCAAGCAAACAAACAAACAAACAAAAAGGAAGAGGCTACGGCCTCTACATGTTGACGATAAAAATTTTAATAAAAAAAAAAAAGCCAAGAATTGCTCAACCATAATGACACAGTAGACTGCAACAAAAAAGATAGGCTTAAAAATACTTCTTCTTCCTTCTCAAACATGTTTATATTACATTTTTACAACAATCTGTTCGAAGAAAGAAGAGCCAAAATGTTGGAAGAGAGGACTTAAGTAAGAGAAGAGGAGAAAAAGAGGATATACATATTTATCATCAAATCGTCATCCTTCTATAAAAAAAAATTCATTATCGTCATCATCTAGGGGAGAAAATGGTGGCCAAGCCTTTGTCAACAAACATGTCAATGGCAGGGCCATAAGCCATGAGATCGCTAACTTGTTGATCCATATCATATGTCCCAATTCCCCTTGCAATTACCTCTCCGTCTGAATCGATTATGCCTCCTTTCGAAGCGTTCCCTACTCGCTGCCCTGGCTCTAACCGGAATGCCTTCACCTATAACAAGGTATTTGTATCCAACTTTAACATTTTATGCATACATACACATCATAAACTTGTGATGACTGAACCATTGTACAATTAAGAAGTTCATGACCAAAGCTGAACATAAAATCAAATTTGCTTGGTATTATTTTTGGAGAATACAAAAGCACTTTTCAGACTGTTAAAAGAACCTTTAAGGTTGAATGAGTATTTTCCTGATAGTGAAGCTTGAGTGAGTCCCTGCTCACAGTACTTTTCATTCAAATCACTCTTTGTTACCACCAATACCAGACAGAGCAGAGTAACTTATTTGTTAGGTTTATATGTCTAGCATACTCAATCAAGAGTGAATAGAAGTGAAGAGAAGACGGTGTTAGAAGAGAGGATCCGAGCGAAGATTGAAGAAGAATAAGGGAAGAAACAGCCAGCAGCAGCTACCAGCAGAAGTGCATGTGCGGTCGACAGCTATGGGCTCTAGATTGGACTGAAGAGAAATAGTCGACCACATCTGTCGGCCACCACCTGATGGGCTTGGGTCTTGGGATTCTTGTAAGGCCCAACTTCTCATTAAATTAGATCGTACGGCTCTCATTGTATGGTTATCTTTTCAGGAAACATCGGATGGTTATTGTATCAAGTGTATCAAACTAGGGTTTCTCTATATCTCTATATAATCAATGTAATGGCTCAAAGAACAATATGATGAGTGACGAATTGAAGAATAGTCATCTGAGTGGTGAGAGATTTTTCCATTGTAAACAACAAGTAATTTCAGTTAGGCTTGAGAAAGGGTCGGGGTGAAAGTTATAACTCTTGTATATTCTCTAGTTGAATAATATATATGTTCTTTCGCCCCCAGATTAGGGGGAAGCCAAACCGGAACAAATTTGTGTTTTGGTGTGTTTGGTGTCCCAAGCCACAAATCCGGCCACAAATCGGGTAAGGAGGAGGGTTGCGTTAGACAGTTGATAGCCAGCACAAAACTTTGTCAAATCCTATGAACATGAAAGGGTAGAGGAAGACCTAAACTAACTTGGGTGGAAACGGTGAGAAAAGATATGATGGCTTATGACCTTATTGTAGATATTGCGCTAAACCGAGCAGAATGGAAAACTATGATTCATGTAGCCGACCCCAACTAGTTGGGAGAAAGGCTTTGTTGGTGGTGGTGGTGGTGGTGGTGGTGTGTTTGGTGTGATCTAGCCTGGTGGTTTGTCAATTGACTCGTGTTGTTAAATTCAGCAGATTCGATCAGGAATTTCCTAACATTATTCTCCCCCATTGGCTTCTTGTTTTATTAATATTATGTTTATCTGACCCATACAGTATCCCTTCGAATATAAAACAATACAACATTTTCAGTTGTCACAATCGTATAACCTGCATGGTGCTGTTGATCAAAACAACCAGCCAGATAACTGGAGAGTTTAAGCTCATCCAAAGCTAGCATGGACATATTGAAACAACCCTATAACCGATATAAACCTAATAGAAAACCATTATCTAATTTCCAGCAATATATCTAACCCACTGATAATAGTTTCCTCCAAACTAGTCACTACTTACATTGTGTAATAGACACTAATATATGCATTGTCAAGGTAAAAGTTTTATGTCCCCCAGGTAATACTAATCTCTACAGTATTTACCAACATAACTTGCGGTATAATCTCAAGCCTATAGCAGCAAATCATGTGAAGTTGCGAACTACATATTAAATGGTATAAGGGATAGGTTTTCCTTCTATAGGAGTGTAACATATCTATAAGACTCTTACCGATCAATCAACACTACTGCTACTTGGATGTGTTTTAAGAAACTAATGTACCTTCATATATATCAAATACGGTGAAGTGATGTGCCTTCCATCAGCCATCTTCAACATCAACGACAGCAGAGCCGACTTTGGACAATCCTTCATTATGATCACATCAAGGTAACCATCGGAGAACTACCGAGAATCCAAGATGCAGTGGCACACATGAACATTTATGCAAATTATTAATTCAGTTAAATTAACAAGTATAAGAAGACGAAATACATTCACTGTGAACAATAGAAAAAAAAGCACCTTGGCTTCAGGTGCGGGCATTATGTCTTCACCAGCCCAGGGGACATTGTTAAGCCATACTAAAATAAATGGACCATCCATAGATCTCCACTCCAAACTTTCGTAACTAGTTGATGGACCCTGATAACCACATCCATCGTCTTGTTCTGGGATAAGGGCATCTTCTCGCCAATCGTCATAATGCCGTAATTGTCCGCCATACATTTCATACCCTGGAGCAGGGACAAACTGAACGCATCCATGATATTTTCGCAAGTTCATTACACGTAAAAGGGGCTGCATTAAGAAAATTTTAACAACAGGAACATTCTTTGAGTAAGACAATACATCAATTTTTCAAAAGAGCAATACATCAAAATTGTTTTTTTTTGGGTGCATATTATGGTTGAGTTATATGAAAGAATTTCTTTTCTACCCATGTCCCAGAGTTAAAACTCAATTTCCTATAGCAAATCTATCGTCTTATCTCTTCTACTAAATTATTTGTTTTAGTCTAGGAGAACAAGTGATTGGCAAGCCAATTCCTCCAAAGTTTGTTATTGACATTTTGACATCATTCATGAAGATATTGTGGTGTGCATAAGATATAATGATTCTAACCGAGGATCTGACACCAAATGAATACTAGTTGATGGGGCAAATTTTTCATGGTTAATTATGATCCGGAGGATGAGAACTATAAGAATGTAAACATAAATGGAAATGAGCCAAAGGAGACACTAAAAGCAAAGATAGAGAAGGAAGACAAGTTATCCTGTACAACTATTTTATGATTGTTATTTAGCAAAGTTGACATGCCATGATGCATATTAGTAAGAGTTTGTCAATGAAAGAAAGAAGTACACACATAAATGTCTAACCGAGTTCTTCCCATCCATCTAAACCTCTCAGACTCGATATCAACATCTGCAATAAGACCTGCACAATACATTAACATTTAGAGATTTCTATAGTTATTTCAGAAGTAATATCCCAAAGCTACTGGAGTTAAAGGAAGACCACCAATTTCAACTGTACCCCATGTAAGCATCAAAACACTAAAAAAGTTGATGTTCCCTTGCTTGATGGTAGTAACATCCAGTGGACGCTTATGGCCTGTATGAAAACAAGGAATGTTGATGAATGATTCATTTAAATACACAAAGAGACTGGATATTGGATAACGTTAAGAAAAAAATGACCTCTGATAACTGAAAATGTAGCATTTGAAATTGAATACATTTCACCACTTGAATGCAGAAGTGATTTTGCCATTCCATTCCCTGTACCTGCATTCATTATTCTACATCAAAAACCAAAATATATTATCATGTCTAGTGACTAGTGAGTAGTATAAAATGACATTTTCTAACTTATATCTTTTGAAAGTAATAATATTATAAATGGTGAAAGAAATTATAGAAGTACCCTTCAATTATTCATAACCTGAGGATTCTGACTGTTAAAGCAATAAGTGTCCTTTCAGTTAATCTATACATTGAATATTCAATACTCTCGTGATTCACAAACAAAAATACCTATAAAGATTGAATCTTAATATCTGCAAGGAATTACTCTAGATAATCAATGAGTAATGATTACAAAATTAGGCTTTGCCAACTGATTGACACTTTGCCTCCTAACAGGTTCAATCCTAGCACTCTAGCAGTGTAAAGTGTAGCAAATAAGCTTAACAAGAACAAATCCATCCAACTGTCCAAAGTTGGAGAATAATAGTCATTATAAAGTAGACCAGACTTCATGCTGAACAACAAGGTTAATTGAAACTTCAAGAGTCGAGCACAATCAACACCATGTTCATGTTAACAGAGATGTTGAACTTTCTAACAAATCCACTTGCTTGACTTCAGCCTATTTTAAAGTGCAATCAGTAATCACCGAGACTATCAAACTATCTAAACGAGAGCTCAACAGTCTACAAGAGTAGAAGGTACAATAATTTGGAAGTTATCCTTTGGATTAATAAAATTGTACTCGAAGATTAAATATGAATTAAAATACTTCTTAACCAGACCGAATGAGGTAATTGGATATTGATACTGGAAAGAGGTATGCATGTCAAGTGATTGATACCGTAGCTCTTATCACCAAAAAGATAAATCATACCTGCTGGAATTATTCCAAGTGGCATCTTGATAGCAGTATCCCAATCATCCCTTTGCAGCAACCCGTTTACTATCTACTCAGAGAAAAACATTAATAAATTAGAAGTACAATAAGAATGAAACCAAAACACTCATATCAGCATGATTTCAGAAATATAGAAACTATAAAGAGCACATACATAAGAGATAGAACCTATAAATTGACACATTAACCAATAATCATCATAATTATATGGACAAGATCATTTACATCAAAGAATCACCTCCCGTGGTTGTTCAAATTTAAACGAAGAACATATTGAGACAGATTGCCAGAACCACATGTTTCAATTCGAAATTTGAAGCGAATTATAACTAAATGTTAGAGTGTTTGAATATCATATGAATTTCTAACCTCTACGAGGACACCATCTCCACTGACACAGACTATTCCATCATATTTCTGAAGTTCCAGTTTATAGGCAATCTCTTGAGCATGAAGTTGATGATTGGTTACTGGAAGAAAATGAAGGTTACAAAACTACTTAAGAATTAGAAGATGCCAAGGTAGACATAAAATAAGTCAATTAACTACAAGCTCACCAACCTGTCAATTTATAAGGTACTTCTGCAGCTACAAGAAGGGGTTTGATTTCATTATCGAAGATTCTTAGAGCACTCTTCTTCCCGCCAAACGGGTTAAGGATAATGAACAACCTTTTTGGCCTGCCTGTTTCATAAGAAATAATTTGCCAATGTTAAGGAATACATTATGGAATATAACAGAAAATTATCTAAATTCCAATTCAAGAAAGTAATAGTGAATTGCATAGTGTCTTTTGCATGTTAGGTTAAGAATTTGAACGACATTAACTGTGATGATCTAAGAAATGTGGAGAAGGGAAACCACAGGAGGACGAAGATAGTCAACTACACTTAAAAGAAGTGCTAAAGGATAATCAGAATTGGCCAACTATAACTTCCCGAATGAAACTTCAAAGGCTTATTTTCTTCAAAAAATAAGTAAACATGCACATACACTTTGCAAGGTGTTAAATCTTGTTAATAATGGATAGGGAGGTTTGTTCCTTACAATTTCGAATCAAAAAATGAAAAAAGGAGAGCATTCAAAGAAAAAAGGTGTATGTAAGTTGGGCAGGCCCTCCAAACATAAGTTTCAAGTAAATATTCTTTAAAAAGGTCTCTTTGTTACTATTCCAAATAGGTCATGCAGTTTAGCACAAAAAGTAATATTCTTTCTATTATTATCATTTTACACTAGAATTCATACATCAAAATATAACAGAAAGAATATTACTTTTTGCACCAAAATTCATACATCAAAATATAATAGAAAGAATATTAGCCAAGGTGATTGTTCTAGTCAACGGAGTTCTAGGCAAGAAAATTAAATGTAGACGGGGACCCGTTCTCACCTTTGCTATTCACAATAGTGGCAAACCGTTCGGTTTTCATTAGATGTTTAAAGCTTACAGAGAAAAGTGACGGATTAATGGATAGGGAATCAGGAGGGGGATATCCGCTGCAATGTACGTCCAATATGCTGATGATACAGTCATTTTTGAAGAGTGTGACAGCTCAGGCTACGTTTCTGAGGTGGGGGTTATATCTTTTTGAGGAGGGATCAGGATTGAAGGTGAATTTCCACAAGAGTACCATAACTTTTTTGGGCGATTGAGGGGGGATGGCCGCACTGTTGCAGCTATTCTTAACTTTCTGATTCAGAAGTTTCCTATCAAATACCTATGTCTGCCAATTTGATTCGGGGGACCCAGCAGGGTGGACTGGAATGAACTCATTGAGAAAATTGAGTTTAGACTAGATGGATGGAAGGGGAAGACGCTTTCCTTCGGGGGAAAGCTGGTTATGTTGAATTCGGTGGTTAACTCAATTCCACTACACTTAATGTCGTTCTATGAGATACCGACTTGGGCGATCAGGAAGATTGATAGACTTAGACAACAGTTCCTCTGGCATAGGTCAGGGGCTGACAGAAAGGGACCAAAGGGTTATTCATTAATCAAATGGGGGGCAGTCTGCAGAGGATTGGGAGTCATCAATCTTCGACAAATGAACCAGGCACTGCTATGTAAGTGGTGGTAAACAATTATAGTAAAACCAAAGTCAAAGTGGGTTATCTTAGTGAAGGCAGCTTACATCAGGAATAGAAGTCTGCACCGAAAATAGAAGAATATTGCATCCATGTCTGAATTCTGGCAGGGAGTTCCGCACAATAAGAAAATCTTCATTTCTGGAATTACCTTCTCCATCGGGAATGGGGCGGCAATATGCTTTTGGAAAGACAGGTGGTGTGGTCCTATTAATCTAAAAAGAAGATTTCCGGAGGCTTACAAGTTTGCAGCGGATAAGAAAGATTGGGTCGCTAAACAATGGAGAAACGATGGCTACAGGCCGAGAATATCTGGAAGGTTAAATAGTGAGGCTAGAAGATAAAAGAAGGAATTAATTCAGTTCTTACAAGATTAGAAACCAATTGGAGAGGAGCATCCAGACAATATTGTTTGAGGGCCGGGAAGGATGGGATATTCTCTATAAAGTCCATGTATAAATGGGCTCAACGATGGGGGAGTGTAAGGTTACACGACACAGTCTGGAAGGTTAAAGTCCCGCTAAAGATTCACACATTTAATTGGCTGACTATCAGAAACGCAATTCTTACTAAGGACAACCTAGTTAGGCACAAATGGCAAGGCCCAGTACACTGTGTCATGTGTAATCTGGATAACGAAACAGTGGACCACTTGTTTGTTAATTGCCGATATGTTATTCCTATATGGTGGACCTGCTGAAAAGACTCAGTATTTCAACCCCCCTACCAAACTCGGTGCAGGCCGTTTGGGGAGTTTGGAGGGATACCAATATCCACGAGGGAAATAGAGACATTTGGGGGATAGGGGTTCAGATATTTTTTGGGCGATTTGACTAGAAAGGAATAGTAAAAATTTTAAACCAACACACAAGCACCTCATGCATCAACAACTATCTTATAAGATTATTGTTAATAGCATATTCTAATCTCAAACGGCAGATGCGAAAACAACAAAGAGGATCAAGGAGGTGTGTGCAGAATGTCACTACATCCACGTGTGAGGTTGACACCAAGGACAGGGTGGGGACCCCGAATGCCGAGTGATCGACATGTGGTGGATTGCTTATCTCAGACTTCGGTTTGAGGGTCTTTTGGCTCGTTCGGTTGTTCTTGGAACCGATATTTTGTAACATATGTATATTGTCATTTTTTTTGAAAGGGATCTGTATTGGGTGGGATCACTTTTTTGCGGGGATGAGCTTCATGTCCCATGTTGGGAATCATGAAATTCATACCTCTATTTTGATTGTATATTTCGTTAAATACTTATTAATGGAACACAGGGGGGCTTTGGACCCACTGTTAACGATAAAAAAAAGCATTGTGTAGCATTAGCCTATTAGAGAATCAATGTGGACGTGCCATGACATCCATGTAGGTGTATTATTTAGAAAAGATTGACCCTACCTAATAATGGTGTAGCTTGAGAGTTGGAATTACAAAGAGATAAAAAGTATCATTTTCTCCTCGATTCGTAATAATGTCCATTAACTATGAGATCCTTTAGGCTATATTGTCACTAGAAGCCGAGAAGGTATGTTCATTTAACAAAAGAGCCCCAAGTTCATGTCAAACCATGCCAAAATCTATCAAAAGTTCTCCTAAAAAAGAAATATCTATCGGAAGTGCAGCAACACCTACTTCTCATCCATACTTTGTACCACTATATAATGAGAGAAGGTGTGTGTCAGTGTGTGTGTGTGGCTGGCCCCCTTCACTCTTCCATGCACCTACTAATTTCTGCTTGGTAAATAAGAATCTTTGCCTAGGTCTAACCTTTTCGACTTTCCTAGAAAAATGATGTTAAGTGCAGAGAGAAAAGGAATGTCAGAAGATCCAATTTTTTTTTGTGAAAAAATTTATAGCGGGTCTTAAGACTCTTAACTCCCAGCTACTCTCGGTCAGCTCCTATTCCTATAGAGAACTAACTAAATATATTTAAGCGGGTAACAGAACTTGGTGCTTTTTTGACACATGAACAGCCATTGCTCATAAATTTAGTGTTTCAAAAGAACTAGTTCACTACATTGAAATCATAGAACCAGCCAGAAAATAAGAGACATTTAAATTCTCATTTCCCAACATATTGTTAAGTTTTGTGAGAAATTAACAATCGAGAATTAGGATTAATATCTAGATCTAAGTTGCTTGAGATATTCACCCTAGGTATCAAAATTGGAATACCTAGACTGCTATGACAAGCCAGTATTTATTCCTAAATACTGGTTTTCCTAAATACTGGTTTGGGTATCGAGTTATAAGCCCACAACCCGCATTCCAATATCCAATTAATTGTACGTTCAATACACGTGTTACTCATATGGACATGCAATATTTTTATATAGAGAATATACCAATATATCCAACACACATAATCATAACAACACCAAAAAAAAAGACCACCACTGCCGTAATTATATTCAAGATAGAAAAATCCATCAACTGACAAGTGGAAAAAGAAAAGGAAAAGGAAAAGGAAAAAAATCAATAGTAGAGGGAGCAAAACAATATTTTTGGCTGCACCCTCGATTCCATCCATTCCATTTCAAGTTACCATGAAGATCAACAACAATTAATCATTTTTACTATTATAACCAGAAAGCGAGGTTGCAGTCATGTGAACAAAACATATCATACAACCCATGTGCTGACATATTTTTATGTTCGTCTCTTAAAAAGACAGACAAAAACACATATAATGCACATGCAAATGCTCCTCTCCGAAAATATAATTTTCTTAACTCCAATATCAAAAATGTAGACTACACATTAAAAATAAAAATATATATATTAAAAAAAAAATGTTACCAAAAGAATTGAAGCAATCCCTAAGTTTTTGTGCCCAAAGCAAAACCAGCTCAAGGCTCTCCATCTCCAAGATGATATCTTTCCTCACCCTCCTACTCTTCCCGACATTTTTGGCCACAAAAGTGATGATCCTAATCAGCCTGCGACCTTTTTCCTCGGCAAAGCCTAGGGCTTCCGACTCGAGGGAGAGGCAGCGCTCCCCCTTCTCCCCCCGCCATCGGAGCTTACCACCGGAGGTGAGGCTGGCCTCGGAGGGCCATCCGTTAACCTGGACCCGACCCGTTAGGGTGCCCGCTTGGATTCGGGTAACGGATCTTCCCTCCATTTTAGGAGGGGATGGAGGGGGAACGAGAGGATGGCAATTTGAGAGGACGGAGAAAAAGGGAAGGGGTGGAGGGGAATTTATACGAGAGGAGGGAGGGGTAAAATGGGAAGTTGGAAATTGATGGATGGATGGATGGATGGAGATCACATGCCTTGCACGGCTCCAGTACAATTGTATTTTTCTATATATAAAAAAAATTTACTTTTTATTTAAATTTTTTAGAAGAGGTAAATATATCAAAAATGAACCTACTAGTATTATTAGCGGTCAAATGCATGGCGTAAATCTATCTAATTGTGTTAGTCTTTTCACCCCCATGCTTGTAAATCTATCTAATTGTGGTAGTCTTTAGATACCTGAACCTTTTATTTTTTTTTATAGTAAAAAAAAACGTATAATCATCATCAATTTTAATGTTGTTTAAGAAAACACATGTTTTACAAGATGTGCAGATCGATTAGCCCCAATTTTTCATATATTTATAAATTATAAAAGTAAAGATTTGTCCATTATTTATTTTAAGGTGGTCTTTCTTAATACGTGAGAAGGCGGAAACTTGAGAAAGTAGGACAAAAATTTTAATGGCAATTGTATTAAATGTATTTTTTTTTTTTTTTTTTTGATAAAAAGATGACCGCAGTCATCGTTTCATTAATGTATTTTTCTTTGCTGGTTGTACATAATCTATTTGGTAAAGTGCACATTGAGAAATGCTGCAACTCCAATAGTGATGACAATTTCTAAGTTCTTAATCATGTATTTGAGTTAGAAGTTAGAAATAACTGAAGGATTAAACAAACTAGTAGTTTACACGTGCGATGTACGTCTTAATAAATATAGTTTTTTTTTTAAAGTAAAAATTCAGACATTGCCCGATGTTGATCTAAAACCTCATTTACAACAATTATGTACATGCATTGCACGGATTGGGAGATGGACAAATTATGCTAAAATCTTCTCCCATTATAGTAGTAGAGATGTACATGCATCCGATTCAGAAGGTTTCGTATTATTACAGCAATCTTGATGTCATTTCAGGCTTTGTGCTCATCATCATTTAAAAAAAGGCAGACTTATTACTTTGTCATTTTAGTGATTATTTTTCCTATAAAAAAAATCATTTTAGTCATTATCGAAATTATTAGTGCTTATTAGCCTTGAGTACAAAGGGTGCTTAGCCTATCATTATCAATTTGACAATGATGTATTATGCCTTACTAAAACAAAGAAGAAAATACTTAAAAATCAGCAAAGTTGAGAGGTACTTTAAAGAAAGAGTTGCATTTGCGTCAACGTTATCCACTCTATGTTTTCGCAATCAAGTAAAATAAAGGAAATGCAAAGGATGCATTAGAGCATCTACTGTCGGTTTTTTGAGAACTCAAAATTTAGCATTTGAGTAGAAAAACTCAACCACTATCATTTGCTAAAAGCCAAAAAATTAGAATAGAAGTGAACAAACAAACCCGTATAATTATGGAAGAGTACTGGAGTTGGAGTTATAATTTATCAAACAAATCTATGTTATTACAGATCAAGATAATACACATATGAATCTATAAACTATCTCTATCTTATAATGAGAGAGTTAGAATTATAATTTGTCAACAAATAAACCCATGTGTTGCACGTTCAACTCGAACTCTCTTATTTCTTACTTAAACTTTTTAATTAACACGTGTGTTGTACGTGCAACTCCAAATCTCAATTTTCTACTTAAAATTTTTCTAATTGACACGTGCTACACACGTAAAACATATATATTTTTTTACTTAAAATTTTTAAAATAACACATACACCGCATCAGAGTCTTTGCTTCAAATTTTTTTATTAACACGTGCTTCGCACTCACGTCTAACTATCTCATTATACCCTTTATATACATATTACTAACACGTGCCTCGCACATGCTATATTATATTATTTTTTTTAAATACATTTACTTTTAAAAATTATATTTATTAAGATGTGCTTTGCACGTGCAAATCATATTTTTAGTTTAATTTTAAAATTAACACGTGCATCGCACGTGTATATTACTACTAATCTCTAATATTATAATGGGAGAGTTTTTTTTTTTTAGGGGAAAGGTGGAATAAGGCCACCCTGTTTCATTAAAAAGAGTTTAACGAAACAAACCCAGAGTACCGGGCTCATATAATGGGAGAGTTGAAGTTGTAATTTGTCAACATACAAATCCGTGCGTTGCACGTGCAACTCCAACTCTCCCATTAATTACAATAAAAACAAACAAACAAACAAAATTTCACCTATTTAAACGTGCAACGCATGTATAAAATAATTTTTCAATATTTTTTAACACAAAAAAAAACACATGTTATGTTGAAATGTAGTAAGTAGTAATATGTATATTCTATTTTCTAATATCTAGGAAACAGATTTCCCAAATCTCTCACCACTCAATCTTCTCTCAATTTCCTTTCTTCTCCTCCAAGATTGTAATCCTTATATATAGATGTATACTGTAAAGAATAAAAAAAAAGAATAATAAAGATTTTTCCCCAAATCTGTTTTCAATATGGTATCAGAGCCTAACCAGATCTAGGCTAGTTGAAGAAGAAGAAAAGAAGGAGGTGATCGGATCTGGCACCTCCATCCCGATCCGATCCCGACCACACCCCGAAACCCCGACCTCCTTTCTCCTCTTTCTCTCTCTTCGACATTTTCACTCTCCCCGATCAGACCCACCCTCGACCTCCACCTCCGACGTCCACCCCGATCAGCTAACCAATCTCCCTGTTCTCTTCTCCGGCCGTTCTCCGGCGACCCCCTGGTCATCGCCCTCCTCGTCGATGCTCCCCGCCGATGCCTTCCGTCGCCCCCTTCGAGCACCACCCAGATCCGAATGCCCCACTCGACCTTCGCCTTCCACCGTCATCACCTCCGCTCGCCATTACTGTCGAGCTCCGCCACCAATCTCACATCCGCAGTTAGCCTTGACCCCGTCGAACCCTCGTTGCCGCTCGCTCGGCAACCACCACCATCGTCCTCCTCGCCATCATATTCCGCTGCACTCGAAACCCATAGTCGAGTGCTTCCTTACTAGCGCAGCATCTCCACCTCCTCGCCTCTATCTCTGCCGCAAAGACCAGCACCTGCAGCCACCTCCCTCACCGCCTTGACTCCGCAACCTTGCTGTCCTATCCTCGATCGTCTTCCCGATCGTTGCCTGCCCCGAACACCACCAATGAAGTTGACCCGAAGTCCTCGTTGTTTGCTGCTGTGTTGATTTTGCCGTTTGCTGTTTTGGATCTGACATTTGCTGTTCTGCCATTGCCGCTATCTCTTTTGCTGTTGCTGTTGTGCTCTTTTGGTGTGTGCTGTTTTGGGGAGTGCTGTTTGCTGTTTTTGATCACGTCTGTTGTTTGGTATTTGGATCATTGGTTCTGCTTACTGTGCTGTTTGTTGTGTTGCTATGGAAAAATATCCGTATGAGTTAAGGAAGTATACTCATTGTGGCAAGATCGGCCACACGAAAGCTCGTTGTTATAAGATTATCGGCTATCCGGAAATCTGGGATCATAGCAGGGATATTCGGGAGAACACTTGCAATCAACCCACTGTCGTAGGTGGAGTTGCTGATCGTGCTGCTGCAGGTAATGATGGTAAATTTTTTAATATTTCTGGCTCTGTTATGAATAATACATGGATAATTGATTCGGGTGCTACCGATCATATGACTTTTGATTCTGGACAAGTTCAAAATTTTCAACCTTCCACCAAATTAACTGTGTCCACTGCCAATGGTGATCCTGCCACTGTTACTGGCGAGGGTACCATACCCCTCACAAACAACCTAACCTTAGATACTGCCCTAGTTGTGCCATCCTTGAATTTCAACATATTATCTGTTGCTCAAATAACTACTGTCTTATATTGTATTGTAGTCTTTTGGCGTTCACATTGTGTGTTTAAGGATATTCAGACTCGCAAGATGATTGGTCATGGGGTTAGACATGGGAAGCTCTATTACCTGGATTTAGAATCTGAAAGTTCAAGTGACTTGAATCAAGCTCTAAGTGTGGAAGAATTCGAATATAAGAAGAAGAAATCAGATATTTGGCTATGGCATCGACGTCTAGGGCATACCTCTTTTGGTTATTTAAAGAAATTATTTCCAAGTTTATTTTTGAAGTTGGATATTTCTACCTTCAGTGTGATGTGTGTGAACTCGTAAAAGTCACTGTGTCTCTTTTCCTCCAAGTCCAAGTAGAAGCTCTCTTCCATTTATGATTATCCATTCTGATGTTTGGGGTCCATCCAAAACCACTACATTTGGAGGAGCAAAATGGTTTGTGACATTTATTGATGACTGTACTCGTATGACCTGAATTTATTTGATGAAGTAGAAAAGTGAAGTTAGTGGCTTGTTTCAAAAATTTCACAAGCATGTTATGATTCAGTATAAATCACAGATTCAAGTTCTTAGGAGTGATAATGGCGGAGAGTATCTGAGTTTGAATCTGCAATAATATTTGGTGGAACACGGCATTGTTCACCAGACTACATGCTCCTATACACCTCAACAGAATGGGATTGCAGAAAGAAAAAATAGACACCTGCTCGAGGTGGTCCGTGCTTCTCTTATCCATGGAAATATGCCACTTATTTATTGGGGGAAGCCATTGCTTCTACCGCATACTTAATCAACCGAGTTCCCTCTAGTATCCTAAACTTCCTCATACCATTTCAAGCATTAACTAAAGCTGTGAATGCACCAAAAGTCATCAACTTGCCACATCGTGTGTTTGGGTGTGTTGCATTTGTTCATCTTCATCAACATGAACGCAATAAGTTAACTCCTCGAGCTGTCCGCTGTGTTTTCGTGGGATATGCACAGGATAAGAAAGGGTACCGGTGCTATCACCCACAAACTCAAAGGATATTTGTTACTATGGATGTTGTGTTCCATGAAGATGAGATGTATTTTTCTTCTTCTACGACTGAACTTCAGGGGGAGTACCGAAGTGAAGTTCATACTCTTGGGTATGATGAAGGGGTTAGTGAAGTTCAGACTCTTGGGTATGAAGAAGTAATTACCAGTCAGAACGGACAACTGGATACAAATAATGGCGAACACTTGAATGAAGACCTAGCAAGGGAAAAAGACCCTCACGAAGAAGTGCAACCAAGGGAAGAAGCCTCTCTTGAAGAAGACCATCTTGAAGAATTGCAACTAGTACCAATATCAGTGAGAGTGAACCGTCAGAACCCCAAAACCAATCGTCATCGTTATCCAAAGCTCCTAGAAGAGAACTCCCGCACCGTACTAATAGAGGTATACCAAAACCCACTTATGAACCTGATCCCACTAGTAACGTCAAATATCCCATGAGTAATTATATATCCACTCACCGCTTGTTGGAATCAAATAAGTCATTTGTAAATCAATTATCTACTATATCTGTTCCTAACAATGTGCAGGAAGCCCTTACTGATCCAAGGTGGAAAGCAGCTATGGATGAGGAAATAAAGTCCTTGAAAAAGAATGAGACTTGGGAAATAGTCGAGGTGCTAGCAGGGAAGAATCCAGTAGGATGCAGATGGATTTATACAGTGAAGTATAAGTCCGATGGTTCAATAGAACGATACAAAGCAAGGCTGGTTGCCAAAGGATACACTCAAACATATGGACTTGATTATGAAGATACATTCGCACTTGTGGCAAATTTAAATATTTTTCGAGTCCTACTGTCACTTGCTGCAAATCTTAACTAGCCGTTGGAGCAATTTGATGTGAAGAATGCATTTTTTCATGGAGAATTGACAGAGGAGGTTTATATGGATCTTCCACCAGGGTTGAACAGACCAGTCCAACACAGTAATAAAATGTGTCGATTGAGGAAGGCGTTATATGGTCTCAAACAGTCACCAAGAGCTTGGTTTGGGAGGTTTACAAAATCAATGAGGACATTCGAATATTGTCAGAGTAATTCAGATCATACCTTATTCCTGAAAAGGAAAGAAGGTAAGATTACTGCTCTCATTATATATGTGGATGATATGATAGTAACTGGGAATGATCCTGAGGAGAGAATGGCATTGAAAAGTTACTTGTAACAAGAGTTCAAAATGAAGGATCTTGGCCCTTTGAGATATTTTCTTGGTATTGAAGTTTCTCGCTCGAGAAATAGTATATTTTTGTCTCAAAGAAAGTATGCTCTCAATTTATTGAAGGAAACTGGAACGTCTGCTTGTCCACCGATTGGTACAACATTAGAAGAAGGACTGAAACTTTGCAACAAACCTGATCATGTGCCTTGTGATAAGAAAAGATATCAGAGATTGGTTGGACGACTGATGTATCATGCGCATACACGGCTATATTTATTATATGCTTTAAGTGTGGTAAGTCAGTTTATGCATGCACCTCAGGAACATCACATGGATACAGTGATGAGAATTCTGAGATATATTAAGTCTGCTCCAAGAAAAGGGGTCCTATTTGCGAAACATGGTCACTTGAAGGTTGAGACATATAATGATGCTGATTGGGCAGGATCTATAATTGATAGGCGCTCCACTTCAGGATACTTCACCTTTGTTGGAGGAAATATAGTTACATGGAGAAGTAAGAAGCAAAATGTTGTTGCACGCTCTAGTGCAGAGGCTGAGTATCGCGGAGTAGCTATATGTATAGCGGAAGCTTTCTGGTTGAAACTCTTGTTGCAGGACTTAGACTGTAGTCCGAATGAACCTATGAACGTGTATTGCGATAGTCAAGCAGCATGCGATATTGCCGCCAATCCAGTTCAACATGATAGGACGAAACATGTAGAGGCGGATAGATTCTTTACTAAGGAGAAATTGGATGAGAAAGTCATTGAGATATCTAAAGAGAAGTCTGAAAATCAACTCGCAGATATCCTGACCAAGACAGTTTCGAGTCGGCTCTTCTTGAAATTTATTGACAAGTTGGGCATGTTCAATATCTATGCACCAACTTAAGGGGGAATGTTGAAATGTAGTAAGTAGTAATATATATATTCTGTTTCCTAATCTATAGGAAACAGATTCTCCAAATCTCTCACCCCTCAATCTTCTCTCAATCTCCTTTCTTCTCCTCCAAGATTGTAATCCTTATTGATATGGCTAAAAATGGGGTTAAATCGGAACCGTCCAAATCGAGCACGAATCTTGAAGCTTGGGGGTAAAAGGGTAAGGTAATTTCATCTACAAACGGGTCTGAAATGGGTACTGGATCTCTCCCCCGAAGGTCCAATAACCCACGAACAGATCCACCTCAACTGGGTACGGGTTTTAACCCGAAATGAACCCAATCCAGCAAGATAGGATTAGGGTCCCTGATTAAATACTAATCAACGGCCCTGATTCACATCTATCTTTTCACTGGGAATTAGGGATTACATTCCCAATCTGATTTCGGGGATTATATTCCTTATCAGACCACGGGGATTACATTCCTAATTTGGTCCCAAAGGCGGCTATAATTACCCCCCATCCATCTCCATTAAGAGGTAATCAATCTTTTGCCAATTTATGCTCTTTCATAATCTTCCTGATTACTGACTTGAGCGTCGGAGGGTGCGTCGCCGGGATCAACCCCGATGTCTCGCACTTTTGTAGGTGTACGGCGGGAGTCAGCAGTCAAACTCCGGCGGAACAGGTACAGGTTTGTTATTCAAGTTCTCCAAGAATCCACAAATACTATCTGTTTGCCCCCACACCAGATTCAGCGGCAACAGATTGGCGCCGTCTGTGGGAATAAGCGAATAGCAGCCTCCCCTCTTCCCGTTGGTCAGATCTTCTCCAGCCATGCCTCCTAGGAAAGTAAGATCTAGGGGGTCCAACCGTGGACCCAACCCCGACCAGCAATAGGAAGTCCCCATCCAACCTGCTCAATAGCAGGGGCAACTTCCGCCTCAAGCCGAGGACCCTCTTCGACAGGACCAACCTCCTCTTCTAAATCAACAATCTCCTAAGGGTCCCCCCGCCACTCACAATGCCGGCGCAGGGGTCTCGTGTCCGAACCCGCAGAAACAACCTCTCCACCAGGACCACGTCTCGATCCACAATGCCTCTACGGACACTATGGCCTCCCACAATCCCTGAGCTTCCGACCTCCGCAATACTGTCCTCAATCGGCAGAAGGATGAGGATCTTCGCCACCGTCTGGATGAAAAGCGGACCCGAGAGGGAGCCTCCCGCCAACAACGTCCGGATGAGCGATCTTCTCACCACCGAGACTACAGAATGTCCCTTACTCGAAGG
This sequence comes from Hemerocallis citrina, assembly GCA_017893485.1. NCBI lineage: Eukaryota > Viridiplantae > Streptophyta > Magnoliopsida > Asparagales > Asphodelaceae > Hemerocallis > Hemerocallis citrina. The sequence goes on from CM030366.1 coordinate 91,073,489, forward strand.
GGGCAGATAGAGTCCCCTGAGCATCACAGAAGAAGACCACACTCCCCTGCCGGTCGGCAACATCCAAGGAACGATGAGGCACCCATCACCCGTGCCGAGTTCCAGCAGTTCCAAGCAACCATCCTATAAGCTCTCAATCTTCGTCCCAACAATACCAATGCCCCAAGGATTCCTACTCCTCCTCCGGTCTGAAGTCCTCGCCGACGGTCCCTAACTCCCCCCAGCTCCTAGCAACCCCCGGCACATGCCAAGTCCTCGTCGCTCCAGGAGCTACCGTTGTCGTAGCCCTCGCTCTCCCTCGTACGAAGACGAGTCTAGAGGCTCGATTGATTACCGTCAAAGGGATGACGCTGTCTACCGCTGTCTCTACGAAATGGAGAGGCACTTGGGTCAGTTAGACCGAGAAGAAGAGCTTAGAGGAAGGACCCTTCGCCCTAGTCGACCTCCTTTTTCCCGAACCATAATGGAGGCACCCGTACCAATTGGCTTAAAACCTCCTCAATTCGAGACTTATTCCTGGGAGACCGACCCCGTTGATCACATCGAAAACTTCAAGACCCTCATGCTCATCCATCAAGCTTCCGATGCTCTGCTATGCAAGACCTTCCCCGCAACTCTCAAGGGTCTGGCTCGAGAATGGTACCCTCGCCTTGTCCCATCCTCAATATTCTCCTTCGAGCAATTTGAGACCCTCTTCGTCACCCACTTCGTGAGTAGCTGCCGAACTGAGAAGACCAGCATTTCGCTACTCTACCTCAACCAGGAGAAGGGTGAGAAGCTCAGAGAATACGTGAAAAGGTTCACGGCGGAAGCCAGGTCCATAGCATCCCTCGACCAGTCGGTCGCTGCAGCAGCATTCCAATCCAACATCCTCAACTCCAGCCTCCGCTCCTCCCTCGCCAAGAAGCCCCCATAGAACTTCTCTGAACTCCTCCTCCAGAGCAAAAAGTATATTCAGGCCGAAGAAGCTGAGCACCGCCCCAACTTGGAGGGGTCTTCCTCCGGGTCTAAGAGAAAGGGAACAGAAGAGGAAGGGGCTAAGAAGCTCCAGAAGGATAATGGCGGCCAGCGCCGACCTTCCCCAGGTCTGAAAAGTTTACTCCCCTTAACGCCAACATCTCCACAATTCTCATGGAAGTTGAGAATGAGGGGGTGATACCTCCTGCACAAAAAATGAACACCCCTGGCAAAAAGAGGGATAAAAAGAAGTGGTGCCGTTATCACCGGGACCATGGTCACGACACCAATGATTGTCGGGCCCTAAAGAATGAGATAGAAGCCCTCATCCAGAGGGGGCAGCTGACCAGGTTCGTGAGAAAGGACCGAGCCGACCTTCCTCCCCCGCCTCGGGGGGTTAACAAGCATCCTGAACGCGATGAAACGCCCGACTTCGAAGAGGAACGTGTCCTACACCTCATTCACGGGGGCCCAATGGGGGGCTCCTCCAACTCCTCTCGAAAGACATTTATAAGGGAAGTCAATTCGGTTCGTGCCACCCCTCCTCCTAAAGGCCTCGGAGTGCCCGTCACCTTCTCAGATGAAGACCTCGAAGGTGTCCGAACCTCACATTGTGACGCACTTGTCATCAATCTCCATATGGTGAACTTCAAGGTGGAGAGGATCCTAGTGGACAATGGCAGTTCTGTTAACATCCTCTTCCTCGCCGCTTTCAAGGGCCTCAAGCTATCACGAGACAGACTTAAGCCCGCTGGTTACACACTCCATGGGTTCATGGGAGTGCCAGTGACTATTGAAGGGGTGATCACCCTCGACGTAACTGCTGGCAAAACTCCTACTACCCGAACGGAGTCGATGGACTTTATGGTCGTGGATGTCCCTGCAGCTTACAATGTCATTTTGGGTCGCCCCGACTTAGCAGCTCTTGAAGCTGTCCCTTCCGCCTATCACCTCAAGATGAAGTTTTCCACTCGGGCAGGAGTAGGGGAAGTAAAAGGCAATCAGGAAACGGCCCGCAAGTGCTACATGACCTCTACCCTCGGTCCAGTCCTCTCCCTAGAAACTCTGGAAATCCCCTAAGATGTTACCCGACCAACGTCCAAGCCGGTGGATGAGTTGGAGGAAGTGCTCTTCACTGAGCAGGATCCAAGCCGAAAGTTCTTTGTTAGCAAGAACCTCCCATCCGCCCTATGCTCCGACATAGTCTAGTGCATCCGAAGGAACCAAGACCTCTTTGCTTGGTCAGCTGCAGACATGCCCGGAATTTCCAAAGAGCTCTTGGTCCACCACCTCAGCGTTGCTCCGGGGTCCAAACCGGTCCAACAGAAAAGGCACAAGTTCGCTCCCGAGCGCCAGCTAGCTATAAAAGAGGAGGTGGACAAGCTCTTGAAGGCCCGGTTCATACAAGAGGTAAATTATCCCGAATGGCTGTCGAATGTAGTGATGGTAAAGAAGTCCAATGGGACCTGGAGGATTTGTATTGACTTTACCGACCTCAACAAGGCGTGCCCCAAAGACCCTTTCTCTCTTCCAAGCATCGATACTTTAATTGACGCCACTTCGGGGCATGAGCTCCTCAGCTTCATGGACGCCTTCTCAGGCTACAATCAGATTCGTATGTTTCCCCAGATATCCCGAAGACTTCATTTGTAACCGACCAGGGCCTCTACTGCTATAGGGTTATGCCCTTCGGTTTGAAGAATGCAAGCGCCACATCTTAACGCCTCGTCAACAAGGTTTTCCAAGCTCAAATCGGCCGGAATATGGAGGTATATGTGGACGATATGCTTGTAAAGAGCATCCACGGGGCCGATCATGTGCTCAATCTGCAGGAGGCATTCGATGTACTGAGAAAGCACAACATGAGGCTCAATCTGAACAAGTGTGCGTTCGGAGTCTCGCCAGGAATGTAATACCCTGATTTTTCAAATACGTGAAAAATTATTTATATTTTCATATGGCATGCTTGTGTAGCATGTTGACTATTATTTCTCAACATGATGAATTAAGTGTATTGTTTTCTATAAAATATTTTCTTAAAGCCCAATGTTAATTTGCTTATTTTCTTTTTTAAAGTATTTTGGCCCAAATGGATTTAAGCCCATAAATTTAACTTTTTATTATTTCCTACCACTTGTTTTGTGTAACACTTTTTATATAAGAAACTTATTATCTTTGTACAAGTTTTTTTTTAGTGTGGGTTGTGCATGCACGTGCATCTCGCATACACGTGCATTGAGCACCCTTCCTTGTGGCCGGATGTGAGTAGTGTAGTGGGGTAGATCATGGGTGGTTATTTGTGAAGTATGGGTAGTTTCTCAACCCCCTAATGCATCCTAACCTTTGATCTCATAACTCCCCAATAAATCCTAGCCTTCTATTCTACTTATTTCCTAGTATAAATACCCTTCCCTTTTCCCTATCTCTCTTACACTAAGATTGTTCTTATTAAGAGAGAGGTATTGTGAGTTGTGTGTGTGCTTTTCTGTGGAGGCCGAGTAGCACTCTGAAGGTTCGGTGTGGAGCAAGGGAGCAAGGTGCAAGGAGCAAGGAGGCGTTCACTATATTGAGGAGCTTTTGCGGGATTTCGATTATTTCTTCATATAAGGTGGGTGTTTCTCAGGACTTCTAATGTAGGAAATATACTATGATGGTTATGATTGCTACCATATTGTGAAATGTGAATTCAATGTAGTAGAATTGCCATGAACATGCTGTTGATAATAAGATGAATTGGGTCAGTACAATCGACTGTCGTGTAGATAAGTCGACTGGTACGAGACCATTAAATTGTGACGTGGTGATAAACTGTATGCAAATAGACAAATGGTGTGATTACTGAGTTGTAATTTCCCTATGACACATATGATGGAGGGAAGGTAAATGGATGAAAAAGAACTAGCGATGATTGAACAAATTAAGAACTGTCGGAGCAGTCGACTGACACTGTGTTCAGCCGACTGGTGCTTCAATTTAATTATGAATATTTGGAAATTCCATGTAATGAGATGTTCTATTATGTTGACCCAGTATGATGACTTGAGATTTATATCTTCATCTTCGTAAGAAAGTTATGAGCAGTATGAATGCATGTTTAAAGTATTTTCTTCAAAGAAAAAAGTATATTAGTAACTTGAAATTCCATGTTTGTGATGTTCCTGAACAATAAGAGACTCTGTGTTTATGAAACATGAACATGAGTGTATTGTAAATTGATATCATGATGCAAGAACATATAAAAGCCATTAGATAATCCCTTAATTTGAATTATGGAATTGATCAGTCGACTTAGTGCGTGTAGCCAGTCGACTGAGCTGGACTTAGAATTGTGCTGTTGAGAATCCCAGAACAGACGACTGATGGATGAACAGTCGACTGTCATGTGGATGACACTGTGAACATGAAAAGTTGCGGGACAGCCGACTGACTGTGTGCAGCAGTCGACTATCCCGAGTATTTATGATGAACCTGTATTTGACTGTATGAGTCGACTGGTGTTCTTCCAAGTCGACTGTACAGAGTGAATTTTGATATGTATGTATTTCATTTTATTTGCTGTTGGAAGTTGTAAACCTTATGATTGAAGTCTGTGGACTCTTTTTATTGCTGTGTGGATTATGTAAAATGAATCTTAAATGGGAATTGAGAATTAAAGGAATATGAAAGGCTAAGATCATGATAAGAAAGTCTGTGAGACTCTAAAAAAATTGAATTATGAGCTGAAGTGCTAAATTGGAAGTTGTGAATTGTAAATTAAAACCGAGAGTAGCTAAGTCTCCCCCGGCAGTGAAATGAATGAAATGAAATGAGAATTGAAAGACCAAGGTTGGTCATGTATTGAAATGAAATGATAAGTCCGGTTTGGTGGAGAGGCTAACTCTAGAGCTTGATTTATATTCATGATTCTAATATTTAGTGCATAGTGAAGAGGTGATGAAGGTGGGAGAAAAACATGAGTATGAGAACTAGGGTTTACGGTGCGGGTGTGTGAGCCGCAGAATGCATGCTTGATGAGTCAAGACATGGCGCGGGCACAACTCAGTAATGATCGGACTTTAGTCACGCTTGTGGGATGTTTTGGTGACTGCAAGAGGATTGTGTTCAGGGAGGAGGCTGAATTGTCGCAGAATGCATGCTTGATGAGTCAAGACATGGCGCGAAATTCTACTCCAGGGGCTAGGATACATGCTTGTATTCATAGAATCATCTAGGATACTCACTGAAATTACAGAAGTAGAGTAAGTCATGGCGAGGGATTGAACCCTACAAAAATGAAGAACGATTAAGAGGCTTGCCCTCGAACCTATGTAGTATGGGATGCATAGAATTCGAACAAGTGCGCATTAGTGTCATGTAAATTAAATAAATTGCATTAAGGATTAAGTGCACAATCACGACACGACATCTTTAAGAGTTCCCTTTTATTTACATGCTTATATTGAACAAGTTTGTGATTTGTAAGAAATGAGATTCATTATACTATTTCTGGCATAGAGAGGATGGCCATGTATAATTATCGTCGGTTGAATAAACTGACGTACCCACAGTTTGTATGCAGGTAAATTGCATGTTAAAGAGAAATGGATGCATAAAGATTTTTACCATGTTGTTGTACATTCATGTAAATGTTGTATATTTTACTTCCGCTGTGTAAAAAAAAAAAAAAAAGATGTAATTTTGATGTAACTCTGATGTAAAAAGAAAAGTTTGATTTTCCTTGTAAAATTGTACCAAAGAAAGCGAAAAGATCCTGTAGAACATCTCGAATTCAGTGTATTTGGGATTCGGGGCGTTACAGAGTGGTATCAGAGCCACGCTTTCTACGCTTTTACACTTGTACAAATTTATAAGGAACGACACCCTAGAAGTGGACATTAGAGTGTGTGTTTGAGTCTTGAGATTTAAATGTAAGTGACTTACATTTGTGTTGCTCTATGATTTATGCTTCTTCCTCTCTATTTCTAAGATGGCTGATCATTTCGACCCTGCTGGAGGCGACGACTGGCATATTATTGAGGAAGAGTACCATCCTGGACAGGCTGATTCTGAGGATGAGTATCACCCTGGGCAAGCAGATTCTGATGATGAGGAGTGGCCCGAATCTCGAGAGATTACCCCACCTCCAGATTCATCTGACGATTCTTCTTCCGATGAAGAAGAGGGACCAGCTCTGAGTGGCACTGTGGCTTCTCTTCAGAGGCAAGTGGAGACCCTGAAGGATAGAGTTGGAGTTTTGGAGGCTCAGCTGGCGCAGCGGAAGGCCGATTTCTCTGTTCTCAGTCACCGAGTGTGGGAACTTGATAAGAGAAAGAACCTGACTGATGTTCTGAAAGATGAAGTGGATGAAATGCGGGATGAACTTCGAGCAGCGAAGAGGACCCGTAGGGATTAGATTGTCTTAGTTTCTACTGTCTTCTCTTCTGATGTCGAAAATGTTTTTAATTCGAATGTATAAACTTTGGAATTCAATGAAATGCAAGTTGGTTTAAATTCTTGTCTTATACTTCGAATTTGACGAATCTTTTGCATCAGAATATGTCGAGAAGAGGAGCTAGGAATGGGGAAGGTTTGGATCTGGAGATCGAGCTTGCTAGGGTCTATCAGACGCTAAACGCAGTGGCTCAGAACCAAGGAAGGGGGCCGATGAATCCAGTGCCCGAGGCGATTAAGCTGGTGGAATCGTTCAAGAGAATGAAACCACCAGTGTTCGAGGGAAAGTCAGACCCAGATGCGGCTGACAACTGGATCCGTCAAGTGGAGACGATCTTTGAGGTGTTAGAGACACCGGAGGGCAGCAACGTCAAGTTGGCGACTTTGCAGTTGGAGAAGGATGCGGATGTTTGGTGGCAGTCGATGAAGAGGACCATGGGAGGTTTGTTGCTTGGCTGGGAGGAATTTCTGGAAGAATTCCGCAGCCACTATTTCCCCTCCGACGTCCAGGAGAAGAAGGCCATGGAGTTTCTGTCACTTCAGCAAGGCAGCATGTCAGTAAGGGAGTATGAGACTAAGTTTACTCAGCTCTCCAGGTATGCTCCAGAACTGGTGATAGATGAGGCGAAGAAGGCTCGCAAGTTCGAGCATGGGCTAGGACCGAGCTTGAGGTCCCGTATGATACCTCTTGGTATCAGGCGATTTGACAAGCTGGTCAAGAGGGCGGCAGCGACGGAGGCGGATATGGAGCAGTTCCATGTTGCTCAGCACCAGAGGAACAACTGGCAGTCCGGAAAGAGGCCTGCACAATCGGGGAGTTTTAAGGGGCAACCATCTGCACAGAGGTTCAAACCGACAAGGGCGAACGCTATCAGTGTAGCTGGAAAACCTGGAAACAATGTGGGGAGACCTTCTGCAGTCACTTGCTTTAACTGTGGTGAAGTGGGACATTACCAATCTCGATGTCTCAAACCACAGGCTGGCAATCACAATGTGCCAATACAGCAGACTGAGAAGAGGCCGTACCAGTCAGGGCGAGTATTTGCTTTGACGCAAGCTGATGCTCAGGAGGCAGATCAGGTCATCTCTGGTACGAGGGCTGATGTTTAGTGTGGTTTTTGTCATTTTTTCTTCCCGCTCATATTGTGAAACTGTTATGTAATGGTATGTATTAGGTAACAGGAGAACTCTATCTTAATGGAAAGAAAGCTGTTGTATTGTTCGATACTGGATCCTCTCATAATTTTGTGTCTCCTAGATTCGCTAAAGTGTTGGGAGTTGAACCGAAGATTTTTCCAGGCAGGATCTTAGCAGTAGCTACTCCGTCAGGGGAAACTTTGACCACTGATCGGTATTACGCTGATTGCGAGATTGTGATTGGGGATAGAATCTTTGGCATTGATTTGATCGAGCTGACTATCTTGGGAGTTGATGTTATCATTGGCATTGATTGGATGTCGGTGTACAATGCAAGCATCGAGTGTAAGACCAAGATGGTAACAGTGAGGGCTCCAGGTGGACCTGAAGTCACTTTCCAAGGGAAGTTGAAGTGTTCTAAGCTGGTGGCAACTATCCGCAAGGAAGAGACTCCTGTGGAATTGCAAGGGATTCCTGTGGTTCGAGACTATCCGACTGTGTTCTTGGAAGATTTTCCTGGGTTACCTCCGCATCGTGATGTAGAGTTCAGCATCACTGTTCAACCGGGAAGTGCACCCATTTCTAAGGCACCGTATAGGATGGCTCCAGTGGAACAGGATGAGGTGAAACGGCAGATTGAGGAACTGTTGGGAAAAGGCTTTATTCAACCTAGTGCGTCACCTTGGGGAGCACCAGTGCTTTTGGTAAAGAAGAAGGATGGATCGATGAGAATGTGTATCGATTACCGGAAGCTGAATAAGGTCACTGTTCAGAATAAGTATCTGATTCCTCGAATTGATGACTTGTTCGATCGTCTACAGGGAGCAGCTGTTTTCTCCAAAATAGATCTTCGATCAGGATATCACCAAGTTCGAGTGAAAGCTGAAGATGTGCACAAAACTGCATTTAGAACTCGGCATGGGCATTACGAATTCTTAGTTATGCCATTCGGAGTGACGAATGCACCCGCGATCTTCATGGATTTGATGAACAGAGTTCTGAGGCCGTTCATTGATTCTTTCGTCGTGGTGTTTATCGACGATATTCTCGTGTACTCCAAGTCTGAGGAGGAGCACACCGAGCATCTGGCAGCAGTTTTGCAGAAGCTGGAAGAGCAGAAGTTGTATGCCAAGTTATCCAAGTGTGATTTCTGGAAATCTGAAGTGGCATTCCTAGGTCACATCCTTTCTAAGGAGGGAGTGGCAACTGACCCTCAGAAGATAGAGGCAGTGAGAGATTGGGCTAGGCCAACTACAGTGAAGGAAGTCAGAAGTTTCCTTGGGATGACGGGATACTACAGGAGATTCATTCAAGGTTATGCTCAAATAGCCGTGCCGCTTACTGGACTGACCAAGAAGAATGTGAGCTTCAAGTGGACTGAGCAATGTGAGGCGAGCTTTCAGGAGTTGAAAGATAGGCTGACTACTGCACCTATTTTGGCTCTTCCTAGAGCAGGTGTTGAGTATGATGTTTACAGCGATGCTTCACATCGGGGGCTTGGTTGTGTCTTAATGCAAGAAGGAAGAGTAATCGCTTATGGGTCTAGGCAACTACGACCGCATGAGAAGAATTATCCGACTCATGACCTGGAGTTGGCTGCGATTATCTTTGCCCTGAAGCAATGGAGGCACTATGTGTACGGTGAGAAGTTGAATATGTACACGGACCACAAGAGCTTGAAGTATATATATCAGCAGAGGGATCTCAATCTGAGGCAGCGGAGATGGTTGGAAGTGCTCGAAGATATGCGACCTGAGATCAAGTATCATCCTGGAAAGGCTAATGTTGTGGCCGATGCACTCAGTCGCAAGAGCAGTTTAGCCAGTTTGATTACAACTCAGAGGCATCTGATTGAGGAATTGGACCGAGCAGGTATTGAGGTTGTCTTGCAAGGATTGGGAGCATCTTTATCTCAGTTGAGGCTTCAGCTTACTTTGAATGCAAGGATTATTGCAAGTCAGGAGGTTGATGCTGATATCTTGGAGATGAAGGAGCAGGTTGGTGCTGGCAGGTTGTCCGGATTTCAAATCAGGGATGGAGTGTTGTGGTTCGGAGATAGGCTGTGTGTTCCAAATCAGGCGGACCTGAAAGAGAGTATTCTTCAGGAGGCGCACACTACTCTTTTGTCGGTACATCCTGGGAGTACTAAGATGTACAAAGACATCAAACAGCATTTCTGGTGGTCAGGTTTGAAGCGGGATGTGGCTGAATTTGTCGCGAAGTGTGAGGTTTGTCAGCAAGTCAAAGCCGAAAATCAGAGACCCGGAGGTCTATTACAGCCGTTACCTATTCCGGAATGGAAGTGGGATAACATCAGTATGGATTTCATCACGGGATTGCCTAAGAGTTCTAAAGGCAATGATGCGATTTGGGTTATAGTTGATCGACTAACCAAGTCCGCTCACTTTTTGGCGATGAAACTCACTGCTTCGATGGACAAGTTGGCTGAGTTGTATGTTGGTGAGATTGTCCGACTTCATGGTGTTCCCTCAACTATTGTGTCTGATCGAGATGCGCGGTTTACTTCGCATTTCTGGAGGAGTCTTCAGGCAGCTTTGGGTACCAAGACGGATTTCAGCACTGCTTTTCATCCGCAAACCGATGGGCAGACCGAGAGAGTCAACCGTATTCTTGAGGATATGCTTCGGTGTTGTATACTAGACTTCGGAGACAGTTGGGAAAGGCATTTACCTTTGGTAGAGTTTGCCTACAACAACAGTTTTCAGGCTAGCATTGGGATGGCGCCGTACGAAGCTCTGTATGGCAGGAAGTGCAGGACTCCTGTTTGTTGGTATGAAGTTGGGGAGCGTCAGTTGTTTGGTCCTGAGCTTGTACAGCTGACTTCTGAGAAGATTGATCTGATCAGAAAAAGGTTGGTGGAAGCTCAGAGCAGGCAGAAAAGCTATGCAGACAACCGGAGAAGGGACCTTGAGTTTGAGGTTGGTGACTTCGTCTTTCTGAAGGTATCGCCCAGTAAAGGTGTGGTTCGTTTTGGCAAAGGCGGGAAGTTAGCCCCGAGGTTTATAGGCCTGTATAAGATATTGAAAAGGATCGGGAAAACTGCTTACCGGCTTGAATTACCGGAAGAGTTGTCTCAGGTGCACAATGTCTTCCATGTGTCTATGCTGCGAGGTTATATTCCAGATCCGAGTCATCACTTGCCAGAAGTACCGGAAGGTTTGCAGTTAGACCTGAATTACATCGAGACTCCTGTCGAGATTGTTGACCGTAGGGAGAAAGTCTTGAGGAATAAGACGATACCGATGGTCAAGGTAGTCTGGAGAAACCACTTGGTTGAAGAGGCTACTTGGGAATCTGAGGAGAGGATATTGAAGGACTATCCTGAGCTTTTTGCTTGATTGTATCTTTATATCTTTGTATCTTTTGTTTTGTTGTTGTGTTGTATTTTCTATTGTCTCGCTCTTGACTGTAGTTCCGGGGACGGAACTATTCTAAGGAGGGAGTGATGTAATACCCTGATTTTTCAAATACATGAAAAATTATTTATATTTTCATATGGCATGCTTGTGTAGCATGTTGACTATTATTTCTCAACATGATGAATTAAGTGTATTGTTTTCTATAAAATATTTTCTTAAAGCCCAATGTTAATTTGCTTATTTTCTTTTTTAAAGTATTTTGGCCCAAATGGATTTAAGCCCATAAATTTAACTTTTTATTATTTCCTACCACTTGTTTTGTGTAACACTTTTTATATAAGAAACTTATTATCTTTGTACAAGTTTTTTTTTAGTGTGGGTTGTGCATGCACTTGCATCTCGCATACACGTGCATTGAGCACCCTTCCTTGTGGCCGGATGTGAGTAGTGTAGTGGGGTAGATCATGGGTGGTTATTTGTGAAGTATGGGTAGTTTCTCAACCCCCTAATGCATCCTAACCTTTGATCTCATAACTCCCCAATAAATCCTAGCCTTCTATTCTACTTATTTCCTAGTATAAATACCCCTCCCTTTTCCCTATCTCTCTTACACTAAGATTGTTCTTATTAAGAGAGAGGTATTGTGAGTTGTGTGTGTGCTTTTCTGTGGAGGCCGAGTAGCACTCTGAAGGTTCGGTGTGGAGCAAGGGAGCAAGGTGCAAGGAGCAAGGAGGCGTTCACTATATTGAGGAGCTTTTGCGGGATTTCGATTATTTCTTCATATAAGGTGGGTGTTTCTCAGGACTTCTAATGTAGGAAATATACTATGATGGTTATGATTGCTACCATATTGTGAAATGTGAATTCAATGTAGTAGAATTGCCATGAACATGCTGTTGATAATAAGATGAATTGGGTCGGTACAGTCGACTGTCGTGTAGATAAGTCGACTGGTACGAGACCATTAAATTGTGACGTGGTGATAAACTGTATGCAAATAGACAAAATGGTGTGATTACTGAGTTGTAATTTTCCTATGACACATATGATGGAGGGAAGGTAAATGGATGAAAAAGAACTAGCGATGATTGAACAAATTAAGAACTGTCGGAGCAGTCGACTGACACTGTGTTCAGCCGACTGGTGCTTCAATTTAATTATGAATATTTGGAAATTCCATGTAATGAGATGTTCTATTATGTTGACCCAATATGATGACTTGAGATTTATATCTTCATCTTCGTAAGAAAGTTATGAGCAGTATGAATGCATGTTTAAAGTATTTTCTTCAAAGAAAAGAGTATATTAGTAACTTGAAATTCCATGTTTGTGATGTTCCTGAACAATAAGAGACTCTGTGTTTATGAAACATGAACATGAGTGTATTGTAAATTGATATCATGATGCAAGAACATATAAAAGCCATTAGATAATCCCTTAATTTGAATTATGGAATTGATCAGTCGACTTAGTGCGTGTAGCCAGTCGACTGAGCTGGACTTAGAATTGTGCTGTTGAGAATCCCAGAACAGACGACTGATGGATGAACAGTCGACTGTCATGTGGATGACACTGTGAACATGAAAAGTTGCGGGACAGCCGACTGACTGTGTGCAGCAGTCGACTATCCCGAGTATTTATGATGAACCTGTATTTGACTGTATGAGTCGACTGGTGTTCTTCCAAGTCGACTGTACAGAGTGAATTTTGATATGTATGTATTTCATTTTATTTGCTGTTGGAAGTTGTAAACCTTATGATTGAAGTCTGTGGACTCTTTTTATTGCTGTGTGGATTATGTAAAATGAATCTTAAATGGGAATTGAGAATTAAAGGAATATGAAAGGCTAAGATCATGATAAGAAAGTCTGTGAGACTCTAAAAAAATTGAATTATGAGCTGAAGTGCTCAATTGGAAGTTGTGAATTGTAAATTGAAACCGAGAGTAGCTAAGTCTCCCCCGGCAGTGAAATGAATGAAATGAAATGAGAATTGAAAGACCAAGGTTGGTCATGTATTGAAATGAAATGATAAGTCCGGTTTGGTGGAGAGGCTAACTCTAGAGCTTGATTTATATTCATGATTCTAATATTTAGTGCATAGTGAAGAGGTGATGAAGGTGGGAGAAAAACATGAGTATGAGAACTAGGGTTTACGGTGCGGGTGTGTGAGCCGCAGAATGCATGCTTGATGAGTCAAGACATGGCGCGGGCACAACTCAGTAATGATCGGACTTTAGTCACGCTTGTGGGATGTTTTGGTGACTGCAAGAGGATTGTGTTCAGGGAGGAGGCTGAATTGTCGCAGAATGCATGCTTGATGAGTCAAGACATGGCGCGAAATTCTACTCCAGGGGCCAGGATACATGCTTGTATTCATAGAATCATCTAGGATACTCACTGAAATTACAGAAGTAGAGTAAGTCATGGCGAGGGATTGAACCCTACAAAAATGAAGAACGATTAAGAGGCTTGCCCTCGAACCTATGTAGTATAGGATGCATAGAATTCGAACAAGTGCGCATTAGTGTCATGTAAATTAAATAAATTGCATTAAGGATTAAGTGCACAATCACGACACGACATCTTTAAGAGTTCCCTTTTATTTACATGCTTATATTGAACAAGTTTGTGATTTGTAAGAAATGAGATTCATTATACTATTTCTGGCATAGAGAGGATGGCCATGTATAATTATCGTCGGTTGAATAAACTGACGTACCCACAGTTTGTATGCAGGTAAATTGCATGTTAAAGAGAAATGGATGGATAAAGATTTTTACCATGTTGTTGTACATTCATGTAAATGTTGTATATTTTACTTCCGCTGTGTAAAAAAAAAAAAAAAGATGTAATTTTGATGTAACTCTGATGTAAAAAGAAAAGTTTGATTTTCCTTGTAAAATTGTACCAAAGAAAGCGAAAAGATCCTGTAGAACATCTCGAATTCAGTGTATTTGGGATTCGGGGCGTTACAAGGAAAGTTCCTCGGCTTCATGGTCAGCCAACGAGGAATTGAAGCTAATCCTGAGAAAATCAAGGCCATACTAGACATGGCCCCTCCCAAGAACATCAAGGAAGTTCAGAGGCTAACAGGCTGCCTAGCTACTATAGGGCGTTTCCTCTCAAAGTTCGGGGAGAAATGCCTCCCCTTCTTCAAGGCACTCAGGGGGCTAAAGGTTTCGAATGGGGTCAACAGCAACAGGAGTCGTTCGACCAACTCAAGGCTTACCTCGTCAATCCTCCTCTCCTCAGCAAACCAATTCCTAGTGAACCCCTCTACCTCTACCTGGCAGCCTCCGAGCAGACCCTCAGCACCGTTCTCGTGAGGGAAGAAGATAAGACCCAAAGGCCCATATATTACGTGAGCAAGGTACTTCGGGATGCCGAGCTCCGCTACCCGAGGATAGAAAAGATGGCTTATGCCCTAGTGATGGCCGCAAGGAAGCTTCGCCCGTATTTTCAGTCCCATTCGGTGGTCGTTCTTACCGACCAACCGCTGAAGCAAGTTCTCCACAAGCCAGAGACCTCGGATCGCCTTATGAAGTGGTCTATCGAGCTGAGCCAGCATGATATAACGTATCAGCCTCAGACCGCGATCAAGGCTCAGGCCTTAGCAGAATTCATAGTCGAAAGTACCATCCCAGAATTCAGCCAAGCAATGAAGGGACCACCTGTTTGGTCGGTTTATGTGGATGGGTCCTCTTGTAACGAGGGAAGCAGAGCCGGGGTCATTCTGGCAGGCCCAGACGACTTCATTCTCCAATACTCCCTCCGTATCAACTTCAAGGCCTCAAACAATGAAGCAGAATACGAGGCACTCATAGCCGGCCTTGGAATGGCTCGCAATGCAGGGGCGCAACACCTCCGGATCTTTAGCGACTCTCAGCTGGTCGTAAATCAGGTCCTAGGCGAGTATGAAGCGCGAGATGACCGAATGGTTAAGTACTTAGCCAAGGTCAGGAATCTCATGGCCCTATTTGAAGAAGCTCTCATCTAGCGAATCCTCCGAGAAGAGAATTCCCAGGCCGATGTCCTATCCAAGCTAGCCTCTTCCTCCCTTCAAGGTCTCGAGCAGACCGTCTTGATAGAGGTACTCCTGAAGCCAAGTATAGAGGATGAAACTTCTGACCCAATGGAGTCACTACCTGTCCTACTGCAAGACGATTGGATGAAACCCCTCGTTGAATTCCTAAGTGATGGGCTTCTCCCCGAGAACCCTAAGGAAGCTCGACGAGTTAGAACCCGAGCAGAGCGATACACACTTATCGAGGGCATCCTATACAAGCGCTCATTCACACAGGTGGACGGTAGGTCTTATTTAAGATGCCTCTCCCCGGAACAAGCCGACTACGCCCTGCAAGAACTTCACGAAGGCATCGGCAGGGCACATTCAGGGTCCAGATCTCTGGCCCGCAAAGTGTTGAACTATGGATATTTCTGGCCCACTCTCCTACAAGATGCAGAACTACATGTTCGGCAATCCAGCTCCTGTCAGAAATACTCCAACGTCCGTCGCCTCCCACAAGCTCCACTCACCTTCCTATCAAGTCCTATCCCCTTCGCAATGTGGGGGATGGATTTACTAGGGCCATTCCCACCAGCTTCCGGCCAGTTCAAATTCCTAGTCGTGACAATCGACTACTTCTCGAAGTGGATAGAGGCCGAGCCATTGGCCACAATCACAGAGAACAAAGTACTTAAGTTCTTCTGGAAGAACGTAATCTGCCGATTCGGCGTCCCACGAGTCCTCATAACAGACAACGGAACCCAGTTTACCGGGGCTGCCTTCCAAGCTTTATGTGAAGACCTCGCCATCCAACTTCGTTTCTCCTCCATCTCCCATCCACAGTCGAATGGCCAAGTGGAGAATGCTAACAGACAAATCCTCTCTGGTATTAAGAAGAGGTTGGATAAATGCTCTAAAGGCTTATGGGTCGATCAGCTCCCCAATGTGCTGTGGAACTACCGCACCACAAAACGGACCCCCACGGGAGAGTCCCCATTCAATCTCACCTATGGGTCCGAAGCTATGATCCCCCTAGAAGTTGGTATACCCTCTCCTCGTCTAATGACTTATGAAGAAGAACAGAATGCCAGGGAGCTCCGGGCAAATCTAGACTTGATCGATGAGATCCGTGAAAGAGCTGCCATTCGTCAGCAAAGCTACCGAAGAAGGATCGAATTGGCATACAATAAGAGAGTCCGTCCTACCGACCTCAAAGAAGGGGACTTGGTCCTCAGAAAGTTAGCGATCTCTTTTCCTGGTCAAAAGAGTAAACTGGCTCCAAATTGGGAGGGACCTTACACGATCGCCAGAGTAGTTCGGCCCGGGACATATAAAATAGAAGACCTCGAAGGCAGAGAGATCCCTAGGACCTGGAATGCAGACCATCTTCTAAAATACAAGAGAGAGCATTAACACCCCTCTAAGTATTCTGGGATGTCGAACCGTTCCTCTCCTATTACTTGTATTTTTCCTTTATTTCTCTCTTGTAATAACGGCTCGCAACTTTAGAAGCAGCCGACCATTAGTCATCAATAAAGAAGGCTTTTTCATATTTTACTTGTAAAACTGTTTGCATCTCTCTGCTTTTACTCTTCACCCTAATGATGGTTCGGAGTCCTACACTTGGTTCGATTCTACTTCGTAAGTTCGCTCTTAAGCGAGCTAGAAGTGGTTCGCCATTCGGAATTGCTCCCACAACCGTTGAACAACTCTGACGACGAATTCGGAGTCCAACACTTGGTTCGATTCTACTTCGCAAGTTCGCTCTTAAGCGAGCTAGAAGTGGTTTGCCATTCGGAACTGCTCCTACAACCGTTGAACAACTCTAACGATGGTTCGGAGTCCAACACTTGGTTCGATTCTACTTCGCAAGTTCGCTCTTAAGCGAGCTAGAAGTGGTTCGCCATTTGGAATTGGTCCCACAACCGTTGAACAAACTCTAACGACGAGTTCGGAATCAAATACTTGGTTTGATTCTACTTCACAAGTTCGCTCTTAAGCGAGCTAGAAGTGGTTCGCCATTCGGAACTGCTCCCACAACCGTTGAACAACTCTAACGATGGTTCGGAGTCCAACACTTGGTTCGATTCTACTTTGCAAGTTCGCTCTTAAGCGAGCTAGAAGTGGTTCGCCATTCGGAATTGCTCCCACAACCGTTGAACAACTCTAACGATGGTTCGAAGTCCAACACTTGGTTCGATTCTACTTCGC
Source organism: Hemerocallis citrina (assembly GCA_017893485.1). Taxonomy (NCBI): domain Eukaryota; kingdom Viridiplantae; phylum Streptophyta; class Magnoliopsida; order Asparagales; family Asphodelaceae; genus Hemerocallis; species Hemerocallis citrina. The sequence goes on from CM030366.1 coordinate 91,090,612, forward strand.
AAGTTCGCTCTTAAGCGAGCTAGAAGTGGTTCGCCATTCGGAATTGCTCCCACAACCGTTGAACAACTCTAACGACGAGTTCGGAGTCCAACACTTGGTTCGATTCTTCTCCGCAAGCTTGCTCTAAAAAGCGAGCTAGGAGTGGGTCACCATTTGGAATTGCTTCCACAACCATTGAACAAACTCTAACGACGAGTTCGGAGTCCAACACTTGGTTCGATTCTTCTCTGCAAGCTCGCTCTTAAAAACGAGCTAGGAGTGGGTCACCATTCGGAATTGCTCCCACAACCGTTGAACAAACACTAACGACGAGTTCGAAGTCCAACACTTGGTTCGATTCTACTTCGTAAGTTCGCTCTTAAGCGAGCTAGAAGTGGTTCGCCATTCGAAACTGCTCCCACAACCGTTGAACAACTCTAACGATGGTTCGAAGTCCAACACTTGGTTCGATTCTACTTCGCAAGTTCGCTCTTAAGCGAGCTAGAAGTGGTTCACCATTTGGAATTGCTCCCACAACCGTTGAACAACTCTAACGATGGTTCAGAGTCCAACACTTGGTTTGATTCTACTTCGCAAGTTCGTTCTTGTAACGCCCCGAATCCCAAATACACTGAATTCGAGATGTTCTACAGGATCTTTTCACTTTCTTTAGTACAATTTTACAAGAAAATTTAAACTTTTCACTTTACATCAGAGTTTACATCAATATTACACTTTTCTTTTGCACAGCGGAAGTAAAATACAACAATTAAATAAATGTACAACAACATGGTAAAATCTTTAAGCATCCATTCCTTTTTAATCTTTAACATGCCATTTACCTGCATATAAGACTGTGGGTACGTCAGTTTATTCAACCGACGAACATTATACACGGCCATCCTCTCTATGCCGGAAATAGTATAACTCACCTTTTCATATTTAGCAAACACAAACTTGTCACATTTCAAACTAAAGGGACTACCCTATTGATGTCGTGTTGTGATTGTGCACTTAGTCCTTAATGCAATTATTTATGTTACATGACACTAATGCACACTTGTTCGGAGTCTATGCATCCCATACTACATAGGTCCGAGGGCAAGCCCTTATTCGTTCTTCATCTTGGTAGGGTTCGATCCCTCGCCATGACTTAGTCTACTACTGTAACTACGGTAGTGTCTTAGATGATCTATGAGTGCAAGCACGTGTACAGAAACTGGAGGGGAATCCCACGTCATGTCACGACGCATCGTGAAGAACCTATGGACAATTCAGCCTCCTTCATGGCACACGATCCTCATGCAGTCACCAAACATCCCACAAGTGTCACCACAGGGACGGTACCCTGGAGCAGTATCCACGTCATGTCACGACACATCGTGAAGAACCTGTGAAATACTCTCCGCCGCCACGGTACCCTGGAGCCGTATCCACGTCATGTCACGACTCATCGTGAAGAACCTGTGAAATACTCTCCGCCGCAAATCCGATGGCCCTCACTCGTGTTTTTCTTCTACTTTCATCACGTCTCCACTATGTACTAATCCTTATTTTTATTAAAAATCATGAACAAAATTAATCTCTAGAGTTAGCCTCTCCATCAACCGGACTTATTCATTCATTTCATCATGACCAACCTTGGTCTAATTTCATTTCAACTCAATTCTCAATGCCGGGGAGACTTAGCTACTCTATTTCAAATTTCATTTCACAATCTTCAACTTATAAAATTTCCATATCGAGTTCTCATACTCATATGTATAATCCAATTCATGATTTCTCATTTTGTTCACAAGTCCATCATTGCACATGAGTTTGCATATACTTATCAATTATCACATCAATAATTCCACATTACTAAACAATATGCACACTTCATATTGTTCCACAAGTGAGAAAATAATTGCATCATGTCATATAACCACATTTCTTTTTGCCAATCAACTCTTAATGTTCCAATTCACTTATTCTTTCAAGTTATAGTTTCATACCAATAATTCATTTAGAAACATATGTCTATATATGCTTTTTGACTCCAAACCATAGTAAAATTTATTCAAATAATACCCAAATCATTCTTATAAAATTCCTTACATTTTTATGAGAATTACCATATTTTTTCTACATTTTTTTGGACATCTAAAACTCCCAAAAAAATATTTTTTTATATATGCCGATAGCAAGAATCGAACCCAAGCACACCACCGACACAGCCCAGAGAACAGGCCACTAGGCCGGTTGTCGCCACGGTGTAAAAAGCAACTGAAAGCTTTAAATGCTCTCAGTTTGCTGTTTAATTCTTTTGAAAGAATTAAACAAAATAATGTTTGATCCTGGGATTCGAACCGCTCAACCCAGAGAAGCCAGCCGCACTCAGTGACCGCCTGAGCTACTAGCTCAGGTTGTCACGATACCCAATAAAAATCCATATGAGTCATAATCGTACTGTTTTAAAAACAACTCGATGTTCAAATTAATCTTGGTTCATATTGCCTTTGTAAAAACTACTGGAAAATTTCAGATTAAATCCTCTTCACATGATTTTCATAACAGCAAGTATAAAATAATTTTTTGTACTAAAAACATAGTTTTTTCCTCACAAATTAATAAATTGTTCATTAGGACTACCATACTTTTTATTTTCGACATTGAATAATCAATTAGTCTTCTAATCCCTTTTTATTCACAATTTTTCTTATGATAATTCACTGTTATTAATTTTTATTCACAACACATACATTTTTGGGTTTATCCATACCCATATCAACATAAAGGTTTATTTAGCACATGAATAGGTAAACTCAAAACTACCAATTTTTGAGTAGTTCTTCTTTGATGATAACAAAGTAATTTCATTAGTTCATCTATGTCACAAAGTATACTATTACTCATTAATTAGCATAATTACAACTCAATCGTTCAAGAAAATCATTCTTTTCAAATTAAAGTGTGCCCTTCTCTTAATACAATTAACAAGCGTTCTAATTGGAAATTTTCATGCATCATGCTAGCAATATTCCACCATCATTCATTCATACTAATAATCATGGAGAATTCTACACACAATTTAATTTCATGCTAGAATTACACACAAGTTAATCACAACATTTCAATCAATTCATACACTAACTTTTCAATCAAAGTGTGTTCTTATTAGTATTCTTTTTCATGCATAGTGTTGATAATTAAAACTAGCATAGATTCCTACATTAGAAATATGAAAGTTTTACCCACCTTGAATGGAGAGAACTAAACAAATTTAGCTTGCGAATGAAAGCACCACCTCCTAGCCAAAAGCGCGCACAAGCTCCAAGCCACCAAGCAAAACCGAATGCTTCCTCTCCTTGGAAATGATGCCGGCCTCTCCAAGCAAAAATGCACACAACTCTCTCTCTTTTATAACTCACACTAATATTAAAATAAGACTATAGTTTGGAAATATGAAATTGCATATGAAAATAGCCATGAGAGGGGAGGTATTTATACTAGAGAATAGGTGAAATGGAGGGCCAAGATTGAGTGGTTGGTTGTAGAATGGAGGGCCAAGATTAGAGTAGGAGTTATAAAAACTACCCACAACTATACAACCACCTCCATGATCACCATGACAAAAATCAAATCTCCCTCCAAAAAAGATGCAAACCGGCCCCATCAAGAGTGTGCATAGCACGTGTACGTGTAGTGCACGTGCATGCAACTAAGCCAAATTTGTACATTTTAATTTTGTATAAAAATAATTTAGTTAAAAAAATAGTCTTCTACATGACAAGTTTAATTAAAAAGAGATTAATTCATGGGCTTTATTCTTGGGCCAAAAATAGTTATTAAAATAAATAAAATAAAATACATCTTTGGGCTTTTAAGAAAATGCTTTTTCATTAAATTAAAATAAGGCTTTAAAGAAAGGCTTTTTGTACAAAATAATTTGAGAACACATAATTAAATATTTATACACATCATTATAAAATAATCCAAACAAAATATTGCACGTGCACACTACGTGCAAAAATAAAATAATTTTTCATTAATTGAAAAATCAGGGTATTACAGTTCTTAAGCGAGCTAGAAGTGGTTCGCCATTCGGAATTGCTCCCACAACCGTTGAACAACTCTAACGACGAGTTCGGAGTCCAACACTTGGTTCGATTCTTCTCTGCAAGCTCGCTCTTAAAAGCGAGCTAGGAGTGGGTCACCATTCGGAATTGCTCCCACAACCGTTGAACAAACTCTAACGACGAGTTCGGAGTCCAACACTTGGTTCGATTCTTCTCTGCAAGCTCGCTCTTAAAAGCGAGCTAGGAGTGGGTCACCATTCGGAATTGCTCCCGCAACCGTTGAACAAACTCTAACGACGAGTTCGGAGTCCAACACTTGGTTCGATTCTTCTTCGCAAGCTCGCTCTTAAAAGCGAGCTAGGAGTGGGTCACCATTCGGAATTGCTCCCACAACCGTTGAACAAACTCTAACGACGAGTTCGGAGTCCAACACTTGGTTCGATTCTTCTCTGCAAGCTCGCTCTTAAAAGCGAGCTAGGAGTGGGTCACCATTCGGAATTGCTCTCACAACCGTTGAACAAACTCTAACGACGAGTTCGGAGTCCAACACTTGGTTCGATTCTACTTCGCAAGTTCGCTCTTAAGCGAGCTAGAAGTGGTTCGCCATTCGGAACTGCACCCACAACCGTTGAACAACTCTCACGATGGTTCGGAGTCCAACACTTGGTTCGATTCTACTTTGCAAGTTTGCTCTTAAGCGAGCAAGAAGTGGTTCGCCATTCGGAATTGCTCCCACAACCGTTGAACAACTCTAACGATGGTTTGGAGTCCAACACTTGGTTCGATTCTACTTCGCAAGTTCGCTCTTAAGCGAGTTAGAAGTGGTTCACCATTTGGAATTGCTCCCAAAACCGTTGAACATCTCTAACGATGGTTCAGAGTCCAACACTTGGTTCGATTCTACTTCGCAAGTTCGCTCTTAAGCGAGCTAGAAGTGGTTCGCCATTCGGAATTGCTCCCACAACCGTTGAACAACTCTAACAACGAGTTCGGAGTCCAACACTTGGTTCGATTCTTCTCTGCAAGCTCGCTCTTAAAAGCGAGCTAGGAATGGGTCACCATTCGGAATTGCTCCCACAACTGTTGAACAAACTCTAACGACGAGTTCGGAGTCCAACACTTGGTTCGATTCTTCTCTGCAAGCTCGCTCTTAAAAGCGAGCTAGGAGTGGGTCACCATTCGGAATTGCTCCCACAACCGTTGAACAAACTCTAACGACAAGTTCGGAGTCCAACACTTGGTTCGATTCTACTTCGCAAGTTCGCTCTTAAGCGAGCTAGAAGTGGTTCGCCATTCGAAACTGCTCCCACAACCGTTGAACAACTCTAATGATGGTTCGGAGTCCAACACTTGGTTCGATTCTACTTCGCAAGTTCGCTCTTAAGCGAGCTAGAAGTGGTTCGCCATTTGGAATTGCTCCCACAACCGTTGAACAACTCTAACGATGGTTCAGAGTCCAACACTTTGTTCGATTCTACTTCGTAAGTTCGCTCTTAAGCGAGCTAGAAGTGGTTCGCCATTCGGAATTGTTACCACAACCGTTGAACAACTCTAACGACGAGTTCGGAGTCCAACACTTGGTTCGATTCTTCTCCGCAAGCTCGCTCTTAAAAGCGAGCTAGGAGTGGGTCACCATTCGGAATTGCTCCCACAACCGTTGAACAAACACTAACGACGAGTTCGGAGTCCAACACTTGGTTCGATTCTTCTCTGCAAGCTTGCTCTTAAAAGCGAGCTAGGAGTGGGTCACCATTCGGAATTACTCCTGCAACCGTTGAACAAACTCTAACGACAAGTTCGGAGTCCAACACTTGGTTCGATTCTTCTCCGCAAGCTTGCTCTTAAAAGCGAGCTAGGAGTGGGTCACCATTCGGAATTGCTCCCACAACTGTTGAACAAACTCTAACGACGAGTTCGGAGTCCAACACTTGGTTCGATTCTACTTTGCAAGTTCGCTCTTAAGCGAGCTAGAAGTGGTTCACCATTCGGAATTGCTCCCACAACCGTTGAACAAACTCTAACGACGAGTTCGGAGTCCAACACTTGGTTCGATTTTTCTCTGCAAGCTCGCTCTTAAAAGCGAGCTAGGAGTGGGTCATCATTCGGAATTGCTCCCGCAACCGTTGAACAAACTCTAACGACGAGTTCGGAGTCCAACACTTGGTTCGATTCTACTTCGCAAGTTCGCTCTTAAGCGAGCTAGAAGTGGTTCACCATTCGGAATTGCACCCACAACTGTTGAACAAACTCTAACGACGAGTTCGGAGTCCAACACTTGGTTCGATTTTTCTCTGCAAGCTCGCTCTTAAAAGCGAGCTAGGAGTGGGTCACCATTCGGAATTGCTCCCACAACCGTTGAACAAACTCTAACGACGAGTTCGGAGTCCAACACTTGGTTCGATTCTTCTCTGCAAGCTCGCTCTTAAAAGCGAGCTAGGAGTGGGTCACCATTCGGAATTGCTCCTGCAACCGTTGAACAAATTCTAACGACGAGTTCGGAGTCCAACACTTGGTTCGTTTCTTCTTCGCAAGCTCGCTCTTAAAAGCGAGCTAGGAGTGGGTCACCATTCGGAATTGCTCTCACAACCGTTGAACAAACTCTAACGACGAGTTCAGAGTCCAACACTTGGTTCGATTCTACTTCGCAAGTTCGCTCTTAAGCGAGCTAGAAGTGGTTCGCCATTCGGAACTGCACCCACAACCGTTGAACAACTCTCACGATGGTTCGGAGTCCAACACTTGGTTCGATTCTACTTTGCAAGTTTGCTCTTAAGCGAGCAAGAAGTGGTTCGCCATTCGGAATTGCTCCCACAACCGTTGAACAACTCTAACGATGGTTCGGAGTCCAACACTTGGTTCGATTCTACTTTGCAAGTTCGCTCTTAAGCGAGCTAGAAGTGGTTCGCCATTCGGAATTGCTCCCACAACCGTTGAACAACTCTAACGATGGTTCGGAGTCCAACACTTGGTTCGATTCTACTTCGCAAGTTCGCTCTTAAGCGAGCTAGAAGTGGTTCGTCATTCGGAATTGCTCCCACAACCGTTGAACAACTCTAACGACGAGTTCGGAATCCAATACTTGGTTCGATTCTTCTCTGCAAGCTCGCTCTTAAAAGCGCGCTAGGAGTGGGTCACCATTCGGAATTGCTCCCACAACCGTTGAACAAACTCTAACGACGAGTTCGGAGTCCAATACTTGGTTCGATTCTTCTCTGCAAGCTCGCTCTTAAAAGTGAGCTAGGAGTGGTTCACCATTCGGAATTGCTCCCACAACCGTTGAACAAACTCTAACGATGAGTTCGGAGTCCAACACTTGGTTCGATTCTTCTCTGCAAGCTCGCTCTTAAAAGCGAGCTAGGAGTGGGTCACCATTCGGAATTGCTCCCACAACCGTTGAACAAACTCTAATGACGAGTTCGGAGTCCAACACTTGGTTCCATTCTTCCCTGCAAGCTCGCTCTTAAAAGCAAGCTAGGAGTGGGTCACCATTCGGAATTGCTCCCACAACCGTTGAACAAACTCTAACGACGAGTTCGGAGTCCAATACTTGGTTCGATTCTACTTCACAAGCTCGCTCTTAAGCGAGCTAGAAGTGGTTCGCCATTCGGAATTGCTCCCACAACCGTTGAAAAACTCCAACGATAGTTCCCGGTTCAATACTTGGCTCGGCCTTGCTTCGCAAACTCGCTCTTAAGCAAGCAAGAAGAAAGGCCTTCGGGAGCAACGGGCAGAAGCGGAGGCTACAACTCTGCCGCATAAGGCTCATTCATCTTACAAATTCGCGAGATTAAATGGCCGAAGCAGAGCTTGGCACCCCTTGCCGAATGCTCATAATGTCGACCCCCATACGAGCAGAAGACCAGCTCAGGGACCTCGGCACGATGAAGACAGTCACAAACAAAACAACCACACAGGGCCACTAAAAACGCGCAAGTTTAAGAAAGAAACATCATTAAGAGTGGGGACACAATACAAGACGACTCTTCCTTACAACCAGATTACAAGGCGTTAAAAGCAAAGATTACAATGCTGGCTTGTTACACTTATACTAAATACAAAGGCCTAAAAAACAAGATCTTCAACGCCTCCTTGGTGCAGGGATGTTCCGCTTCAAGGACACTCGAGGGCGGCGACGTTTGCCTCCAAAACTCGACCCCAAACCGGCAAATTGAGACGTGTCCTCGGTGCTGCTCCTAACAGTCGCTCCGATGGATGCTCTGCTCGATGAAACGGCAACCCCGCTTTGTGCATCTCCCGGACTAGGTTAGCCGATGGGCGAACGGGTCGCGAGCTCATAAAACGAAATGCCCCGCTCGCTCTCCACACGAGTACACGAAGTGCTCCTAACATTGATCATTCCCGAACGCGGTCTGAGGCGAGCGACCTCTGCCTCCAGCTCTGAGATCCGCTCCCTCAGAGAGTCATCTTTTACATCGACCTCAAAGCGAGGAGGTACTGCGGAGCTCAGGACGCCAGAGCGACTGGCGATAAGACGGCGGAGGTGAGTGACTTCGATGCTCTTATCCACCGTGGCTCTCTTCAGTGCATCGACCTCGGCCGTCAGCTTGTCACGTTCGGCCATCAGTTTGGCCACCTCTGCCGTTAACCCCTCTCCCTCCATCCGAAGGTCCGTCTCTACCGTTTGCAAGTGACGAATCTCAGAGAGCAGATCATCCCTCTTCGCTGTTATTTTCGATAAAGTAAGGCAGATGCACTTGAGCCGTAGGCCGTAACTAAAGGTAGTCGACGAACCATCATCCTCTCCTAAGGGGCCATCTCGGTGAGCCTGCTCTCCAGTCGCCGAATTTCAATGTCCCGCCGACCCAGGATGAGTTGCAGGTGGTTCTGCTCGCTTACGGCTCTGCGCAACCCCAGCTCGACTTCATAGAGCCGCTCTCAGCACCTCGTCAAGCACAGCCTCGTCGCCCCTAAGCCAACCTCGGGACGAGAGCTTTCCCCCGAGCGAGTAGGCTCGACGGTTTGAGTCACCTCCGCAAGCTGAAAAGAAATCGAGGCAAACAACAAATTTTTAACACTTAGCCGAATCCCTACACTTAGCCAAATTTCAAGAATTTTTTGGGGAAAGTTATGACAGAGAGATGCGGAGTCGAGCCCAAAAGGATGTTTTCATTCATTACAAAAAAAAGCAGTGGCCAGTCCGCGATTAGGCATTACACTTAAAAACTCAAAAAGGCAGAAGAAAAAAGAAAAGCAAGTGAAGTCAGGGCGCGACCGCTTTCCCGGGGCGGTGAGATTGAGTGGGGGTCGATGTCCCTGAAGTGGTCACCATTGCCAGTGGGGTGACCACAGACCCCTGGACCTCGCCGACGACCTCAACCTTAGGCTCGACTTCGTCGTCCCCTACTTCTTCTTCTTCTCCCTCCAACTCGGGGTCGAAGCCTTCGACGTGGCTCGGGAACAACCTCCATCCCGAGCAGTCCACCCCGGGGTATGCCTCTGACACCCGGGCAAGGGCGTCGGCACAGGCTTTGGCCATGTTCTGGGCAAGAAAGCCTTGCGCCTTCACCATAGTGGCCTCCTCAGCCTCCTTAACCGCGGCGGCCTTGGCCTCCGTCTCTTCGGCCAATTGTTTGGCTGCCTCCTCCTTCTGGCGAAGAAGATTGCCCTCCAGCTTCGCGACCAGGCCCTCAAGGTACTCGACCCTCGTCGTCCTCCCCTCGAACTCGACCCTGAGCTTGTCGAGCTCGTTCCCCATGCGAGCTTTATCCGTCCGAGCCCAGTCGGCCTCCTGCTTCAGCTCCTTCTCCAGAGCCATCAACCTCTCTGAGAGGTGACCAAAGTGGACGATGATCTGCGACAGAAAACGAAGTGTTCAAAGAGTTAGAGAAATTAGACATAAGAAAAACCAATGAAGGCAAAAATTCAACACTTACCGAGACCGCCGAACGAGCAATCTCGATGACATCATCGCCTGCCAGCCTGGCCTCCATGGCAGCCCGATCCTTCGGCGTCACCAGGTGCTTGATCACCTGCATACTCGCCACGGAGTCACCCAGGAACCCATCATATTTCCGAACCTGCCAGTCCGGAACATGGATCTTCTTGTGCTCCTCGGTCAGGAGCTCCTCAGCCGCCACTGTCAGTGGGGGCATCGCCATCTTGAGGGCTGCGGCGATCGGAAAGTCACCAATCTCGGTTGACGCCGAGGCAACTCCTGCAGCCATGGTCGGGCTCCCCAGGGTCTCCACCTCCTCGACCACCTCCGTGACCCTCGGAGCCTTTGCGGTCGGCAACTTGGTGGCCACCCTCTTGCGCTTTTTCGGCGACTTGCTAGCAAGACCAGCCCTCAATGCCAGCACAGCCTCGTAGTCCATTGCCCCTGCATTAAAAACGAGGTTTGTTAATGGAATACAAGACGTAAAAAAATAAGGTATGAGAAAGAAAGGAAGGAAACATAGGAGAAGCCGCGTACTGGGATCTACGCGGCAGAGCCCTCCCCTGAATAGAACATCCTCGGTCAGCTCCCGCCAATCGCACTTCGGCCGATCAAGAAGTGTCCGAACTGCCTCTTCCTCTTCGGGGCGAAGCTTTGGCAGCGCCTTCAACCTCTTCCGCACCTCCTCCACCCAACTAGAGGGAATAAGCCAGGCCTCCGCACTCCGCACTATCAAAAACTTATCACGCCAGTGCTTTATGGAGTCGGGGCATATAACGAGCCTACCGCCATGTCTCGGGGCCAAGTAATACCGGAACTCCGACCGGTTCGCTTGATGAAGCCAGTAGATTGTCCGAAGTACACTCAGCTCCGGTTCGATCCCAGCGGCTTGGCAGTGAAGCACGAAACCATTGATGACTCTCCACGCGTTCGGCATAAGTTGGATGGGGCTGACCCCAAACCACCTAAGAACAAGGGTCGCGAACGGATGGAGAGGTAGCCAAGCCCCGGCGATAAAAGCATCAACCGGCCAGCAACACATAGTCACTGGCAGCGGCGAGTTGGCTCTAACCCCGGGACCCGGCAGCATAAGTTCTAACTCCTCCGGAATGTGGAAACAATGCCGGATCACTGCCAAGTCTTCTTCGCTGAGGATAGACACCGTCTCATCAGCCTCGGTCGTCTCCCTCACCTCATTCTCCTCAAAGGTCCTCCCCCTCCCGTGAACAATACACTTGGCATGTTCCTCCGAAAGTTCTCGAACCCTGTGAAGCCCAGTCAGTGGTCCCGGCAACCTGCCAAATGGCCCCATGCGCTTTGGATCCTCCACGATCGTATCTCGACCAAACACCTTCTTGCCCTTATCTGGGCGACTCGGAGTGCGGGCTTCGGCAACTTGAGGGGAGGGCTCGGACCAAGAAGAAGACAACTCGGAGACAGAGGAAAGAGACATATTTATACTTGGAAAGAAACTAAGTATAAATTACCTTAAAGAGATATGCGGTCGGAAACTTCACTGGAAAACGGACGACGATCACCTTAAGCTCTCGCTAAGCACAAATCACTGCCTGAGTAAAAAAGTGGAGAAGAGCAAAATGAGAGGGGGGCAAGGTTTTATAGAACGAGGTGCGCAAAACGATGCTAATGGGCCTAGACTGCCAGCCCATTTACACAAAGTGACAAAAACAATCTGAGCCGTCGCCTTGTTTACCGCGCCAAGACGCACATCGCATTAATTACTGTCCCATCTGACAGGAGCTCAGAGGTCGTCGCATTAAATAAGCGTCGCATCCGTCAGATCTGTCAGAAGTTCAAGGGCCATAACAATTAATGGCTGCCACATCTGTCAGAAGTGCAGAAGCCGCCAACTCCGCTGGGCGTGCTCCGCCAAAAACGACAAGTCAAGACCTCGGCACAAGCTGCCGAGCGTTCTTGCCACCGACCATGTTACATGGAAAGTTAGACTTCGGCACAAGCTGCCGAGCGTTCTTGACACCGACCATGTTACATGGAAAATTTAGACCTCGGCACATGCTGCCGAGCGTTCTTGACACTGACCATGTTACATGGAAAGTTGGACTTCGGCTCAAGCTGCCGAGCGTTCTTGACACCGACCATGTTACCTGAAAAATTGGACTTCGGCTCAAGCTGCCGAGCGTTCTTGACACCGACCATGTTACATGAAAAGTTGGACCTCGGCACACGCTGCCGAGCATTCTTGACACCGACCATGTTATATGGAAAGTTAGACCTCGGCACATGCTGCCGAGCGTTCTTGACACCGACCATGTTACATGAAAAGTTGGACCTCGGCACATGCTACCGAGCATTCTTGACACCGACCATGTTACATGGAAAGTTGGACTTCGGCTCAAGCTGCCGAGTGTTCTTGACACCGACCATGTTATATGGAAAGTTGGACTTCGGCACAAGCTGCCGAGCGTTCTTGACACCGACCATGTTACATGGAAAGTTGGACCTCGGCACACGCTGCCGAGCGTTCTTGACACCGACCATATTACATGGAAAGTTGGACCTCGGCACACGCTGCCGAGCGTTCTTGACACCGACCATGTTACATGGAAAGTTGGACCTCGGCACATGCTACCGAGCGTTCTTGACACCGACCATGTTACATGGAAAGTTGGACTTCGGCTCAAGCTGCCGAGCATTCTTAACACCGACCATGTTACATGGAAAGTTGGACTTCGGCTCAAGCTGCCGAGCATTCTTGACACCGACCATGTTACATGGAAAGTTGGACTTCGGCACAAGCTGCCGAGTGTTCTTGACACCGACCATGTTACATGGAAAGTTGGACCTCGACACATGCTGCCGAGCGTTCTTGACACCGACCATGTTACATGGAAAGTTTGACCTCAGCACATGCTGCCGAGCGTTCTTGACACCGACCATGTTACATGGAAAGTTGGACTTCGGCACAAGCTGCCGAGCGTTCTTGCTACCGACCATGTTACATGGAAAGTTGGACTTCGGCACAAGCTGTCGAGCATTCTTGACACCGACCATGTTACATGGAAAATTTGGACCTCGGCACAATGCTGCCGAGCGTTCTTGACACCGACCATGTTACATGAAAAGTTGGACTTCGGCACAAGCTGCCGAGCGTTCTTGCCACCGACCATGTTACATGGAAAGAACTACCCCGGACCTCGCCGAACTCCCTCTCCGCACCTACAACCTGGCCGAGGTGCCTCTGTTCTTCGGCAGAGGGTGCCGAACCACCCATGAGCTTCGGCCTCCTTGGCAGCAAGCGGTCGAAGGGGTCGGCGGTGAGGTAAAAGCATGTAGGCCGCACAACGAAGGAAACGATCGAATCGTCCGTCTAAGAATTGCGAAAAAATGATTAAAAATCCTAGAAAATAATTATAAAATTGGGGGAATATTTTTGAGCCCCCAAGTAAATGATTATTACCTAGGACAATCTATTAAGACCCCCGAACGACTAATCGACACTTCGCAAAATTAAACGAATATTCCTGTGAAAACACCACATGACCAGAAGAGCTCAGGAGCAACTCAGAGCGCGACCCGCTTGAAATAATCACCCCACTACCTCCTTCAAAGATTCAAAACCTTCCATTTGGACTCCGATACAACTCTGCCAGCCATTAAAACAGTAAAACTACTCCTCAAAGGCTGATTAAACTCAGTCTTCGGGAGTGGGGGGCTCGTGATATGGCTAAAAATGGGGTTAAATCGGAACCGTCCAAATCGAGTACAAATCTTGAAGCTCGGGGGTAAAATGGTAATTTCATCTACAAACGGGTCTGAAATGGGTACTGGATCTCCTCCCCGAAGGTCCAATAACCCACGAACAGATCCACCTCAACTGGGTACGGGTTTTAACCCGAAATGAACCCAATCCAGCAAGATAGGATTAGGGTCGCTGATTAAATACTAATCAACGGCCCTGATTCACATCTATCTTTTCACTGGGAATTAAGGATTACATTCCCAATCTGATTACGGGGATTATATTTCTTATCAGAATGCGGGGATTACATTCCTAATTTGGTCCCAAAGGCGGCGATAAATATCCCCCATCCATCTCCATTAAGAGGTAATCAATCTTTTGCCAATTTACGCTCTTTCATAATCTCCCTGATTACTGACTTGAGCGTCAGAGGGTGCGTCGTCGGGATCAACCTCGGTGTCTCGCACTTTTTGCAGGTGTACGGTGGGGGTCAGCAGTCAAACTCCGGCGGAACAGGTACAGGTTTGCTATTCAAGTTATCCAAGAATCCACAAATACTATCTGTTTGCCCCCACACCAGATTCAGGGCAACACTTATATGTAGATGTATACCGTAAAGAATAAAAAAAAAAGAATAATAAAGATTTTTCCCTAAATCTGTTTTCAACATGTTACACGTACAACTCCAATTCTACTTATGAACACATGCATTGCATGTACAAATCGTAGCTTTTTCTTCAAAATATTTTTCTCAGTTTCGTGCAATGCACGTCCAACTCCAAAACTATTTTTTAACACGTATATCGCACATAAAAATCCTCCAACTCTTATTAAAACATGCATCGCACGTGAAATTACTAGAAACTAGTATAATGAAGGAGTTGGAATTCTTGTTTGTAAATCTACAAACTTACATACATTGTCCGTGTATAACTAATATAAAAGATGTCTCAGGTTCAAGATCAGACTACGTCAAAATTTTTACTTTTAAAAATATATATATTTGTTAAGACCTGCTTCACACGTGTAAACTATTAGTATATATAATTACTCAAAAGAAATATATATCTCTAATATTATAATGGGAGAAGGCCTTAATGTCATTTGTAAATCTACCACCACGTGCAACACACATGTATAACTATTATAAAGGAGGTCTTAGATTCAAACTCATATTACGTCTGAATTTTAATTTTAAAAAAAACTATATTTATTAAGACGTGCATCGCACGTGTAAATTACCTGTATTCAAGAAAAGAGGAAAAGGATATGCGTAGGCAAACAGTAATTTTCACTAGAGGACAATGACATCTGCATAATTTTGATCATGATCAAAAATCTCTCTAGATAACCGAAAGCGAGCATATAAGACTAAAACACGACAAGTTTTATGAGCGTGAACGAGCCTCTATGAACTGTATTCTGATTTAATTTTCATCATTTAATTACTGTACAGTGAGCATGCAATAGTGCGCCATTCTATTTGTAGTTGAAACTTGGTTTTTGCATGTAGAATAGATGAGTAACCAACCAACTCTGGATAATGGTAATAATCGCAGCAAATCAGAATCGTACGATTTCAACACATATTCTAATGCTTCTACAAGTACATTAATCATAACGAGCCTCTTTAACAGATTTGGTGCACATCTAACAAGACATGGATTGTTTTCAATCTCATTAAAAGTGACAGATTAAATCCACTAAGAGAGACACCCAACTTATGAGGGTTGTATGTCAAATCTCTTATTCTCAGATAAGAGAGTCTTATCTCTTGAGGGGGAGAATCAATAGGAGATAAGAAATTATACTATATCTTAAGCTAATAGGCTTACCCCCTCTCTCCTTTCTTTATTTTAATATGGAGATTGGAGAGCAAAAGTAGTAATACACGCCTATCTTAACACGTGCGGATCATACATTTTAACAAAATAAAATTGAAAAAAAAAACAAAACAAAAACAAAACAAAAAAAATTCAAAAAACCCCTTCCTCTCCCAAATCCCCCCAAAAACCCGCTCACCCTTCCTCACCCAAAACCCATCCGTCGTCGTCTGCCCTTCGCCGTTTGCCAGTCCGCCCCAATCCAATCTGTTGTTGTTCGCAAATCCTCACTGTTGCCCCTCGCCCAAAACCCAGCAGTAGCCGATCAACGTTCGCCAGTCCGCCCTAATCCAAGCTGTCATCGTACGCAGTTCGTCAATCCGCCCAAATTCAAGTCGTTGTCGTTCGCCGTTCCGCCAATCAGAGAGGGTGATTCTCTCTTATTTTGTAAGATCCTCTCTTATTTGGATTTTATATATATTATTTTTGAGAATATGAGATCAAAAGACCCTCTCTTATTTTTTGCATTTTGTAATTTGTAAGACCCTCTATTATAATCAAATTATCTTTAAGAATAATATATGATCCTCTATTATATATAGAAGATTAAGGTATTGTGAAGTTGTAAGACTCTCTCTTATTATTTGCAATGTAGAATTTGTAAGATCCTCTATTATAATTAGATTATTTTTTAGAATAATAAGACCCTCTATTATATATATAATATTTTGGAGAATATGAGATCAAGATATTTATGAAGTTGTAAGATCCTCTCTTATTATTTACAATTTGTAATTTGTAAGATCCTCTATTATAATGAGATTAAGGTGTATTATTTGCCAAGAGTAATGTCTAAAGAGATGGTAATATATGATGAATCTAAGAGTAATGTGGGTACATTTCCTTGGAACTCAATAATTTGATAAATTTAGAACAGACTATTGATGTTGTTGTTAAGAGTGAAAATTGTTAATAGAACATCAGGCTATTGAACACTATTAATACTCTGTTCTATTAAAAATTGTTAATAAAATTGTTATATTTGTAACACCCTGTAATTTCAAGAGATGTAATATATATATATATATATATATATATATATATATATATATATATATATATATATATATATATATAAGAATTAAGAGGTTGCCCTATAAAGATTCTATAGGGGGTATTGTATGGGATTTATGTCGCTGCCGTGGGGCCCAGGGAGGGGGTTGCAGCAGCAGCTCTGCCAGCCACGTGGCTGACGTGGCATTGAGGCGGGGCCCAGGAGCAAAGCAAGGACTCTACTGTGTCTTCGTGTGCTGACGTAGGCGTGGGGCCCACACGAGGGGGGTTGCTGGTGACGTCAGCGCAAGAGAAACAACGGAGATGTGGGTTGATTTGATCCCATATCGGAAGATTAACAAGATTAATTAATAATAAATATAATTGTCTATGATCAAGAGTCGCCTAATTGGTTAACCACCTTTTGAGAGATAACCTGTGGTGGACATTTGTATTAAATATACTAATAAATAAATAAAATTGTCTGAGTATTGGAGCAGGACGTTACACCCCATGCTTTAAGAGTTCCCAAGGATACAAGATTTCGTTTCAACTGAGGATTATGCATTACAATCTCTAGTGTGTAACCCTTTCCGTCTAGTGCCTCCAATTCGAATGTTCCCTTATCCACTACTTCATAAATTTCATCAACCACCATTCTTACACAACGACAATCCCTTGCAAACTTGTAAGTAAAAAACATCTCCCTCTCGGAGCATATATGAGAAGAACTCCCTGAATCAAGATACCAGCAAGAATACACATCTGTAAAATTTGAAACAAGAATATTGTCTAAGCTATCACCTGATTCAGTGGCACTGAATTTGGCGCCCCTCTGAGACTCAACCACTTGTGACAATCCTTCTTGTAATGCCCAAATCCTCTGTAGTGATGACAATGAATACTACCCTTACGTGTAGTTTTCATTAAATTTGAAGTATCACCCACCTCCAAGCAACTCACAAAAGTATACGCCAATTTTTAACTCTCATTCCTAAGTGCATTCTCCTCCAATCCCTTGATCATACCTGCTATAGAAAACTTCTCCTTGGTAGATTTTCCATCTAGCATGGTTATCAAGTTGGATGAATTTAGTGGTGAATATATCAAGTTTGAAGCTTTTAGATCATCTGCGTTGACCGCCCTTGGTTCAGATGACTCTGAATTGAACTCCACTGTATGATCTAGAAGAACGGTACTTTCCTTCATTGATTATCCCAATAAATTTCTTTTCTGGTACATCTGACCCTGTAACGACGATTTCGAGTAGTCAGTTATAAGTCTTGTCCACAGACTCGCCGCGCTTGGCTCCTCCATGAGGTTGCACTTGACTTCGCTCGTCACTGACATCCAGATTAAACCCAAGGTTTTTGAACAAATCTCCTCCTAATTCTCTTCCTTCATGCCGATTGGTCTCCCTTTATCTCCTTCTAGAGCAAACTTTAAACCCTTTAGAACCAATGTATCATACATATTCACCTTCTAGAGATTGAAGTTGATCTTACCATCGAACTACTTGATCTTTGTGATCTGATCTGCCATCTTCTCCAATGAACTCGAACAAACCCACGAACTTGAAGCTCTGATACCAATTGTTAGGGAATTTAATTCCCTCTTCTATTAGGATCTTGTTAAGTTAAGTGACACAATCAACACAAACCACCAACCAAATAGAAGATCATACCAAACACACCAAAGCACATAAATTTGTCCCGGTTGGGGCTTTCGCCTTTATCCGGGGAGAAGAAACCGAGATGTTATTCAACTAGAGAAGATACAAGAATATTATAATTCTCACCACGACCCTCTCTCAAGCCACACCAGAAAATACTAGTTGTTTAAAATTGGAGAACCTCTCAAACTCTCTTCAATAAAGTACTATCTCTCTTGACTCTCAATGGAGTCCAGTTACAATAATATAGAGATCTAGAGAAACACTAGTTTGATATCGTGATATAATAGCCATTAGATATTCCTAAAGAGATAACCTTACGATAGAGCCGTACGATCTAACTTGAAGAGCAAGTTTGGGCTTCCAACGAATCACCTACACCCGCACCCGAAATCTGCATCAGCCGCATTCGGTTGGCCACACATAACTTGCGGTCGACTGCTCCCCTCTTATTTTTTTCGCTTTGCGGCTAGTAACGAAGTGCACTATGAAGAGCTCATCGAGCTGGTCGAAGGAGAATATTGACTATGGAGTGAGGCGAGAGTACCATTCCCTTGCTGATCCTTTCAAAATTGCGGGGTATATTTGATACATGAGCGCATCAGTGGCATTACAGACAATCACGAGAGTTTTAAAACTCTCAATATGGTTAGCCGGGTCTGATTCATCATCGTATGACTCAAATTAAGGTGCTTTGAAGTTCTTCAGAATGAGTGCATCAAGGATGAATTTTTTGAAAGGTCGACTGGGGCGGTAAGCCCTGTCGGAGCGGTTTCCCTCATTCTTTATTTGTTCCAGGCGATCTTTTACTTCTCGGATGCGGCGAAGGACTTAGTCGTCCTTCCCCTTGGATCTAGTTAAGCCGCTAGATTTTTCTTCTGTTGAAGAAGTAGAGGGGCGGCTCCATGAGCGTTGACCCTGATCATGAGTACTTCGAATAGCTTGGAGGATGTTGTGCTTGAAGTTCTCCAATTCGGCCCTAGTGACTAGGGCCTTTTTCTCTTTGTTTTTTCTCAAAATGCTTCCGACTCTCACAAGTTCGGTATGTTTCTGTAGTGTACCCCTTGTGAGAGGAGGAGTATCTTGATCTCGGCCTTCGAAGAAAGTTGCTTCTCTAATTTACTTGACGTTCTAAGTGGGAGGCCTCACTTCATGCACGTCTCTTGTCCAAATGAATCCTTAGGTCGGTCCCTTGTTGTCTGGTGCTGATGATTTCACAGAGATCTCTTGACCCCCAGGGACCCTACGAGAGCATTGTGGACTGAGATATGGTCATGTAGAGGGCGATGTTCACGACGTGGTTCGCGACGGCTTTGTCGGGAGCCCCCAGTTGATAGGAGCTTGATTAGGCTGTTAGGGATCCAGCTGTTAAGAAGGAATTGGGTCCTCCATGGGAGGAGCTAGTTGACAGAAAGAGTTGGTTCGACGGCTTGAGGCTACTGCTCTGCCTCTTAGTCTTGGTGGCATTGTGGTAAGTCTGATCTATGTAGTTTCCTATTGACGGTGCCAATCTGTTCCTACTAATTTTGGTGTGAAAACAAACAAAATTGTGAGTTTATATTTGAAGGAAACTACTAAAAATCTAACATTTGATTATCGCCATAAAAAGTGATTAGAACTCCTAAGATCGGATCTGGATCGTTGATTGAACATTGTGATCTGAATCTGATGGTTGCTGACATGGCCGATGGACCTGCAAAAAGCCTGAAACATTAAGGATGGCCCCGACGATAGACCCTCCGACGCTCAATTCAAAACCAAAGAGAGAAAGAGAGTTTGAGAGAGAAATTGCGAATTACAGATTGTCTTTTGACTGAGGAGGGGGAGAGTATTTATAGGCATGAGAAACAGTTTAGGAGATTCATATGAATTCATTAGATTAATATGAACTAGTATACCCCATATGCAAATTGCACAGACTTTACCAAAAGATATATATATATATATATATATATATATATATATATATATATATATATATATATATATATATATATATATATATATTCAATAAAAAATTCGGCAGAACCTTCCCATATATGCATATTTTTTCTTGTATAATTATAATATAGTATATAACAACATTCAACAATTATGTAGTAAAGATGTTACAGAAAACACAATCTTCAAACTCAAATATTGGATGACAATAAGACACCTCCAAACTCAATCACAATAATCGTTCATACTTAAATCACAATTATATATCAAACGGATAGCTTAAATAAATTGTTCATGATAATAAAAGACTCCCATCTAAACAGTTAAAATGCAAAATTAATTTTCTAATCAACTATTGTTTATAGCTAGGTAAATACATATCCACCCCAAAAAAAATTGTGTACTAATTTCAACCTGGTGGTATCAAGAAAGATGGGAAGTTAAGGAAACTACCTTGATTTGAACCTCCATGGGAAAATTGGAGCAAAATGCTTCAGCTTCCTTCTATTAAAGTATGTTTCATAACAAAAAAAAAAGTTTTCAAATTATAGAACTTAAGTTAATAATAATTGATCTTAAATATAGGGTTCTGAACATGTGTAACCATAACAAATATGTAAATATCATATATATATATATATATATATATATATATATATATATATATCACAAATAAAGAGAAGTTATATGAAAGAAAAGGCTTTGCCTAATAGTCATTGAAAAGAATTTTTTTAATAGATTAAAAAGATTAAAAAGAATGATGTAGAATAAAGAGAATAATAGCATATCAACAAAATTACCAATCAATCTGAGCTTGGATTAAATTATACCTGAAATTGCATGAATTATGTCACTGAAACATCTCTTAAAGTTGACATTAGCTCACTGCAAATAATATTGAGGACACCTAACACACGTCAGTAGACTCAATAGTAAATAAAATCAACCAAGCTCATATATGCAATAAGCTAATCACTCAATAAGGACAGAGTGCTAAATCAATGGAATACAAAATAAATCAATGTTTGTGCAATTACTTGTGCATGAACAATGCAAATTTGAAAAAGTACAAAAAAATGGTGAGATTTGTTGGTAAAATAATATTCAAATATTAACTGAAAATATTTTAAATAACATATCATCATGTTTTTAGGCCTGTACTAAAAGTTAAGTGGCCATTCATCTAAAAATAGAACGTATGCTCCAATAAAAGAGTAGAAGAAGGTGATATGTTAAGATATTCATCACCAGATATTTTAGTTGATTAGATTGTTTCTGCACCAAACTTCACACATTGATTATTTACCATACTATACCATTGCAAAATCAACCTACGACTAAGGGAGCAATAATAATATGAAGGCATCAACCTCCACCGTGACTGTCAATCATAGATAATGGTAACAACAACATTAAAAGAGTTGATAAAGTGTACAATTTTTTTTTCTCTTTTTTCCTTGTGTTCTTCTGTGACGGCTTTGTGATGTGAATATTTGCAAGTGTACAAAATCGCAACAAGTAGTATAGTTTTAGTGAAAAGAGTGTCGAACCCATAGGGACTAATTATTTTATTGAGTACCGATATTATTAGATTAACTACTATTTGGAAAATCCAAATTTTAATAAAGAAGGCAACTAAAATAAATTAATCTAAAGAACTAAGTAAATCAATTAAAAGAAAACGGAATAAGAAATTATGTTGTTTATTAATTGCAAATAAAATCAATTCTAGGTTTTTTTGATTTCACCTAGTTAATCAAACACAATTTATGACTCCATGTGAATAAAAAATTTATTTTTCCAGGTTGTAGACTAATTAAAATCCCCAAATTATTCAATGCTTTCTCTCGAACAACACCAAAAATATCTCCAACTAACAGTTTGTCATATCTCTATGCAAATTTAATTAATCGAAGACTCATTAAGTCTATGGATTTCTTAACGGTCACATTAATCGCGGTAAATTATCTCTAATTTCGCTCAATCAATGGTGTTTAATTCTATAGTTCTAAATCACAAATTACCTCTCGGTCTCTCCATAATCCAATAATCATACAAAAATTGGCCAAATGATTGTAAGCATTAAGCACAAAAATCAAACACAACCATAGAAAAATAGAAAAATAATACGAAATTAAAATTGTGTTCTCAAAACTAGGCTACATCGAAACCCTAGAAAAATAAATTTAGTTCATAATAAAATTGCAATTAACAAATTTGTTCATGGATTGCATAATTAAATTTTAGAAGAGAAGAGAAGTTACAAAAGAAAACTGATTTGTAAATAAAAATTTGCAAACCGAGCCCGCAAGTAGCACTTCTCGTCTCGTCTTCTTCTCTGTCTGCGTTAAAAACCGAGCCAGCATACAACAGAGGATAGCTCTGTGCCTCGTGGACCCCACCGCCAACTCAGCGCATCAAAGTCAGTTTCCCTCTGTCCCGTCTCGAGTCCGTACGCCATGTCAGCCGCCAACTCAGCGCGTCAGAGCTGCTGTCACGTTGCCTCGTTCAACGCGCCTGCAAGCTGTCTCTCTCCTTCGATTTCGTCTTGGTCTCTGTTCTCTCTTGCACAGTAAGTCACGTCTGCCTTTCTCTTTGAAATTGTCTAATTGTAAAGCTAAGGCATTAGTCTTCGTGTGTCATCCTTCTCTTCTCTGTCTGTTGTATTTATAGGAGTGGTAGACATAGGATTAAGGTTTATCTCTTCATTTAATTGAGATATGTGCTGCAAATAAAAATCAGGATTTAGAATAAAAATTTAAATTTAAATTAATTAGATCAACTTAAAGTAACTAATTTTTATTTTAGCCCTATCAAAATCCTTTTAAAATTTGTTTATTCTTTTTACACTCTATTGACAATTAAAATTATATTTTACTTCTCATATTGCCAATTTGTAAAATATAAAATTCAACAAATCAATAAAAATTAATAAATCAATAGTTTTGCTTTGTTTGTTGATTTTTATCAAAAATAATCACTTTTTGCATCAAAATTCTTATTTCTTCAAAAATAATTAATTAACTGAAATATACGGAAATAACATAAATTATTAATAAGATAAACGAAAACAAGCTATTTTTATTGGTAAATGAGTACAAATATTTATATAAAAATTATACACATAACTTTGTGCAATTTCTTTCGCGATGACATTAAAATGTTGAATGACTACAATCTATTAATTTTAATCCACTAATATTGTTAGATATCTGGAAAATTTAGTTCTAAACTGGACCCAGATTGGAAGATCCTTCGTATAGTGATATACCATTCCCTCCCTTCATTTTCTTTCACACCTTACAACTGCCTTCTCTGGAAACATATCTTCTTGCTTAGGGTAGCTCAACTTCTTAGCTACATACGCCTATCAAAATAGATGAACCATACTCATCTTTATTATCTAATGATCGTGTTATTTATTCCCTTTTTTTGTTTTTCATTCCTTCGCTTGCCCTTGCTTGCTTCCACACCCCCCCCCCCCCCCCCCCCGCAGCATAACCTAATGCTTAGATCCTAAAGTTTTGACTCAACCTCAAGATCACACAGCATAGACATAAAATAAAATCAATGCCTCCAGTTTGCCTTTTACTACAGTTCACAATTAATCTGTAGATTTGTGACTTTGAATAAATATTACATGGGATGAAAAAGAAATCTAATTTTGAAATATTTGAGTTTATCAACAATGTCTAAATTGTGAACTATTTTGTTGATTAAGGAAATTCACAGGGGGTATACTATTTGTACAAACATTCTACCTGATGATTTCGCGAAGGGAGGTAGTGTTGTCTGAGGAATTGGGAAAGCCCGATGTGTTTGGTTCATATTTCTTACAAGCAAAGCCAGTGCAACTCCAATATATAAGACCAAAGTTGTAATAGATGATAAAACAATTGTCACAATTAACAACAACAACATTACAGCTTGTTAAAGGTACCATACATTTTATTAATCACTACCTCCCTTCGCAAAATATATAAGAAACAACAACAATATTCTATTCTAAATTCATCATATTTTTAGTGTTCAATAGTTTCTACGATTAAATTGTTAATAGAACATAATATAACAATGTAATTAACAATTTTTAACAGAACAAAATATTATTAGTGTTCAATAGCCCGAACAATTTTCACTATTAACAACAACAAAAATAGTTTCTACGATTAAATTGTTCATACACCATAATATTGTAATGCCCCGCCCCCATACTCAGACAATTTTATTTATTTATTAGTATATTTAATACAACTGCCCACCACTGGCTGCCTCTCAAAAGGTGGTTAACAAATTAGGTGACTCTTGATCATAAGCAATTATATTGATTATTAATTAATCTTGTTAATCTCCCAATATGGGATCAATCAACC
This sequence comes from Hemerocallis citrina, assembly GCA_017893485.1. Classification (NCBI taxonomy): domain Eukaryota; kingdom Viridiplantae; phylum Streptophyta; class Magnoliopsida; order Asparagales; family Asphodelaceae; genus Hemerocallis; species Hemerocallis citrina. The sequence goes on from CM030366.1 coordinate 91,115,125, forward strand.
CACATTTTCGTTCTTTCTCTTGCGCTGACATCACCAGCAACCCCCCTCGAGCGGGCCCCACGCCTACGTCAGCACACGAAGACACAGCAGAGTCCCTGCTTTGCTCCTGGACCCCGCTTCAATGCCACGTCTGCCACGTACCTGGCAGAGCTGCTGCTGCAGCCCTCTCCCTGGGACCCACGACAGCCACATAAATCCCATACAATACCCCCTATAGAATCTCTATAGGGCAACCTCTTAATTCTTAAATATATATATATATATATATATATATATATATATATATATATATACATATATATCTTGAAATTACGGGGTGTTACATACACCTCCCTTTAGAAATCAGCGTCCTCGCTGAGTACGGGGCATGCAACCTAGCGCACGATCTCCTTTCTAGCCGATGTGGAGCGGGAGTACTCTGATTCAGCTAATTCCAGTCCAGCGCACTGGCCTCAGCTCCCTCTCAGGTATACATCTCGCCGATGTGGAGTGGAGTACCCTAATTCAGCTAATTGTAGCTTACTGCCCATGGCCAAACTGCCAGCATACTGACCTCAGCTTCCTCTCAGGCATACATCGCACCCACTCTTTTCCCACACTCAGTGTCGAAAGTCGGCTCTGATACCATTTGTAACGCTCCGCCCCAATACTCAGACAATTTCATCTATTTATTAGTATATTTAATACAACTTCCCACCACAGGCTGCCCACCACAGGCTGCCTCTCAAAAGGTGGTTAACCAATTAGGTGACTCTTGATCATAGACAGTTAAATTTATTATTAATTAATCTTGTTAATCTCCCGATATGGGATCAAATCAACCCACATTTTTCTCTTGCGCTTACGTCACCAGCAACCCCCCCTCGGGCGGGCCCCACGCCTATGTCAGCACACGAAGACACGGCAGAGTCCCTGCTTTGCTCCTGGGCCTTGCCTCAATGCCACGTCAGCCACGTGGCTGGCAGAGCTGTTGCTGCAGCCCCCTCCCTGGGCCCCACGGCAGCCACATAAATCCCATATAATACCCCATATAGAACCTCTTAATTATATATATATATATATATATATATATATATATATATATATATATATATATATATATATATATATATATATATATTATCTCTTGAAATTACGGGGTGTTACACGGGGTTGCAGGTACATAGCTCAGGTGGAGTTCTATGAGCTTGGGAAGGTCTTCGTAAGGTGATGAAGGAAATGAGGGGTAATGAGCACAACCTCTACAAGCTTTATGGGAACGTCAAAACTTACGCATGTGTTTCAAAGCCCTACGTTCCTAAAGCACTATCCAGTTTGCCGTCAATAGAATCCTCCGAGCGAGACTACGACGTTTGAATATCATTGAGAGGTGGAGAGTGCCTCGGGGTAGGTGGTGGCATTTGTGTCAATGCCTACTGGGGTGTGCCTTTGAGGAGCATACAACTGGAGAAAAATAGGTAAAGGTAGATTCAACTAGTAGAAGATGTCACAAGACCGAGTTGTTTGCAAAAGGAGAATAAAAGAGGCTAGAAGATTTAAATCACACAGGTGTGGATTCATAGTATGCGATCCAAGGTGCAGATTGTTGGATTTATGTCTTGCATACTAAGTTAAATACAAAGACGATGAAGCGATGGAGGAATCGAGGCGATTGAAGCGGAGTGGAAGAAAGTAGCAGAAATTATTGTAGCAGTCGATCGCACTTGTGTGCAGTCGACCGCACAGTTGACTGGTCGCTTTACAAGGTTTTTTTTTCTTCCGAGAGGGGACAGTCGATCGCAAGTTATATGCGGTCGACCGAATGCGGCTGGTGTGAATGCCCCAGCCTGGACAAATTTGTGTGCTTTGGTGTGTTTGGTGTGATTTTCTATTTGCTTGGTGGTTTGTATTGATTGTGTCGCTTAACTCAACAAGATCCTAGTAGAAGAGGAAATCAAATACTCTAATATAAGTGCCTAGCATTCTCGTGGCGAATAAGGCATAAAGCACATTTTTTACCGAAAGCCAGTTTTTTTTATTGAGAATCTCAACCGTGAGGAGTTTATTGTGGATTGTCAACCACGAGAGGATACGAACCTTAAGCAGAGCAATGCACCTCCATACAGGTTTGGAGAAAGGGGAGATAACACCTTCGGAATTAAGGAAGTTATAACAAGACCTAACTGTTAAGGAAATTACTGACTGAGGATCTTGTTAAGTTATTCGATGCAATCAACACAAACCACCAAGCACATACTAGATTATACTAAACACACCAAAGCACACACAAGTTTGTCCCGGTTGGGACTTTCCCCTTAATCCAGGGGAGAAGAAACCTGATATATTATTCAACTAGAGAAGATACAAGAATATTAAAGTTCTCACCATGACCTTTTCTCAACTCTCACCAGTAAGTACTAGTTGTTTACAGTTAGAGAATCACTCGATCTCTCTTTCAATGAAGTACTCTCTCTCTCTCTCTCTCTCTCTCGGCTCTCAATGGAGGTCAATAACAACAATATATAGAGATCTAGAGAAATCCTATTTTGATATCTTGATACAATAGTCATTGGATAATCCTTAAGAGATAACTACGATCAGGGGTAAAGCCAGAACAATTTTACCGGGAGGGCCAAGGTAAAATTCTATGATTACATGTAAAAATATAGAGACTTTTCATATTTTTTTTGGGGGGGGGGGGGGGCGGGGGGCAAACAATAAAATATAGTTTTCATGGGGGTTAAATTATAATTTTTTTAAAGGATTTATAAAATTTTCAATAGTGTGAAGGGGGTTTTTGAAAAATCCGGAGGGGCCCGGGCACTCCCGGGCCCTCACTAAGCTCCGCCCTGACTACGATAAGAGTCGTATGATCTGACTTGAAAAGCAAGTTGGGCTTCTTACGAATCACCAAGACCCGACCCAAATAATCCATCAGCACCGCGTTCGTTCGACCGCACCCCAAGGTCGGTCGACTGTCCCCCTCATGGGAACTTCTGCATAGTAGGGCGATCGACTACACCCCAGGACAGTCGACCGCAACCTGCTGCTGACTGTTTCTCCTTGCTTCCACTCCATCTCTGGTCGTCTTGATTCCTCCATCATCTCATCGTCTTCTTATCCAACGTAGTATGCAAGATATAAACCCAACAATCTCCACCTTGGATTGCATACTCATGAATCCACACATGTGTGATTTAAAAAATTGTAGAGTCTTTTTCTTCTCTTCTTGCAAACAACTCGTTTCAATGACTTTCTCTGCTAGTTGAATCTATCTCCACATGTTTTCTCTAGCTGTATGCCCCCCTCAAGGGCACACCCTAGGAGATGTAATCATGGAGGTGCCACCCTCCACACAACTCCACCTAAATCAAGGCTCTCTCCACTTTCCGACGATATTCGAATGTCGCAGTCTCGCTCGGATGATTCTAGTGACGGCATACTAGATTGTGCTTTAGGAACAATGGGCTTCAAAATACTTGCGCAAGTTTTTCTGTTCCTCCAAAGATGGTAGAGGTTGTGCTGACCCTGCTCAATCTCCCTCTCACCCTTCATCACCTTACGATAACTTTCCCAAACTGATCAAACTCTGCCTAGATCTATGTACCTGCATTCCATTACTTTAAGAGTTCTCATGGATGTAAGGCTCTGCTTCATCAAAGGAATATACATGCCCTCCTCTAGTGTATGTCCCTTTTCGTCTGTCATCTTCGATTCATTTATTTTCTCACCCCTTACTTCACAAGTCTTGTCAATCTTCGTTCTCACACAACTACATGAGGAAAACTTATAAGTAGAAATTATTACTTTACAAATCTTATCAACCTTCGTTCTCACACAACGACATGATGCAAACTTGTAAGTAGAAACCATCTCCCTCTCGGAGCAAACTTGAGAAGAACTAACTGAATCAAAAGAACAACTAGAATTCACATCTAAAGGACTTGAAACAAAAATCACTATTTAAGTCATCACCTGATTCAGTGGCACTGGATTTGATGCCCCTCTAACTCAACCACTTGCAACAGTCTCTCATGCAATGCTCAATTCCTTTGCACTGGTGGCCACAGACCTTACCCCTATATACACTTTCCCTATCATTCGAATTACATTCCACCTCCAAGCAACTCACAGAAGTTGATGCTAATTTCTGACTCTCCTTCCTAAGTGCATCCTCCTCCAACCCCTTGATCATACATGCTATGAAAAACTTCAACTCCTTGGTAGATTTCTCATCTAGCATGGTTATCATGTTGGATGGATTTGGTGGTGAATATATCGAGTTGAAAACCTTTAGATCATCTACATTGAACGCCCTCATTTCAGATAACTCCATACTGAACTCAACTACATGATCTAGAAGAACGGTACTTTTCTTTATTGAGAAATTCCACAAATTTTCTTTCTAATGCATCCAACCCTGTATTGACGATCTCGAGTAGTCAGTTCAGAATCTTTCCCTAAGACTTGCCGTGCTTCTCCTATACCTGACTTCGCTCATCGAATACATACGGATTAAACCCAAGGCTTCTAAATAAATATCCTCCCAATTCTCCTAATTTGTGCCGATTAGTCTTTCTTTATCTCCTTCAAGGACTAAATCCAAGTCCAGTTGAACCAATATTTCATGCATGTCCTCCTTCAAGATATCAAAGTTGATCTTACCTTCGAACCGCTTGATCTTCATGATCTGATCTGCCAACTTCTCTAAGGAACTCGAACAAATCCTTGAACCTGAAGCTCTGATACCAATTGTTAGGAAAATTATTGACTGAGGATCTTGTTGAGTTATTCGATGCAATCAACATAAACCACCAAGCACATACTAGATCATACCAAACACACCAAAGTACACACAAATTTGTCTTGGTTGGTGCTTTCGCCTTAATCCGAGGGAAAAGAAACCTGAGATGCTATTTAGCTAGAGAAGATATAAGAATATTACAATTCTCACCACCATCTTCTCTCAAGCCTCACCAGCAAATACTAGTTGTTTACAATTAGAAAATCACTCAATCTCTCTTTCAATGAAGTACTCTCTCTCTCTTTTGGATCTCAATGATGGTCAATAACAACAATATATGGAGATCTAAAGAAACCTTAGTTTGATATCTTGATACAATAGCCATTAGATATTCCTGAAGAGATAACCCTATGATAAGAGCCGTATGATTTGACTTGAAAAGAAAGTTGGGCTCCTCACGAATCACCAAGGCCTGACCATAACAATCCACCAGTGCCGCGTTCGGTCGACCGCACCCCAAGGTCGGTCGATCGTCCCCCTCTCGGGAACTTCTGCATAGTAGGGCGGTCGACCGCAACCTGCTGCTGCTATTGCTGCTGACTATTTCCCTTCGCTTCCACTCCATCTCGATCATCTCGATTCCTCCATAGTCTTATCGTCTTCTTATCCAACATAGTAGGCTAGACATAAACCCAACACTAACCATATAGGATCCCGGATAATTTCATCGCCATAAAATATCATCTTTTGGATGCCAGATATAGGATCTTAATAACAAAAGTAATTTGAAATAATGCGGATACAGAGCAATAGGGAGAGATCTGTGGAAAGAAATGTTCCAATCACGCAAATTGTTATTGCAAACAAGATAATCCGCCACCGTTGTGAGTGGATTGACAGCAAGATGATAAAGTTTAGGAAAATTAGAAGCTAATGTAATATTGGAAATGCACAAATCATACCAGAAATAAACGGTTAATCCCTCACTACAAATTTTAAACTAACCGCATTTGAAGAGTGCAACAACCTTCTAAACTCCTCTCCAAAAGAGAGAGGCAAGAGAAGAAAGAGTAGGTTGTAGTTCCCAAACTTTTTGACGTTTATGATATTTATGGACAACGAGATGACCCTACACCAACTTCTCATGCTTGAGAACCTTCCACAACCATTTTTCGAGAAGGGCCAAGTTTTGATGCCTAAGATTCAGAATACCTAGGCCACATTCATACTTCGATTATTACAGATTAGATAATAAGGCATTGTCAATTTGTCATAGATTTCAAGATTTGAAACTGAATGGATTAAACAGTAATTTGGATCAGCTATGGAGCTCACTACAAGATTAAATGCAAGGAAATGAAATCTACTGCAGTTTCATGTATGTTTTGTCAAAATTACAATTATAGAGAAACAAATGGTCTTATGATTGATATCTCCACTATCGTTTGCTAAAAACTTATTTTTTAGAAAAGTAATGAACAGTAAATTTCTAAATATAGCAGCATATTTAGCAATCGCCAAAATATAGAAGACGGAAGAAGATCTTTCGTCTCTGAATTCTTTAATATATCCAAAAAATTACTAAAATGCCATCAAAATATTTACCAAAATGACATTTAAATAAAAAAATCAAAAAAAAACAAAAAATTTAAATGCTCGGACGGAAGAACATCTTCCGTCCAACAACTTTCCCTCAATTTTTTTTCACAATTTACCAAAATGTCATCCACATATTTACCAAAATGCCATTTACATTAAAAAATAATTAAAAAATGCTCGGACGGAAGATGTTCTTCCGTCCAGCAACTTTCCTTCAAAAAGTTTTCACAATTTACCAAAATGTCATCCACATATTTACGAAATTGTCGTAGTGTCAAACAGAAGATCATCTTCCGTCTGGCAATTTTTTTATTTTTTTAATAAAAAAATAACAGACGGAGAATGTTCTTCCGTCTGTCAATTTTTTATATTAAAAAAACTTTAGACGGAGAATGTTTTTCCATTTGAATATTTTATTAGTATTTTTTGTCAAAATTTGCCTCAAACGATAGCAGGGGAACTCTTTCCATTGCTATTTTCGATTGCCAAATACCCACTTTTTAGCAATAACGATAGTGGATGTTCTTACACATCCTAATTATTGTCGTCTGAGCTACAACTAGGTGGTATGGCACAATTATCTTATAGAGGATTTTGTGGTACCTCTTTGGTTGCATTAGGACTATCCTAGCCCTATTCTTATTCCTATTCCTATTCTTTTGCAGAGAGGATGATCAACTTCATGCCATTAAATGCCTAAGAGCATCCATAGTCGTTTGCTATATTTGCCATTTTTTCATATTTTGAGAAAGTTGGCGCTGCAGTCGTTTCTTATTTTGCCATTTTATGACAAACGTGCTACAATACGTTCTCATATTTGAGAAACAAAATGGCGATTCTCATAATATAGAGGACGGAACATGTTGTTTTGTCATCTTTTTTTTAAAATCAGATTGGACGACACATGTTGTTTCGTCTGACCTTTTTTTATTTTTTTTAATTTTTATAAATGATCAGACGGTACAACATGTACTGTGTGAAAAAAATATATAAAATAAAAAACAACGTCAAACGGGACATATTGTCCCGTTTGAAGCCATTTTGGTTTGGACGGGACAACATGTACCGTCCAGCCAAATGGTTTGTTTTAATTAAGTTTTAATGTTAGGTTTAGTTAATTAATTAGATAGTTAGCTCATATTTTAATATTTAATTTATTTAATTAATCTTTTTTAATACTTAATCATTAGTTAATTAAGCGTAAAATTATTTTAAAACGGACGAAACAACATGTCTCGTCCGACCTTTTTTTAAAAATATTTTTTTCTCATATTATAGCAAATGACGACTGCAGCAAATTGGTTGTTTTGCTATATGCTATTTTGCCATATTCTTAAATATGAGAGACACGTGGATGCTCTAACAGGTCAATTATTGTAGAGACCTGGTGACAATGGCAGACCTATATGGTGGTGAGGTTAGGTAGACGCTCACTCTATATATTTTGCGAAATCAGGAAAACATATGTATCTATAAAGTTATTTTCTTACATATATATACACAGCAACCTAGGTATCTATACAGTTATTTTCTTATGTATAGGTTTATATACATCTATTGAGATACTTGAGACCTGATTTCTGGTTTGTTCAAGGCTTCAAGCTCCATTACAAAATGAATAAGGGGATCGATCCCATAAGCTACAATTAATTTAATTTAATTTAATTTAATTTATATTACTTGATTTTGAATTATGAATAAACTTTTATTAATATCTTTAATAAAGTTATACCAGGGCCGGTCCTAAGATTTTTAGAGCCTTGTGCAAAAAAATAAATTAGACCTTTTTGACAAGATTCAAATACAATTAAAAGTTCAAATAAATTTACATTTCTTTCATAATCACACAAAAAGATACATAGATCGATGTCAATTTCTTAAACCATTTCGAAGTTGTTCTAGAAATTGTTATAGAAATGAAATTGATATATCCATAACGTATCATATCACGCTATCTTTTTCGGGGGAAAATCATATCACAAATAGGAAAAATTAGCTAATCAGAACCCCCTGTAGCAACTTTAGAAACTATGAATGATGAGCATGCCCAACAAATATATATCAACTTAGATAGCGTAAAACTTAATAAAACGCAATTTCACCGTGCCAATCTTTCTTTAAACTTCTCATACCTCACCAACATTAGCCCTAAACCAAGAGTAGTTTTTTAAGTAAAATTGACAAATCATTCAATATCCAATCCTTAACCTATACCCAGGCCGCAAAACATATTAGATAAAATGAGAAGGGCCAGAAAACAGATCTCAGATCTGTAGTATTGAATAGCATCACTGACCTTTATAGTGCTTATCCTTTTGGCTTTTGGAGAAACAGTTCCAAGCTGAGCTTATTCTTCTGGCTTTTGGAGAAACAGATCTATAGTATTGAGTAGATCAAAACATTTCTAGGAAGATGGAAAGATTATTTTAGGAAGATGAAAAGGTTTCTTTTGAGCAGATAAAAAAAATTTTAGTTGAAGCAAAATATTGGGCATTGTAACTGGGCCTATATAAAGAATGGAAAAAAAAATGGGCCTTCATTTTAACTGGGCCCTGTGCAACCGCACAGGTTGCACAGGCCCAGGGCCGGCCCTGAGTTATACTATATTTTTTAAATTTAAATATCTAATTTAAGTTTGAGAAATTTCTTTTTCATACTAAAAGTATATAATTAAATTTATTCTCATTAATTATGTTCTTGATAAAATATTTTTATATTTATTATTTAAAATTAAATGAGTATTGAATTTTACAAGTCTGAGTTTTTTTATATTTTTCTCATTATGCGTGCATTTCAATTTATACATGTTATACACACATCTACTCAATCATATATTAGAAAATAGCAGATCTCATTATCAAATATCCCGTAGTTAAATAATAGATGATTTCATATAACTTATAAATGCTAAAAGTAAAAACTCTCGTTCAATATAAAATATATACAATATTTGATACATAAATATTCATTTTTAAATATACTATTTAATTCTGACTAAAATTTCTGCATCCACCACTACTTGATGACCCTAGCTTAAGGAATTTGATTAGGCTGAAACTTGGAGTTAAAGATGTATATTCTATTTCATATTGAGTTAGGAATATGACAAGTGAGAAATAGCAAAAACTTGTAGATATTCTAACTATAGGATATATTTGTTTTCTCATACAACACGAAATGTACCTTTAGATGTAAGAAACGTGTTGCTCTTCAATCGCCACATATAAAGCATGTAGTGGCAGCCAACCTCCTAACTTGGGCACCACGTTTTCCCTCAATGGGGCGAACATACTTAACCACTGTGTGGGCTTTTATTTATGCTGGTGTGCATTTAAGGTGCGGGCATATCTGCAATAGGCCACTTCGTAACAGTATGTAAGAAAAACATGTCGTTGGCGCGAGTTGCAGCTCATGATTTTCTTCTGATTTGTAACCTGGATGAGGAGTTTGTCACTTGTTGGAAAAATTGATGTAGCGCAGTAAAACTATTTAGAGGAATGAGAATAACGAGGTAGCACGACAAATTAATTAAACAATTAAACAAATTAGATCTACCAATCTAACACAAAACACACGGGGGATTTTATCCCGATTAGCTTTCACTTAATTCAGAGAAAAATATAGTGAGATATAATATTCAACAACTCAAGGAGTTATAAATTCACTCAATATAAAGAATTAAACTCACTCACGAAGAACTATTTCTCAAGCCTCACTTGCAATGAAGAATAATATCAACGAAGTACATATTGGAGGCCATTACAATAAATAGAAGAAGAATAGAGAGAACCCTATGTTAGTCTTGATATTTCAGTCGTCCAATTTACCATGTAGAAGAAGTCACACGAAAGGAACCATACGATCTAACATGGAGATGAAGATTATGCCCAAAATACACTAAGATAAAAGCTGAAACAGTGTTCAGCGCCGGCGACATTCGATTGAACAAAGATGCGGTCGACCGCAATACTCCAATTCCAATCCAGAGAGTGGGCAGTCGGGGGGGCACAGTCGACCGCCAGACCCTATGTTGCTAGCTGATGCTCTCTGTTTCTGACTTCGATTAACTTCGATGTTTCGACCTCTATACTTCGTTTCTTCTTCTAATTAAACTACGAGTATACACGACATAATCCTAACAAAGTTGCTGAGAAGCGGACACCTAGGGGCATTCAATGGCTAGTAGTTTCCAGTATTAAATTTTGTTTACCAAAATAAACAAACAAAAAAACAAAACTTGTCAATTGAGGCAAAGGATAAGGAAAATCTAACAAAAATTTTATATGAAAAATGGTTTGTACTATCGAAAAAAATTTAATTGGTACGATTCAATATTTTGTTTATAGCTAATGAATCTTGATTAGTCACTTTATTTCTATTCATTTGTTTATCCCTTTGGAAAGGTGAGCCAGATCCTCCAAAGAGGACATAATCTTGGACAGATTTATCTATATAGGAGTTGAGATCCTTTAAAAAAAAAAAAATTGAGGAAAAAAGGTAAAATCTAGCCTACCCTGTTTCATTAATAAAAGCTTAACGAAACAAACGCAGAGTACTGAGCCCAAGTACAAACTTCAGACAGAAAATAAAACATACATGAAGCAACATGACTCGTACAAACAACAAATGCCTACAACAACCCTGGAGGGTGGACCGACAAACAAGCTCGGTCCACCAAAATTGTAAGTACGTCAGTTTAGCTTCGTACAGTGCCTCCACGGCACATGCATACCCACCTGAGACAAGTCTGACAGGATTTTATCACCCGCTGATCCCTAGCCTTCACCACGCTAGGGGGACCTCATCTATGGGCCCGAAGCCCCGCAGATCGAAAACTGACCCCCCGACACATGCTCAGCATCGCACCCTCCCACCATCTCCACCACTCATCCTACAAACGTGCTAGTAGCTCCCTACAGCCGCTACCAAAGAGATAGCCGTGAAGAGGTTTCCTTCACCTCTCACACGATAGCGCTTTCTCAGGCAATTTCTCACCAAACAACTATCTCGCTCACCCTACTAAACACCACGCTCCAAGAGAGAGCCGTGGAGAGGATACCTTCACCTCTCTCACACACAAGCTCTCTCCGGTGATTTCTCCACACAGACTTATCTCGACTTATAATCCCAATCCGAGAGAAGAGGCGACGCTATCACGAGCCAGTGGCCTAAGCTGGAAAAACCTCAATAGTCTGATAGTAGGTGCTGTGAAGACTTCACCGGCGACATCGTAGGACACTCCGGACCAATCATACCCAAACCCCACACCCCATCACCCCCAACACCAACAAACTACCGGCCTGGCCCCACGTGCCCAAAACCGAACCACCGACCTCACACACTTGAACCCCAAATGTCACGTCCTGCTTCCCAAAAACATAGAATACGAGCGCGTGACGAAGCCCAGCGAATGATTTTAACATCATCCATAAGCTGTAGGATCGACTCAACATCACAACAAGGATATAACAAGATATATATACAACCAAGCATGCATGAATAATTTATTAAGCAACAGAAAACAATTTAAACATTAATAATATCCAAAATGTTTTTAATGTCTGGAACAAAAGGTAAAACTCGGGAACACCAGCCCGTTACAAGTCTTAAGCAACAACAAATGAAATAATTCAATTAAAAAACGAAATGATTAAAGAAAGATTTTCCCAAGCAAGTCCTAGAACGTCTGCTCACCGATTCCGTCAGGTAAATCTCCTTGGGTACCTGTAAGTTGCTCATCTAAAGAGAGGAAAAAGAAAGTCCTTAGAACAAGTCGTGGACATGCAAGTGGAGAAACAGAGAAACAATGACAATAGTGGTATAGTAATGAATTCAATAAACGATGAAATCAATAGTGTTGAACAGTGACAAAGCAATAATAGTATAATATGTAATAACTATGATTTATCGCGGTAACGATAAACAGTATCAATAATGGCAATAATAACGATAACGTTGTTCAATAAGATAACAATATGCAATGATAATGTGAGGAGAGCCTTAGGTCTATTATTCATTTTTAATCCTAGCTAATGCATGTACTACTGTGTCCCATGTATACTGTACCACAGGTTCGATGCATACAATCAATTTTATTTAGAGTAAGGTGGCAGATTCTATAGTTCATGTACTCGAGAACAATATTCAATAATGACCGATGACCGAATCAATCGAGATACTGAAGTCAATAATCTGCAATTAACCGATGACCGATATAACCAATAACCAATAACCGATATACCGATAATTAGGGAAACACGGGCCCCTCTTCCCAGTACAGTCACTATGTCATCAACTACCCTAATCAACCCTTAACCCCGGCTTGCTTTACTTTCTTTATTCAATTATCATACAATAATGCGATTAATAAGGGACGCTAGAGAAGGTGACAAAACAACCCTAGGATCATGCAATATACTCAATACAATTAAATACACTAAATATAACATTATAAACACAATTGTACGTTATAAAATATATAATCCCAATTCTGGACAGCAGTAGATTGCTGCACCAAAATCAGAATTTCCGTTGCTACAGGACAGCAGAAGTGGATCCGTCAGGTGGTCTAGAAACTAGACTCCTGTCCGGTTCCAACGCATACTTAAAGTCTACATTCCGACAACGGTAGCTAGGCGAAATTCAATGTTCTTTACAGATTTTAGTTTCTGGCTGGGTGTCGATCTTGACTAATTTTAATTATAAAGGCAGTAAATAAACATTACAAAAATCAGTAAAAATAATTTGTAACACCCTAAACATGTTATATACAAATATGGAATTTATCTTGGCCATATATAATCATTAGTTCACTTAATTTATTAGCCTAACATGTTATATACATGAATCTGAATTTACAGCGCAGCTGTAGCAAAAGAGTCATAACTCGGACGATATAAATCAGAATTTGGAAATTCTGGTGTCTATTGACATCTAGACAAATAGGGCTACGTTTTATCTTCAGGGAGTTTCTAATTTTAATGAAGTTATCTAGGTCTAAACAGCACAATAAGATTCAGGTTGGTGTAAATTCCAGAATAGTCAACATGTTCATTTTGAATAAAACGGTTAAAAGTTAAGAATGATAAATTGGAGTTTAATAATCATAAACACAGCGAACCAATCTTATGTGAACATGGTATTAAGGTCGATGATGTCCATAATTCTACTAATTACAACTCAACTAATTTATCAATAGCAATCACATTATCAATCAACTAATTTATACAATCTACTATAGCTAGTTGTCATTAATGTCATGATATGAAATGTGTCAATAATTTTCTATTTTTATATTCAATAACTATAACTACAAGAGTGTATGTGAGATCCCTATACATTAGAGGCAAAAAGAAGGCACGAAGTCGAGATTACCACTTAGATTCACTCGTGTAAATCCGTGGCATCCCAACGATAGAATACAATAACATTTTACGATATTCAATAGGGTCCACTTGCGGAATTCAATAAAAACATCGAATATGATACAATAAATATTCGATAAGAAATGACTTGCCTTTTTGACGATTAGATCCGAAAGAAAATAATCCGGCGAATTCCGAAAACTACGTGCGAAATACGTGCAAGAAGTCCAAGCAAACAACACAGCAACAAGAGCGAATCTCCACACCAAGATCCGCCCGAACAGCAAACACGGCCTTCGGATTCGCTGCGCACACAGCGTGGAATAGCAAGAATCCACCAATCGGATCCTTCCCGCACACCGGATCCCAAGTGGAACACCAAACAACGAAGTCAAATCCCCTCCTACAAAACACCACACAGCTTATCCACCCTCTCCTGTTCCTTCTTCTTCCCCAAACGCGCTAGAGAGAGAGGGAGAGATATCGCGGAAGGTGCAGCGGCGATCGCTGGCGGCGGCGCGATGAGAAGCGGCGACAGGGAGATGGGTTCGGGAGTCTCGAGGTTGAAGATGATAGCAGCAATGGCAGAGGCGAGCGGAATGGGGGCGGCGAACGGTGAGCGCTCGACGAGCCGGGACGGAGGAACTCAGGGGGGGAGATGTTGGGAGTTGCGGGGTGAGATGGTGGAGCTGGTGGCGACGGGAGGTGATGGGTTGAGTTGGGTTTTGTTCGGTTTCGATCAGAGAAACGAGAAAGAGAGGGAACGGGATATGGAAGAAGGAGATGGTTGCGACAATTATTGGAGGTCAATGGTGATGTGAAATGGGTTCACGGTGGGTGAGCGGGAGGAAGAGAATGGGAGTTTGGGTTTGTTTGTTTGGGTTTTGTTTTGTTTTTGGTTTTGTTTTGCTCTGTTTAAGTTTAAATCAGAGGAGGGAGAGAGAATAGGGGACGGGAAGAGAGAGTAGGGGAAGTATTAAACAGTGCGGAGTTATTAAATCAGAAATTGATTAGAATACAGTAATGGGAGAGATTTGAGGGCCTAATAGTAAGGGATATTTTTGGGAGTTACAGATCATGGAGGTTGTGGGGGAGTGATTAGGAGAAGTCATAGGATTAGTCCGTTAGGATAATTTGGGGGTTTGATTTGGGTTATTGGGTTTGGGTGAGAGATCTATTAGGAGGTGGATATTGGGATTCGGGTACAAAGTGGGTCAAATTGAGGGCAATTCACAACCCAAGGAGACAAGACAAATACTCTAAAATTAAATTCGAATTAAAATACAAGGAGTAGATTTTAAAAATGATCAACTGGGATCAGGATTAGATTAAGAATAACATTAGGATAAATATTATTCAACACAAAATGCGACAAAAGAAATGAACTATAATTACAATGGATATTACAATTGGGATCAATAACAAAAAGGAAAAAAAATTTGAAAACGGGAGTTACACCAAATCCATGGTGTTCGCGACAACAGGCGCGGGAGGATGCTCTGGCGCGACATAGTCGCTCCGCGATAGTTGAGACAAGCAACCCAGAAGTTGAGACAAGTGAGCAACCGTGCAAGGCAACCAACCCCCGGCATCTTCACACGCACTACCAACCCTCGCAAAAACCAAATCAAAGCCATAGCTCACCGTGATTGGCCCCGAGAGTGTGGACATGGTGGCAAGCGCGCAGAACATCCGGGTAAACATCTAGCAAAGCCCCCCAATCCCAACCTAACCCAAACACCAACCCCAAACAGTACACCCCCAAACAACAACAACAAAGTCAGCAATGGGTCATCGAGGTTGACACCGACGGTTGCAGACGACGGCGGGGGAGGGCGACACGGCAACGACGGCGCTCGACGAGCGACGCAACGGGGCGGCGCTACAGCAGGTCGACGGAAAGGAGGAGCAAGGGGATTCTGCTGTTCGACGTCGAGGCCAGAAGAGGAGGTCGCTGGGGGTTTCGGTGTGTTGACGGCGTCGACAAGGGGGGGTGGTCACCGGAGGTGGGGAGTTCTGCCGGAGAAGAGGAACAGGAAGGGCATGGGGCGGCGTAAGCTTGATTCAAAACACAAATAGAGTGGGTGGCGTGGAGGGGACGGGGTGGCATGGGCGTGGAGGGGACGGGGCGGCGCAATCCCGACCGCCACCCCCTCCAACCTCTTTCTAGATTTAGGATTTTATTTTTTTGGATATTTTTTGGGAACTTTTCTCTCTAGAAAATCTAGAGAGAGAAACTCAATTTTTGATTTGAAAAGATCCTTAAAATTAAGATCATTACCATGTGCAAGACATTTTATCATATGAACTACTAGATCCATAACACTAATATATTTGTATCACTTACCACTAGATTCTAGTGGCATCCGTCAAGCTTGTAAGTCATTAGTTGCAAGTAAATTCATACCCCACTACTGATGGAATATTTCACCAACACCAACGAAGTGTTAGGTTTTGTGAGAAATTAACAATTGGGAATTAGGGTTTATCTCTAAATCTAAGTTGCTTGAGATATTCACCCTAAGTATCAAGATTGGAATACCTAGACTGCTATCACAAGCCAGTATTTATTCCTAAATACTGGTTTGGGTATCAGGTTATAAGCCCACAAATTCGCGTTCCAAATCCAATCAATTGTACATCCAATATACGTGTTACTCATATTCACATGCAATATTTATATAGAAAGAATATACCAATATATCCAACATAAAGAAGTTGGTACTTTTACTAAATGAACTTAGATAGACTTTGCTATTCATAATCATTTTCGTTTAAGCATCGTGCAATTCGTTACAATCAATTTTGTAAGTAGATATCTTGAATCTTTCATTTATTAATCTCATAAGAGAGTACGTATTTTGAATATGAGTTTCAAACTCCAAATTGTCTATGAACCTACCTAGACTTGCATTTAAGTGTGGCACAACTTGCAAGCTCACTTTAATGACATTTTGAGTTTGGAAGGCCTAAAAGGGTAACTGTAATGCTTGGTGGTTCGTCGAGATTCATGTGCAGAATACCAAGTTCTTTTTTTTGGTAAAATATGTTGGGGGGAAACCCTCCAATTTTTTAGTCCGATAAGAAATTCTTCATCATTAAATTACACCCACTTAGCATTCTGTTATTATCGATGCTTTTTCCTTCAAAAACTACTGTGCTGATCCAGAGGTCATCCCCTACCGGCCAAACTCCTCTCCTTTCTTAATTACCCACTCTTAAAGCTCAAGCTTCAGAAAAGCTTGGTTAGTAAGCACAGTAAAGTTAAGAGCAAGGACATCGACTCCTCTGTCTTTGATGTTCGTTCTGAGTCGAATTCCTCCACACCTATTTCTTCTCCTCGCGCTTCTCTTGTCCCTTTACATCGGCCTAATATTGCTTTTTCTTTTGAGGATCGTAAAGTTATCACGAATCTTGTTTCCTACCACCGCCGGTTCTTTTTCAAGGCTCGCCCCCGCCCTTTCTCAGCGGCTCCGTCATTGTTCGGCTTTTTGGGTAAATATCCTGGCTGGCTTAACCACCACCGTTCGTATTTTTCGTGGTCTCTTTGTGCGAGGGAGACTGATCAGCTCTCCCGCTTTTCAGAGCCCATTTTACGTCCTGACAGACCTATAGATACTTTTAAGGCCCCTTCTTTATGCTATATCTATCCTTGCGCTCTGAAGATTACTGATCCCCTATGTTCTGCGTTATCATTTCATCATCCTGGCTGCCTATACTCTTGGTATCAACTTTTAGGGGCTCAGTCGTGGCTCCATCAAGTCCTGAGGGATCTCAAACTTTTCTTGCTCTCCCTTCCCCTCAAGTATTCTACGAGTTTTGATGCCCCTTCATCTCCCCGTTGGGACGGCACCACCGAGTTTACCCCTTCTGACTCATCGGATGCTCCCATCAGTCAGTGTTCCCCTCCGTGGTCCATCATTGAGAGCATCTCTTCATCTGACCTTGTGGAGTTCTCGCACCCTTCTCCCGTCAAGCGAGTTTACAAGAAGAAAGTTTTCGATCTTTCGATGATTCGAGTGAGCGCTCGCCTTCTTGCGAGGAAAGTAGTTTCGGCGTCCGCTTTTCAACAAGGACACAGTTGAGATTCGCCTTCTTGTGGTCATCACTGGTGTCAACAGTGCTTTTTTGCCGTTGTGCCACTAGAGTCTCTCAAGACTGCTAGTGGAGTTGGATTTTGCGTCATGGGAGGAGTTTTTATACTCCAGATCCTATTTCGGGTTCGGATTATCGATTTTGGTCTTCTTTTCACTTGCGGCGCCGGGCCTTTTGCTCCGCTCTCTGTTTTCGAAGTGGTGCGCCTTGCCGTGTATTTACCCTATGTGTTTGCTGCTGTTTATTGTATTTCTTTTTTTGTTCTCTTTTTGTCTGTTTTACCCCTTGTAAAACCAGTGACGCTTGTTTGTATTATTACTGCTTTATTGATTAATATATTTTTTGATAGCTGGAGCCTTTTGGCTCTATCCGATTGATATGGCTAAAATTGGGGTTAAATCGGGACCGTCCAGATCGAGCACGGATCTTGAAGCACGGGGATAAAAAGGTAATTTCACATACAGATGGATCCAAAACGGGTATTGGGTCTCCCTCTCGCAGAACCAACCATCCGCAAATGGACCCACTTCAACTGGGCACGGGTCCCGACCCAATACAAGCCCGGTCCATCAAGAGGAGAATCAGGCCACTGATTTGATTAAATCAAATCAATAAGCCTGATTCGCTCTCACCAGGGAATCAAGGCCTAATTTCCTAAAACAGAATAGGAGGATTTTGCTCCTGACTGTTAGGCAGGAAATCAGGACCCTAATCATTCCAAAGGCGACTATAAATACAACCCCTCTACCACCAAGACCAGGTTAATCACTTCTTCACCACTGAAGCTCTTTCTTAATCTTTATCTGATTACTGACAAGAGCGTCGGAGGGTGCGTCGCCGGAATCAACCCCGGTGTCTCGCACTTCCTTGCAGGTTGCGGCGGGAGCAAGAGGGCCGAGTCAACTGTTCAGGTTTTTTCCCCGGATCCACAAATTCTATCTGTTTATCCCCACACCGAAATCAGCGGTAACACCGATTCATCAAAAAAGCATTCTGTTATTATCTCTTTCAAATCTGATGTTAAATCATAATTGTATAATTATCTAATTACCCACCATCTGATATAAAAACATATTTCCATCGAGTATTAAGGGAAGTAATTACACAATTCAAATTTTACGTAAAAAAATGTGAGATATAATAGTGGGGTTGTAAGTGAAATTTAACGAGGGTGATTTCTTAATTTTGGATCCAAACTAGTTGAGGATTTCATGACTTTACCCAAATATATATATATATATAGAAAGATATATTAAAATAACTAAGCTATACTTCTAAAACAACAACAACAAGATGAATAAAATTGATGGTGATGCAAATTAGCAGCCAACATTAATGCAACTCAAGATGCTGAAGCTTACCCGTCTTTATCTCTCCATAAAGTTTTTTTATATTTTGGTTCAGAGTCAAGACTTGTTTTAATAAGGGTAATACTACATCCACTACCAATTTCACTATATTTCTCTTCACTATCTTACGTGGCACACTTCAATAGACAGAAAAAGATGGAGTAGGTGGGAAAACTCTCCAATAGAAGTAGGCCACCTAAGATAGTGAAGAAAATACTAGTGAAATTGGTAGTGGCTAAAGCATTACTCTTTTAATAATATTTGTAAATTTTTTTTTTGGGTGTGCGCGCCAGGATTGTATATCCTTTCCTTCAAAAATTCAAGTATTGGAGTAAAATTCTCTACCACATTCTTTAAAGTTGCCCTCTATGATCGGTAGGCAATTATGCATAAAATGCATAATTTTTCAAAAATTGATCTGCAGTCATTAGGCAAATATACATTTTTTGCAATTTCTACTACAGTAAATAGGCAAATATGCATATAGATTTAGCAATATGCATATTATAAGGGACGAAACAAGATGTTTTATTCCAAATATTTTATAATATTTTTATGCATCGGACGAAACATCATGTTTTGTCTCAATTATTTTATAATTTTATGTTTTGTCTCAATTATTTTATAATTTTTTTGGAATCGGAGAAATTCAAATTTTTTTCAAATAAGAAAACCCAAAAAAAAACACGGACGAAACATGATGTTACGTCCAGTGGTTTTTTTTCCATAATTTTGGAAATTTCTGGGATTCTATGGGTTGATTGTATATGATTTTCAATGATTTATTGATTGAGACCATTGGATTTTCTATGGATTATTAGTTGACTCATATGATTTTCTATGGGTCAAGAAATTAGTTAAATAAGTTAGATAATTAGTTAGATAATTAGGTTCAGTTATATACTTAATCACTAATTAGTGATTAAATGGGCTTGTAACTGTAGCAAAGTCACGGACGAAACAATATGTTTCGTCTGTTGACTTTTGCTTTTTTTTTAATGAAAAAAATTCTTTAAAAATAATATAAAATACAAAAAAATTTAAAATATTCTGAAATTTGGATCAGACGAAACATCATGTGTCGTTTGTTCAATTTTTTTCTTAACTTTGCCATTTTTTGGCTTTTCATTACTGCGGCGAACCCACAAAATGCTACTTCTATTTATGCATTTATGCGTTTTTAGCTTTGGATGACTGTGGATGTCTTAGTGAACTCAATGGTCTTCCTTCAAAAAAAATAAGATTGGAGTTTTTTTTTGTATGCTCTCAACGAGTTTCTCTTTCTTTTTTTATCCTTCAGTGCATCCTATATTCACATTTGTACATTTTAGGCTAAATTTAAAAAACCATCCCTCAACTATTGTTCATTTTTTCATAAATCTTCCTCAATTAAATTTTTTTTTTAAACCTCACTCAAATTTATTTTCTCAAATAACTTAACTTTTTAACAAAAATACCTAGCTCTCAAAATGAAAAGTCTTTTTTTTTCTTTTTTTTTTTCCCTCTTTCTTTCAATTTAGTCCCTTAATTAATAGATATTTTATTTTTTTATTAAAAAAAGATATTTAAAATTTAGTACCATAAAAATTAGGCTTTGCAATTTATTCTACCAATTGAATGACTTAATTATTATTATTTTTAATTTAGTCCCTCTGATGGATATTTATAATTTAGTCCTACAAATCGTAGCATTTGTAATTTAGTCCTCAAATTAGCTTGGCTTAATCAATTTAGGACCAAAAATATACATTAGGATACTCTCCCTATAAATTAAGAAATATAAACTATTTTTCAAATATTCTTCAAGACTAGCATATTCCGTGTGATGCACGAACGGGTACAATGATCTTCTCAAGAATGTTAGCAAACCAATAGCAACAACGACACAAAAATAATAATAAATAGAAGATACGTTATTAAATAATTAAACTAAAGAATTACCGCCTCCTCCTCCTCCTTCTTCTTCTTCTTCTTCTTCTTCTTCTTTTCTTTAAGATTTTCCTTCTTAGCATCCTTCTTAGATTTTGTTGATACCAGCATTCATGAATATCGATTTACCTATTAGCTACTTTTATTTGGTGAAAATTTTAGTCATTAAATTAATTAAGTCATTCTAATTGTAGGATTAAATTAGAAATACTATGGTTTGAGTGAATATATTATAAATATTTTATCAGTTGAGGAACTACATTGCAAACAACCCTAATTAAGTTATTGTAATTGAACGATCAAATTGTAAATGCTATAATTTGAAAGACTAAATTGTGAATACCTATTAAGTGAGGGACTAAATTGGAAAAACCTGAATTAAGTTACTCTACTTAAGGGACTAAATTGCAAATACGATGATTTGGATGATTAAATTGTAATTATATGTTAATTAACGAACTAAATTGCAAAATATCATTCATTTTTAAAAGATGGGCAATATCGTCCCAAAAAGTGGAGTTATTTGAAGAAAAAAAACTAAGTTGAGTAATGTTTGTAACAAAAAACTAGTTGAGAGAGTTTTATAAAGAATGACCAATAGGTGAGAGAGGTTTCAAAAAAAAAAACAAAAATGTAACCTTATTTTTTATAACGAAGTATGTGTTAATCAAACGGGGGGGGGGGGGGGGGGGGGGGGGGGGAGGGGGTGATTGTGCGGAAATTAAAAAAAGTTAAAATTAAGTTGTAAAGTAAATGAGAAGAGAAAGAGAAAGCAAACACAGCAATCACAGGTGACGCAGCATTATAACGTGGTTCGACCCGCAGATCTACATCCACACCACCTACTTGTAGCAATTCTCCTCCACAAGTGTTACACTATACTCAAACCCTTGTACAGTGATTCTCGGATTCAAGCTGAGAGACCTATTACACCCACATGACTTCTAAGACGAACCCTATCAATCTCACCAAAGTGGAAGAAAAAAAAGCTCAAGATCTTTAAGGATCCTGGCTAAAGAAAACAAATAAGTATCACACACTCGGATTGATTGTTGAATTGATTAGTTCAGAAGATTTTTCTCAGAGCAATAGGTGAAAAATACACAGTGGGTTCGTCTAAATATATAAACTAGGAAGTATATCTCTCAAAAATAGAAACGATACATTCCAAAAGTGAAATTTGCACGAGGTACAGTCGACCGCAAATAGGGTCGGTCGACCGTTCATCTTTTAAACGAAAAGTCAAAAAATGAATGGTCAACTGTCTCATCATTTTAACTGTGATGAGCGGTCGGCAGCGGTGCGGTCGACCGACAGTATAGTACGGTCAACCGTAATGGTGCTGATTCTGACGAAACCACTTTATATTCTTACTATATACTAATCAATAAATAATCAATCAATTACATATAAAATCTCACATGTATGGAATTACAGAAATTGATCTTGCTGATTTTCTTGGGCTCTAATCAATATGCGCTCTTGTTGAATAATGTCTTCTTGATTTTGTAATCCTTCTTTATTGTTTTCCTTCTTTTGCTTCTTTTTGAATTTTTTTGACTTTCTTATTGATTTATTTATTCCTGAAAATCTGAAAATTTCAATGAAAACTTATTAGTATTTGTAAGCATATTTTGTGCATACCAAACTAGGAGTCAACGGTATGTATAAGTATGACTATATGTTGCACTAAAGCATCTGTCCATCCTTGATGATTAAGGTTAAATTTTGGATTTGTTCATTTAATTTTTGTAATAGTACTAAAAAATTTGTTAAGATACTTGCTTTTTAGATTAGTCAAATTATTTTACTTGTAATTTTTATTATTACTTTTAGATACTCTTTAAAATTTTAGAAAGAAAAACAAATTAAGGTGAGTTAGATTGATAGAGAAAACAAACGTTCGATTATTTAGATTATTTTTAGGACTATCCCTCATGAGTTGACTAGTTAATACTTAATAGAGAGCAACTTTAACCAAGGTGATACAAAATTTAAAGCGAAGAGGTGTCATTCCACATGAATCCCCATAATTATTGAGGGAGGAAAACCCTAGAATAATTCTAATTGATCCTCTTATATTTATATCGTAGCTAGTAATAATTCTAAGTTGAATCCCGACGAATCGCCAAGCATTCAAGCTTAGCTTTTTTGGCATTCACTACAAACTACAAACCGCAAGTCCGTCGTTCCTATTCCGGCATTTGGATAGGAACGTCATGATAGATTGTGGTTTTATTTTTTGTTTTTTTAAAAAAAATTTTGCCTATTTATTCCGACGTTTCTACAATAAATGCCGGGATAGACTATGTGCATATTTTTAACAAATAAAATTTATGTCTATCTCGGCATTTATATAGAAAAACATCGGAATGGAGTATTAATTCTATTTATTTAATATTATTTTTGTAATTTTATTTATATTATATTGTATTTTTTTGTAATATGCATATAGTATGAATGATTTTTAAAGAATATTATGATGAATATTACAAATTATTCTGAAATATGAATTTGATAAAGTAGGATTATCAGTAATATATATTATTTTATAAGACACCATATCAAATCTTTGTTCTCTCATTTTGATTATATATTTATCATCTCAATACTAATAACTGGGTTTTGCATTTCATGAACGCGGATTGTATTTCTTTATAACCAGTTATAAATTTTTAAGTTTACTTTTACCGGTTAGTATTACACATGAAATAAAGAAGAAGCATGATAATAGTTTTATGTTTAATGCATGTGCCAACAAGATGATTACGACCAAATTCAGTAATTTTGTGTATTAAACTAAACCAAGTGACAATTTTAGAAACGACAAGCGGATGATTGCAACAAAATGAAGAACATAGAGAACGAGCAAGGGAGCGATATCATAGGGGTCGGGCCGAAAAAAGAAGCTATAGTTTAATAAAAATGTTACCTCGCCGGATGTATAAACACTAAGTACAAGAGTTTGTTTGCTGTCATTGACAATAATAATTCTCATATAATTTGGTTCACCAAGAATTAGATACAAATTGTTCTTATATAATATAAGTGATGTGGGTGAAAATTGTGATTGAATCAGGCCCCTTTTTCTCCTCCTCCGGGAAACATTCTTGCACACTATCGTAATCTCGTCATTTGGAATTTTAGATTTATAGGTCGAGAAATTGAAAGAAAAAAAAACATTTGAGGGGGGGGGGGGGGGGGGGGGGGGGGTACCACTCTTTTTAGGTAGGGGGTCTATCTCATATGTTATACACAAAAATTCGGGATAAAACGGGTATCAAGAATTTCAAAGTCGTGCCACCCGTGCCCTCCCACGCCCCTCGCACCACCGTTGTCGTGATTATCGCCATTCTCGTGTCGTCATGATGATCACCATCATTTTCTTCCCTCTGTCAAACTCTAGGTATGAATTTGAGAATTTGAGAATTTGAGAATTGGGATTGTGAGAAGAATATTAAAGTTGATCGAATTTTATAGAATTTTGAAAAAAAATATGGTTTTTCCAATTGTGAAAATAGAGTTATTAATGACCAGAAGCAAGATGGTTTCCTTTTGTATAAGCAAAGTATTTAGATTACAAGCTAAATTGGAAGTTTGAATTTTTAATAAGCGATTGATATTTGAAAAAGATAGCGAAACGATTGAAAAGCACACAAACGACATAAAAAAAATACAAAAAATTGCAATAGACTATGATTCATCATACACAAGCTAACGCAACTTGTAGAAGTGAGTTTTGACTCAAGGTTTGCAAGAAAATCAAACATGCATTAATATATATATATAATGCCTATCTCGACATTTTGGGGGGGGGGGGGGGGGGGGAACGTCGGGATAGAGTGTTGATTTAATATCCCCCGCCCTTGTTTACATTCCCCCCCCCACCACCAGCACCACTCGCTGCCACACCCCCTTCGTTGCAGCCCCTCCCTCGTCGCCACTAAAACCTCGCCGCCGCACAGCCGCCCTTATCGCCGCCCCTCCATCGTTGCCATCGCTATCCCCTTGTCGCCACCTCTAACCCCTCACCACCGCCACCGCCGCTGACTCTATCTCTCCCCTTTGCCGATGTTCTCTCTCCCTATGTCGCCGCTTGCTGCCTCCAATGCTCTCTTCCCTTGCCGTAACTCTCTCACTCCGTAGGCACTCTCTCCCTCAGCTCTCGTTGCCTGTGCTCTCTCTCCCTCCGCCACCGTTCTCTACCATCAGTGCTCTCTCCCTCCGCTGGCACTCTTTTTCTAATCAACAGTTCTGGTAATTTATCAATCTTGTTTATCATATGGCTAGGGTTTAGTAATATTGCATGGTTGCTGAGTTGTAGGGAAGTTAGGGTTTTAAGTTAGGGTTTTGACACTTGTGACATTGGTTGATGTTTGATATGGATTTGAGATTGGTTGATTTGGATTTGAGTTTGGTTGATGTGGTTGTCGCAAATATTTAATCATCTAATTCTAAAATTGTGATAACTTTTGATTCACATAAGTGTCAAGTATAGTGGTTGATATATGTTAGGTTTTGTGAGAAATTAACAATTGAGAATTAGGGTTAATATCTTAGATCTAAGTTACTTGAGATATTCACCCTAGGTATCAAGATTGGAATACCTAGACTGCTATCACAAGCCAGTATTTATTCCTAAATACTGGTTTGGGTATCGGGTTATAAGCCCACAAACCCGCGTTTCAATATCCAATCAATTGTACGTTAATTACACGTGTTACTCATATACACATGCAATATTTATATAGAGAGAATATACCAATATACCAACAATCTCTTCCTATATTCTCAATATATAAAGTACAGGATTATCTCATCAGTTCAGTATAAAACTGACTGGCTGATAGTAGTCCATAAAAGAAAAGCATCATAAAGGTATAGTTTCGTAAGAACCAATAGAATTATAAAACTGAATAGTTCAATTAAGACTAAACCAATATAATTAAATAGTTCCAAACCATATCCAATTCAGAATAGTTCACAAAGACTAAACCAACTAGAATAATCTGTCATAGTTTCAAAATCAAACAAAGCAAATATACTTCAAGAACAAAATATGAGTTTTAAGCTCATGAACGCATGAGTCTTAAACTCAACAGAAGTTTTACCAAGCAAGTGACTAATTTATTCTCGAAAGAAATAAATTGACACTCTATCCTTGCACACTGCTTTATGCTTACTCCTCCATTTGAGCAAATCATTACTTTGAAATCTATGTTAGCAGATTCAACTCCTCCATCTTTGCTAGCTTATAGAAAACAAGAATATCAAGAGACATCTCTAAGAATTTCGACGAATTTCACAAAGTATCTAGTTCCACAAAAGAACTTAGTACAATTCATAATTAGCTTAGCAAAAATGTAACGCAAGCATCACAATCAAGTATCTTTAATAAGTAAAGTACATGAACTTTATAGTTTCTATACAAGAACCATACTATGTTTCATATTGGAATGAAAAGACCGCCGTTTCAATCATGGTTTAACATTGAATCATAAAAATTGGAATGAAACATGTATTCATAAAAAACATGTATCCAAAATTGGAATGATATTTAGAATAATTTAATCATCGGAAACACATCGACAAGTTTTCATGTTTTGTATTGGAATAATATGATTATTCTAAGCAAATTTCCTAGATATATAATACCATCAAAATTGGAATGACATTATATATTTGTGGAATTTATGTGGAATCATCAAAATTATCTAAAATATGTCAACTGCCTAAATTTGATGCTTAAGTTTGAACTTATCTATGGCTCCAATTAGATTCTAAATTTCAAAACAATTAGGATGTTAAAGCTTCGACTCAATAGCTTTCAAATCTATTTTCCCCATAGTTTTGATAATTAGATCACTTTCAAGTCTCTTAGAAAGAGCATTAGCCATACTTTTCGCAATTACACTTTATCTATGAGAAATTTTAACTAGGCTTCTTTTAGCCTTAATGTACTCCTCTTACTATTATAGAGTGAGTTATGAGCTACAGTGCATTGTAGCTTGATAGTCGCATAACAGAATTAGAGAGTTACTTAAACTTCTTATTGGATAACTAGCAACAATTTCTTCAATCCACTCAGCATTTTTCCCTGCAGAGGATAACACATAGAGGTCTGATTTCATGGATGACAGCACAGTGCCTGTTTGCCTTTTATTTCTATAACATTTCTGTTCCTCCTAGTGTAAACACATATCTACTAGTTATCGACTTTTACTAAATTTCGAGCATCATAATACATCAGATCAGCCACTCATTCGAAGAATGACTAGAGTAGCACAAAGCAAACTCTTGAATACCACTCAGGTATCTCAATAGCCTCTTAAGGGTACTCAAATGTGTATGGGATTATTAGTGAATCTGCAGATCATACCTACCTCAAAGGCTATGTCTATTCTAGTGCAGATCTTTGTATACATGAGACTGTCAGTTCCTTTAGAATGATCTACATGTCTCACAGTTGCACCATCATTAGGTGTCAACCTTTTATCATAATCATAAGGTGTTCAAAATACACTTTCAATCACTATATCCCCACTTTTGAAACACATTTTGATTTGATGAGTTTGACTAAGAGTTATTCCTTGCCAACTGAAAACTCACCCTTATACCTATGGTGTCCACAGTACCTAGGTTTTCATGTTGAATTATTTGGATAGCACAATTTTAACTTTATTTGTAATAGAGAGGTCACTTCCAAGAACATGCATAACAGAACAAGTAAATAATAGCCACTATATTTGACACACCACAAAGTTGAAGGCACTAATCTGAATTACTTGATTCATATACTAGGCTCTTTCAAAAATTTGTCAAATTATTTATTCGTTGGCTATACATGTTTTAAGAACATGCAGTGATTTTACTAAATTGTAAATCTTGTTCACTAAATATATTAGTTCAAAACTTTCCAGTATAAAATTGTTCAGTACAAAGCCTTTTAAATATCCTTTATGAATGACAAAATTTTCAATAGATGTAAGGGTAAGAAGAATACTTATTGTAGCAATATAACAAACATGTGAGTAGACATCAAATAAATCTACCCCATTTTTTTCGGTCAATCTGTTAGCTACTGAAAAGCATTAAAATTGCTACTGAACAATCAAAATTAAGTTTCTTCTACAAAACCCCACTTACTAACTATAGTTTTAGCCCCTTTCGGCAGATCAACTAAATTAAAGTATTATTTTTATGACACAAAATCATCTCATTGTCTACTAAAGACTCTTCTTAGCTCATTTGTCATTCAGGTTTTTAAGTGCCAGTAAGGCTGATTCTTGATTCCAACTGTGAATCATTGAACGTGTCTATAGGACTAGATTATTTCATACATTTATCTTTGATGAACACATCCTCAAAGAAATCTGCAAGTCTAGATTCTTCTAACACAAAATTAGATAGATCAAATATCTATCTACAGAACTACATTCTGTACTTTCTGAACACACACAAATATTTGTTGTAGGTCCTATTTTAGGCCTTCTAGGATCATGTACTCTAACAAATATATCACAACTCAAATTTTTTACTTTAACAAAATTATTTGTGTTTTCATACCATGATTTACAGGGTGTATTCAATTTAGAGTGTAGTAATACATTAGAGATATGATTAACAATACAACATCACTAATAATTATACAAGACAAACAACAGTCAATAATATAAAATTCAACATTTCACTAAGTGTTTGATTCTAACTTTTATCAATACCGTTTGGCTATTGTAAGTAGAGTGCACTAAAGATTATGCCCAATGCAAACTTCTCTAAAGTTGTTAAAACATATTCACGACCTCTATCAAATCTGAACCCTTGATTTTTAGCATTTAACTATAATTTTTAATTCATTAAGAATAACAAGTGCTTCATTCTTCATATATATGATAGACTTATATTAATCATCTACAAAAAAGATTAAATACTTTTGACCAACAATCGTCACCAACAATCGTCTCATCTAGTCACAAAGTTACTGAGATCACAAATATCAGAATGTATTGACTCAAGAAGTTGTGTGCTCCTAGAGACCATACTAAATAATTTTCTAGTGATCATAATCTGAGCACAACTTTCATATTTGTCATATTTAATGAGTGTCATTTAGTAGAGTTATGGGTTTTAATAAGAACAAACAATTTAATATATAGTTCATAGTGATTCTAAACTTCAAAACAACTTGGATGTTAAAGCTTTTTACTCAATAGCTTTTAACTCCATTTCTCCCACAAGTTTGATAATTAGATCACATTTCCTTACAGACAATTGAATATATAGTTCTCAAATCCTGGCCAATTATGCTATGTTCAAGAACACAATTAGAACTATTATTATTAATTGTCTCATTTATTAAACTCAACTTATACATGCGATTGACAATATATACACTTTATAAGAGTTAATACAAAATTACTTTATCACATTTTACAAGAATTATTTGCTTTTTCTAATGGTTCTAACAATGTCCAC
Organism: Hemerocallis citrina; assembly: GCA_017893485.1. Lineage (NCBI taxonomy): Eukaryota > Viridiplantae > Streptophyta > Magnoliopsida > Asparagales > Asphodelaceae > Hemerocallis > Hemerocallis citrina. The sequence goes on from CM030366.1 coordinate 91,144,659, forward strand.
TTGCTCAAACACATTGAGCGAAGAGTTTTTTCCTTTATTCGTTCTTCATCATCTTCATAACGCTAAATGAGATAATGACTAACATATTATAATTTAACTTTGCACACACAGTACAATAAACGAGAAGGAACAAAACGTAACTAGTAGAGTCATATTTTACATTAAGAGATGCTCTCTCCTAAGTTACAGACATTTGTTATACATCTTATACAATTTTTATTTTATTTTAAAATTTAGAGAAGCAAATATGTAATCTCACACAAACTGCAAACAATGAATTTGTCAAAATATCTATACACATAGTATGATAAAGCACTTAATAACCCTAAATATGCTAGTTTTTAAAGAGAGAATAACTATGATCTAAAACTCTCAATCATGTGATCAAATGCACAAAAAGTTAACACATTCATCACATGAAAATACTAAGAGGTTAAAGTAGATCATACCGACACTTCAAGTTAGAAGTGGTTTTCCAAATTCGATGGAGAATCTTGCGTAGTGCAGACTTATTCAACCGTGATGCATATCCATCGTCTCCAACACACAATTTGTAGGTAACTTTGAAGTTCCTACATTCATCAAATTGTTAAAGATTAGCCAATTAAACGAATTATTGACACTGTTTAATTCTAGCAACAATTTAATTTGGAGATCCAAACTTTATAGTCAAAACATATAGTTTAACTTATCAAAATAGATATTTTGCTTTAGCACATAGCCAAAACAACTGTTCAACTTGTATTTAATTAAACAAATGATTAATACAGTCTTGAACTTAACCACTTAGCATCATAGTAATTCTATAATTCAAAACATAAACATAAAACACATGTTTTTGAACTTTCAGCACATAGCAAAATATTTAACAAAAATTTAATATGAGGAAAGTAAAGAACTTATCTTTCACCGTTTCTTCCCCTTCAATTGATTAGAGTCAAGTCTGTTTGGGAACAAATCCGATCTATTCCGTATTGCACCCAAAACACCACACACCAATAGATAGACTCAATATGAGGTCGAGATCTGATCAATCCCAAGAGCACCAAAGATCCCCTCTTCAATCCCAAACACAAAACTCCCAAACACATAAGAGCAGGTCCTTAACCATAGGACTCTTTTCTTGGTCATTTCTGAGTCAAAAGAACACACAGGGGATTCCTTCCTTGACCCTGAATACCAAACACCATGATGAACCAATCAACAAATCAAATCAAAACATATATGATCTCTCCTTCTTTCCTTCACTGTCTTCTTCAAACTAGGGTTCCACACACACAGACCCAATCTGCCAAGATAAAGAAAAGAGAAGATGATTGGACTTGGTGCCTGATGTGGAGGATTCCGTCGACTGCGACCGGAGAAGAGAGGAGGCGAGAGCTTCGCTGGCGACCGGAGAAGAGAGCTTCGCTGGCGACCGGAGAAGAAAGCATCGCTGGATCTCAAGTCGAGTGCCTCGACTGTGGTCGACAGCACACGATGCGTCGACAGAAGAGGAGGCGACGAGCGGCGAACGACTCCGACAGTGGGTCGTTGATGGTCAGCGTCGGCGAGTTTTTAGGGTTTCGACGAGATCCGACGGTCTTCGATTAGATCCGACGAGCTCCAACAAAAACTCTGATTTCACTCTTAATTAATCTCACAAATTGATTATAATATCTCAAAATTGTTAGGTTTTGTGAGGAATTAACAATTGGGAATTAGGGTTAATATCTTAGATCTAAGTTGCTTGAGATATTCACCTTAGGTATCAAGATTGGAATATCTAGACTGCTATCACAAGCCAATATTTATTCCTAAATACTTGTTTGGGTATCGGGTTATAAGCCCACAAACCCACGTTCCAATATCCAATCAATTGTACGTTCATTACACATGTTACTCATATGCACATGTAATATTTAAATAGAGAGAATATACCAATATATCCAACAATATATACTCAACATTCGGATTTTAGTTTTAATTTGGGTTGAATGGGCTAGTTGAATGAAAGTACATTTTTTGTATTCTTTGTTATAGCTAATGTGGGCAATTGATGGAACAATGCAGGAAAGGGGCATGTGGAAATAATTTTTTGTTCTTGAGAATTCATGAGTTGGTAGTTTTAGGAGTGTTTTTATTGTAGGAAATTGTTGATGTTGTATTAACCAAGTCTATTTTATTATCATTGTTTGTATGAGAATATGAAAGTGTTTGTCCAATTCATTAAATTTTGGATAACTCTTGTGTTATGAATTTATTAAAGAAAATAGTTATTGGTTCTTTGAATTATTGAACTTCTTAAATTGTGATGTTTTCCGATGGAGAATGATTTTATGATTGTTATGAAAAGATTATGATATTAATCTAATAACTACTACTGGAAAAGATTATGTAGTTAATAGTTTTGTTCTTTGACATATCTAGATGAATACAAATGTTGTATGCTTAGTTAGCTATTTACGTATATTTTGAAATTGATATACATATGTTAGTCACTTTAATGAAAGAATATGAGTTTTAATTTTTGAAATTTAAATTTCAGATTGACTCCGACTTTCGAAATGGATAAAAGGTGGATTAATAAGTCACGATTATCCCAGGAGTATCGGGATGGTGTTAAAGATTTTATTAACTTTGCAAAGAACAATTATTTTGATCCGAACTTAATTTTGTGTCATTGTGTCTGATGTTCATACTGTGATTTAAGGACACGCGACATAGTTGAGACTCATTTGATTTGCAATGGTTTTCTACTAGGTATACACATTGGTTTTATCATGAAGAGTCTGCGTTGTCAGTTTCTGTTGGTCCGGTTGTGCATGAAGACAAGTCTTTATTTACAAATTTTCCAAGTAATGCTGATGAGATCCAAATATTTAGCTTCCAAGCTAAATTGGAAAGAGAATGAATTTATCATAAGCTGCTTATATTTAAAAAAAAGAGCGAAATGATTGAAAAGCGCACAAATAATATCCAAAAAATATGAAACTTTGTGATAGGCTATGATTCACCACACACAAGTTAACACAACTTACAGAACTGAGTTTCGACTCACGGTTTGCAAGATATGGCTATATATCACTTCGACCTTGATATTTTTCGATACGGGTTAGAAATCATGCTTCAATGTGCTATATAGCTCACCCGACACTTGAATTTTTTTGGATTATATGATAGCATACACACTCTAGAAAAGTATTTAGATTCAAAGTTAAATTGGAAAGAGTTTGAATTTTTCATAAGCAGATGATATTTGAAAAAGATAGCGAAATGATTGAAAAACCCACAAATATGATCCAAAAAAATACGAAACTTTGCGATAGGCTAGAAATCACCACACACAACCTAACACAACTTGTAGAAATGAGTTTTGACTCACGGTTTACAAGATAGGACGATATATCACTTGCACGTTGATATTTTTCGATACGGGTAAAAATCAGGTTCAGTGCAGTATATAGCTCACCTGACACTTTGAAATTTTTTGGATTATAATAGCATAAACAATCTAGCAAAATATGTATATTCCAAGCTAAATTGGAAAGATTTTGAATTTTTATAAGCGACCGATATTTTAAAAAGATAGCGAAACGATTGAAAAATGTACAAATGACATTCAAAAAATATGAAACTTTGCGATAGACTAGGATTGACCACACATAAGCTAACACAACTTTTAGGAGTAAATTTTGAATTCTGGTTTGCAAGATACGGCTATGTATGACTTGCAACTTGATATTTTTGATTATTATAACTAAAAGAGATCGAAGAGAGTGAAAAGTGCACAAATGACATCCAAAAATATGAAACTTTGCGATAGGCTAGTATTCAGCACACACAAGCTAACTCAACTTTTAGAAGTGAGTTTTGACTCACGATTTGCAAGATATGGTCATGTATCACTTGCAACTCAATATTTTAAATATTTAACTAAAAGAGAGTAAGAGAGAGAAAAGCGCACAAACGACATCAAAAAAGTAAAAAATTTTGTGATGGGCTAAGATTCACCTCACACAAGTTACTACAACTTGTAGAAGTGAGTTTCGTCTCACAGTTTGTAAGATAGGCCATGTCTCAGTTAGAACTCGATATTTTTTATTACTATGACAATATTTGACAATGTTCATGTTCACTTATTTTTGAATATATCATTTTGAATGTTCATGTTCACTTATTTTGACAGTATTGTGCATTATACAGGGCAACCAAAGAATTCCATCGGTTTTCAGTCACATAAATACACAAAGGCTAAATATCGATGAGATGTGAAGCAACTCTGGGCTACGCCTGCCTTAGCTAGTTTGATCAGGAAAACATTCTTCATGTATATTCTGTAATGACTTTATTTATGTTTTGTATTAAACTATGTGTTGTATAACTTAAATATTTGATACACTTTGTGTGCAATTTATATTTGTTAATTTATGTTGTTTTCTATTGAATTTTGATTGTTTATTATATTGTTATAAATAATTTAATGATTTGAGAATTCAAATTTTGTTGTGAAACTGTGACCACCTATTTAGGTGGATGCCCACCTATTAATGTGGCGGAACAAGCTCACTCAGTCAGATGGCGGCCCAACCAAACTATCAAACCCTAATTTCCCTTTTTATATATATGTTATGAATGAAGAGCCACAATACTTGATTGGGCTATACCTCTCTATCTCTCTCCTTTTTTGTAATACGTTATCAGCAAGACGCCTTGAGGAGCTCTAGGCCGATGGCTTAACCATGACAAGAAAGGAGATGTACCCATGAGAAAACTAGATAGAGACAACTTCCGTCAGATTGATAGTGCTACTACCCACGCCATCCTTAAGAATAAGATCTTTGTGTCCAACAGTAATTCTAGTTCGAACGTAGTATCCACGATAGCTGGTTCTTCTCACATTGCTGAAGGCTCTGGCATAACACATTTAATTTTATCCAATGGAACACATCTACTTATTCAGATTGTCTTATACTCTCAAAACTCCAGAAGAAATTTACTGAGTTTTAAGGACATAAGGAACAGGTATCATATTGAAACCTTGAGCGGGAAAAATAAAGAATACCTTTGTGTAACCTCTAGAATAGGGAACCAGAAGTTCATTCTAGAGAAATTCTCCATCTTATCATTAGGGATCTACTTCACTCACATTGGGATAATTGAGTCACATACCACTATGAGCTAGCCGCTCACTCCTAGTCAAGGACCTAGTATTGGCCAGACACCAAAGGATTCCCTCATTTTAAAACTTTGACATGACCGTCTAGGCCATCTTGGGACTACAATGATGAGAATGATTATAGCCAATTCCAGTGGCCATCCTTTGAAAACTTGCAACATACCTAATGGTCATCTCTGTGTCCCATGATCCCAAGGAAAACTCATTACAAGACCTTCAATCCCGAAGAGTGATTCTGAATCACCTTTTTTTTATAGGATTCAAGTAGACATTTATGGACCAATCCATTCGGCTAGTGGACCGTTCAGATACTTTATAGTATTACTTGATGCTTCAACTAGATAGCATCATGTCTGCCTTTTATCATCTCGGAACCTAACTTTTTCTAGTATATTAACCCAAATCATCAAACTCGGAACTCATTTTCCTGATCAAACTATTAAATCAATAACACTAGACCATGCAGTTGAATTTACCTCACATGCCTTCAATGATTTTTGTCTTTCCCTATGAATAGAGGTTGAGCATCATGTTCCTCATGTCCATACCCAGAATGGTTTGGCATAATCCCTAATCAAATGACTCCAATTAATAGCTAAACCTTTTCTGATGTATTCAAAATTACCTGTAAGTACTTGGGGTCATGCAATCCTTCATGCTACATCATTAATCAAATTAAGGCCAGCATCATACCATGTGTTCTTTGCCACACACTTAGTGTCTGGAAACTCATCTTCGAAATTTTGGTTGTGCAGTATGTGTCCCCATCCTCCACCTAAGAGAACCAAAATGGGTCCCTAATGTTGATTGTGAATATATGTTGGTTTTGAATCGCCTTCGATTATTAAAATTTTAGAACCCTTGACTGGAGATATCTTTACCGCAAGATTTGCGGATTTTCATTTCGATGAGACAATATTCCCGTCATTAAGGGAAGATAAAATGGAAGATAAATTCCTCGTTCAAGAAGAACATCCTAAATTATCATGGCATGCTCCCTCTCTATCTCATCTCGACCCTAGAACTCCCCAATGTGTACAATAAATTAGGAGAATTATTCGCTTGAAGTCTATTGATGAATTACCCGATGCATTCAATAATGTTGCAAAAGTGACTAAACCACATATACCAACTATGAATGTAACTGACAGAATAGAATTAGCAAAAGAACAAAATATAGCAGCAAATGAAATAGTTCCACACAAAAAACATGGAAGACCTAAAGGTTCTAAAGATTCAACTCTCCAGAAGAGGATATTGAATAACATAACACACCCTAATGCTCCTGAAGAAGCAGCTCATGAAGTAATATCTCATGTAGAGAGAGTTCATGACGGTTTGAAAGATGTCTTGAACCCAAGATTCAATTTCTACAAAACAGAGCATATCGCTCCGATCGAGGATATGCATCAGATCCCAGAAGAGACTAAGAAAGAGATATCAACACCAAACAATAATGAGAAATATATATTTTATACATACACAGGAGAAACTTGGAATTGAAAAAAATTTGTCATGGATGACATTTTCTCATATGCTTTATGAGATTAAAAAGGGTAATGAAAATGAGGATAATTGAACCACGAACAATCCTTGAATGACGAAAGAGACAATATTTGCTAAAATGGAAGGATTTGATTCAAGCAGAACTAGATTCCCTTGCACAATGTGAAGTATTTGGTCTTAGAGTACAAAACCCAAAAGGAATAAACCTTCTAGGTTTTAAATGAGTGTTTGTAAGAAAAACAAATGAAAATAATGAGATTCAAAGGTACAAAGCACTGTTAGTTGCTTAAGAATTCTCCCAAAGACAAGGAATATATTATGAAGAAATGTATTCCCCAATTAGGGACATCATCACATTTAGATATCAAATAAGTCTTGTTGTTTCTAAAAATTTGATAAGAGACTTATGAATGTGATGATAGCAAACCTATATGGTAACCTAGACAATGAAATATATATATGAAAATCCCTGAAGGATCTAAATTACAAGAAACTAAGTTTAGAAATACACGTTGTATCATATTAAAATGAGCCTTATATGGACTAAAATAATCCGGCAGAATGTGGTACAATAGGCTCAGTGAATATCTGTCTAGGGAATGATATAATAATGATCCTAGATGTCTGTGCATATCCATAAAGAAACCCTAAAGGGATTCGTCATAACAGGTGTCTATGTAGATGATATAAACTTGATCGGATCTCCTGAAGAGATTGAAAAAGCTGCTAGCTATCTTAAGAAAGAATTTGAGACGAAACACTTGGGAGAAACAAAAATTTTGTCTCGGCATGCATATCAAGCACAGTAAAAATAAAATTTTGCTACATCAAGCCAAAAGTTGAAATACCCTTAAGAGATTCAATATGAGTGTAACATCCCAGAAAAATAAAAAATTAAATTTTCACATTTTTACTCCTGCATTTTGATATACATGTTTCTAAAATTTTCTAAGAAATAATGCACATTTTTCTTCTCATTTTAATTATTGCACTTTGTATTATATTTTTTAAAATTTAAAATCCATGGGCCTAAAAATATTTTTAAAAAGCCCACAAGAGAAATTCATTAAATAAAAAGCTCATTTACATTTCAATATATATATATATATATATATTTATTTATCTATTTATTTATTTATTTATTTATAATAATAATAATAATAATAATATTGGTGTACACAAAGCACGTGCACATGCATACGTGCAATGTGCACAACAAGAGAGAATGGCCGGTTGGAGTTTTGCTGACATAGGGTCAGTGGAGAGAGAGTGTAGGATTAATGGAAAAATTGTTTTTAATAACCACCCATTAACCTTATAATTACCCCATCTTAAACCATTTCAACACACAAACTCATTGTTATCAAAATTTTAAAAAAAGGAATAGGTAAACTAGCTTCATTGTTCTTGCTGGCTGTTGAATTTTAGTGGAATTTTGATTGGGTTGTGGATCTTCTAGAGTGCTTTTGTGAGGGGATTTTGCTACTAGTACTCTTCTATTAGGTGGGTGTTTCTATATACTTTCTAATTTGTAGTTTAATTGTATGTTTAGGACCAAAAAAATTTCAATTTTTAATATATAAACTGTAGAGTCATTGATTTTTTAGGCGATTTCAATTTCACTGTGTCTCCTCCCTAGATCCGTTCGATCCCTTAACTATTCCCCTTCATGGCCTTCATTAATTTTGTAGATCTCCCAGAGATCTATCCACCCACTATCTTTTCCCTACCTGCGGTGTCTCCCTTCGTCCCTCTCTGCTGACTCGTCTGTTCCCTGATCCGCTAAGGGCACAGTTTTAGCGCCTTTGCCGGGACTTGAGTGCTATTAAGGGTCCTTTGCTCAGCTTCCCGGTGCTTCTCCCCTGAGTTCGTTTCTTTCTTCTCGGTGCTCTTGCGAGGTAGTTTGCCGCCTTCTTTTGGTTATTCCTTTCTCCAGTCCTCTGTAAGACCCTCTTTCAGGTGGTTTACTGCTACTTGTGGCTGGTTTTAGTAGTTGTTTGTCTTTTATTTATTTCCCTTGGTTTTTATGTGAATTTACTTTTGGTTTTTGTTTGGCTTAGTAGTGTTGTTATCTCTTCTTCCCTCTTCAGTTCTCAATCCTTCTGTTCTTTCCTTTTTGGTTCTTGCTCCCCGTGCCCCCTCGTTCTTCGTTATACCGCTGTGGTCCCTGGCCCTGTAAACCCGCCCTTTAGGCGTGTCTAAGGTTGCTATGCTTCCGATCTTCTCTAGATCGGCATTATTCCCTTTCTTTTTGTACCGATTGTTGATTGTGACTGAGCCCTCTTCATTCTTGTTCTCTCTTTGGCTGTGGTGGTTGATTTTTGGGTTACGACTTTCAATCGACTTCCGATCTCTACAGTACTCGTTTCGTCACATGCGTTTTCTTCTTTCCCTTCTTGGGCTCTCTAGGCTTTCTTGCTATTGGGCCGGTCATGGGCTCTTCCTGGGTGGAAGTAGTTAAAAAAAACCTTTTAAAAAAATTATGCTTTCTACTCTTGGAGCGTCTAGGCCTGTCCCTGGCCCCCATAGTGCTAGGCCCGTTTGGGAGAAGGTTCGAGGGCGCATCTTTTCACCTCCCCATACGCTCAATTCCCTATTCGGTTCTTCATCTCTTCCTTCTCCTTTGTCCTCCTCATCGGTCCCTTCTTGTTTTCGGTGTTTACAGCCCGGCCACCCCAAAGCATTTTGTTCTTTAAAGATGAAGTGTTTATTTTGTCTTAAGCCGGGACATTCTCGTAATAGGTGTTTCACTCTCCAACAACTTCTCGGTCTTTTGATGGGAGTCCCAATCTCCGATCAAGTTATAGCGGCTCTCGACCTCCGCTCTCTTCAGGCTAGAATTTCTGAAGTTTAGAAATCCAAAAAACCTAAGATTTCAGATGCTTCCCCCTTTCTCCCTACCCCTCCAGCGTCTCAGCGCTTTTTGACTTGGGCCCCTCCTTCCGGCCCAGCTCTCGCTACTTCTGTTACTCCCTCTCTCCTAACTTCTGTTACAACAAAGGCGGCTCTGTCATCCTCCTCTACTGTGCCTGTTCACCCTTAAGTTTTCCTCTTGTTCATTCCTTCAACAGATATTGCTGCTAAAATCAGTAAGTTTGAAAGCTATAGGGCTATTGCGTTCTCTGGACGCACCATCTCCAACTTCGCCCTTGATTCTTTTCTCAGTAATACTTGCAATGTTCAGGATTGGACTTGAGCAGTTAATTCGTGTTCTAACAGTGACATTGAGATTAGTTGCCCCTCCTCTAAAATCTTGGACGAGCTAGTAGCCATTCATTCCTTCTTCTTGGGGGCTGTTAACCTTACTATTCGGAAGTGGATTAACCAGAGGTCCTCTCTTTCGAATCTCCTTTCCTCTCCCATTAAGGTCACCCTCCTGGGCCTTCCGCCGTCCTGCGACTCCCCGCGACTGGTCACTAACATGGCTAAATGTGTTTGAGACTTGACCCATTCTTCATCTACCTCCTTGCTCGCCTCAGGTTGTCTTCTTATGGAAGCCGAATTCCTCTGCTCGCCGGCGGCCCATAGAATCTCTTCTTACAACCTGTGCATTGGTCCTTCGATTTTTCCTATAACTATCAACTACAACGACTCCCCCTCTGGTTCAGTGCTTCCCTCCCCTACGCTTTCTGGTGCTCCCATGGTTCTGCCAACTTCTGAGCCTCCACCCTTTAGTTTCACGCCGGGTGGTCTTCTCGACTTCCCTCCTCTACGGCCAAGCCTTTTGGCAGTCACAAGTCGACTTCAAGGAAGGCCTTTTCCTTGCGTTCTCCCCCTCCAAAATTTCTCCTTCTAAGGCCAAAAATTTGGTGTGGATAAATCCGGAACTCTCTGTGCCTGTGACTGCCAAGTTGCAGGATTCTGGACCCAATTTGAGTGCTGGTTAGCTGCCTTCTGGACTTATAACCCCCCAGGCTAAAGCCACCCTCGCTAAGGCCCTCCCTGTTCTACCTGAGCGCTCGGTTCCCCCTCATGAGATGCAGCAGCTTGTTTCTCAGGCTAGATGGCCTGATTGGGATCCTAATCCCAAAGTTTCATCTGATTGGGACCATTACATGAAAGGAATTTAGGCGTCCTCTTCGGTGCATCCTACTTCTAAGTCTGATCCTCAGAAATCAGCTCCTCCTTCCACTTCGAAGTCCGACTCATGGATTGATCACGATGACCTCCTTTATGAGGAAGCGGCTGATCTTGATAAGTCATCCTCTTTACTCAACGTACCCAGTTAGTTGTTTACATTTTTTCCTTTAGTTCTGTTACTTCTTGTTATTGCTTTTTTGATAGCTATGCTCTGCTATTTATGGAATCCCCCGAGTTTTCTCCGCTTAACTTCAGCCTCATTACCTTTCCTTTTAATTATTTGCTCAGGAGTTTTACTTATCTCTCAACGACTGTTCATAACACTTCCCCACTCCATCTGGACGGATTCCCCCTAACTTACTTAGGTTGTTCTTTTCTTTTATTAATTCCCATTTATCCCATTCCCATTCTTCTTGTTTCCTACATGCTGAACTGGAGTCGATAGATCATCGTCCATCTCAGGTTAGGATTGGCGTTCTGTTCCCTGTCTAGGCAGATGATGCTTCTACCATTCCAGGCTTAACTGGTCTTGACATTCTGGCTTGATCTGACGTTGCCCATCCCTCTAGGTTGGTTGATAGTCTCAATTCTTCTTCGTCTCTAACTTCATCCCCCATTATTATTCGTTCAAGTGCTCGCCTTAGAGCGAAAAAGAAGTGTATCCTCTCTGATGAGACCAATATCTCCCTAGCTGCGCACATCCGCAACTTGAATATCCCTCCCCCGGACTCCTTCAATTCCAATCCTTCACCCCTTAGCTCTGTGTATCAGGTGCACTTCGATTCTCTGTCCAATCCCGCCATGGTCGACCTAGCTGCTAGCATGGGGTTTGTGGTGGATTCCATTTCCGATTTAAAATCTATCCGCCAGCGTGAAATCTTTAGAGCTTTTGAGTTCAATCGTGCCCATGATTAGTATCTCTTGGAACATTCGGGGCCTTCATAGGCTGTCTAAGCAACAAGCTCTTCTTCAACTTATTTCTTCTTCCCATTGTGATTTTATTTTGGTTCAGGAATCGAAGCTGGACTCCACTACCCCTGCTCTTCTTAGAGCTATTGGAGGTCATCTTATTTCTAATTGGATTTCTGTTAATGCTGTAGACACTCGTGGTGGTATTCTTTTTGGCTTCAAATATTATGCTTCTCTGTTATTTCGGTCCAACGGCTTACCTTCTTTCTTAAGGTTTGTCTTCACTGGCATGAATTCAACTGTGATCTTACAGTTGTCTCCGTGTACGGCCCTTCGTCGGCCGAGCGGCGTGCCCTGTTCTGTGAGGAATTCAACTCCTTCCACAATGACATTCTCAGTTTCTTGATTTTCTGCGGGGCCTTTAACGTTACCAGATTCTCCCATGAAAGGTCTTGTAATGCTTTGAATAATTCGGACTCCTTCGGATTTAATGAGTGCATTAGTTCTCTCAATTTATCTGACCTACCTCTTAACGGTAGATCGTTCACTTGGTCTAATATGCATTCTCCGCCGATCATGGCCAAACTGGACCATTTTCTGGTTTCTGATGACTGGATTTCCTTTTTCCAGAACTCCTTCTTGAATGCCTTGCCGAATCCATCCTCTGACCACGTTCCCATTACTTTGCACTCAAACTTCAACTTCTCTAAGCCTTTCAAGTTCCGTTTTGAAAAATTCTGGCTCCAATATCAGGTCTTTGTAAATATTATTTCCGAATGCCTGGCTTTAATTACGGGGTCTCACGGTTTAAGTCGTATTCTGCTTAAGCTTCATGCAATCAAATTTGGTTGTAAGATTTGGCATAAACAAAGGTTTTCCAATGTCAGTGATCTTAAGTCCCTTCTCCTTTCTACCATTGAATCCATTGATAAGCTTGAAGTGCATGGTCCAATTTCTAAAGCTATGCGTAATGAAAGAACTTCCTGCAAAAGAGATTTTTCCTCCGTTCTTCATAACGATCACATCAAGTGGGTTCGGCGGGTCAAGGTCTGCTGGCTTAAAGAGGGCGACGCTAACACCGCCTTCTTCCATAACTTTGCTTCTCATCGTCAACGTTCCAATCGTATCTCTTCTATCAAGAACGATGGAGTGGAGTTCTGCTCTGAGTCCGATTTCCACTCGATCTTTCTTCAGTTCTACAAATCCCTCCTCGGTACAGCCAAATCCCAATCCATTCATCTTGATTGGATGCATCTTCATGGGCAGGAAGATCATGACTTGTCCAATCTAGAGGCTCCATTTTCCACGGAGGAGATCAAATCGACTATTTTCTCTTTAAAAAGCGATTCGACCCCCGGTCCTGATGGTTTCCCTTCTTTCTTTTTTCAAAAATTCTGGGAAGATCTTAAACACGATCTGTACGCGATGTTCACCGATCTTCACCGAGGTTCCTTTTCGTTCAACCGCATTAATTATGCTCACATAGTTCTCATTCCTAAAATTATCGGTGCCAACATCGTCGCTAAATTCAGACCGATTAGTCTGCTAAATACCACATTCAAGATCATCATGAAAGTGCTTTCTTGCCGTTTCAGTCAAGTTATATCCCCTCTTATTGACCCCGCTCAGTCGGGCTTTATTAGAGACCGTTTCATTCTGGATAGCGTTGCTTCAGCTCAAGAAATTATTTCTGAATGTCATAAATCCAACCCTGAGGGGATTATGATTAAATTAGACTTCGAAAAGGCTAACAATAAGGTGAGTTGGGAGTTCCTTCTTGATATTCTCCTCCACAGAGGTTTTGGTCCCACGTTGATTGCTTGGATCAAGTCCAGCCTTTTTGCTGGCACTTCGTCCATTCTCATTAATGGGTCGGAAGGCCATAAATTTAAGTGTAAATGCGGGCTTCATCAAGGAGACCCTATTTCCTCTCTTCTTTTCACTCTTGTGAATGATGTCTTCAGTAAATTGCTTAATCATGCTTGGAACGCTGAAGTCATTGAAGGACTTGGCAGTTCCCATAGCTTACATGGGATTCTGAACCTTCAGTACACTGATAACACCATTACCTTCACCAAACCCAACGGGAGGTCCCTCCGCAACCTTAAACACCTTCATTACATCTTTGAAAGTGTCTTCGGTTTGTCGATTAATTTTGGCAAATCGTCGGTTCTTTGGCTTAGTGGTTCTAATAATTGGCAGATTGAGATTGCCCAATTCTTCAACTATAACGCCTCAGAGTTCCCGGTTAAGTACCTTGGGATCCCGTTAAGATAGGGCAAACTACATAAATCGGACTGGCTGCCGATGATTGAAAAAGTTGAGTCCAGACTCAATGTGTGGGCAGGTAAAACACTTTCTAGAGGTGGCAGATTGATTCTGGTTAATGCGGTTCTCTCCTCTCTTCCTCTGTATCTCATGTCTTTTTACTACGTTCCATCTTGGGTCATCCATAGGATCGACCAAATTCGTAGGAATTTTTTTTGGACTGGCTCTGATCTTTATAAGGCCGGTTCCCACCTTTGCAACTGGAATCTTGTCTGCATGTCCAAGGCGGTGGGTGGGTTGGGCATCCTCAACCTTAGAAATCAAAATTTAGTGCTTTTGGCTAAATGGATTTGGAGAATGATTAAGGAAGAGCAACTTCCGTGGGCGCGCTTGATTTCTAATAAATGCTTTTGACGACAGAGAGTTTAGGAGTTACTCCCCTCTCTTTCGTCCAGAGCTTCCCCGTTCTTGAAGGGAGTGTGGAGGGTGGTTGCACCTTTCCAGTGTAGCATCTATCATGTCTGTGCCCAGGGGTCCAAAACCAAATTCTGGTTAGACCTCTGGATAAGCAACATGAAGTTGGCTTCGACCTTCCCAGTGCTGTTCGATAATGCCCTTAACCCTGATGCCAAAGTGTTTGACTATTTTGCCGTTCTCAACAATAGCAGAGAGTGGCATATTTCTTTCTCTAGTGTTCTTCCCCCTCCCCCCCCCCCCCCCCCCCCCCCCCCCCCGAGCTTGATCTACTGCAATTGAGATCGCTCCTTGATAGCTATGCCTGGCATCCCAGGGATGATATTGCCTGGTGCTGGACTAGTTCCGAATCCTTCTCGGTGAGATCTTTTTATAACTTCCTTAACCACAGTGGTGTGTACTCTCCATTTTCTAAATGCATTTGGAGTTGTTCTGCTCCTTTAAAAGCCAAAATCGTTTTTTGGCTAGCGATTAATAATAGACTTCTCACTTTCGATGTCCTTAACAAGAGAAATCTGGCTACCGGTCAATTGTGTTCTTTGTGCTCTCTTAGCCACGAAGACATAGACCATTCGTTTTTACAATGCAAATTTGGTCGCCCATTATGGCATATCTGCCGTATTGCGTGGCAGCTCCCTTCTGTTCCCAATTCCTTTTTAGCGGTCTGGATAGGCATTTAGTGAGTAAAAAATTTCTTAAGTCCTGGATTCTTTGCTTGATGGATATTATATGGCTTATTTGGAAAGAAAGAAATAACTGTATTTTTAATCATTCGTCTTTGCCTATTAATACCTTGATTGATGAGTTTATTTTTATTTCTAAGCATTGGTCTTCTATTCTTTCCTCCCGCAAGGCTCATAAGTTGAGCCTTTATAGACATGATGCGGCGGCTTTTCATTTCCGCTCTGCTAATAATACTGCTCCCTTATTATTTTCTTCTCCCCCCTAAATTTCCTGGTTTTATTTCATTGCAGGATTGAGATACACCGCCCTTAAGCTCAGCTATCCTAGGTTGTTTTGTTTGGCTTTCTGGATGCGTTTTGGTTGGCTCTTCTGGCCTGGTCCTCTGGCTGTCTTGGTTTGATGGATTATGGATGTTTGGCCGCTAGTTTACCTTGTTCTCTCAAGTTGTGTTTATTTCTCTTTTTCTTTTGTCTAATTTTGTGTTCCATTCTGTTGCTTAACTCCCCTAAATCTTCTGGTTGTTTCGGAGGTTAGCCTGTGCTGTGCTGTGCTGGTCTTTTGGTCTGGATGTTTTAGCCACTTTTCAGTTTTATTTTTGTGTTGTAGTGGCCTGTGATATTACCTTAATCCGATTATTGTTGTATGGTTCTGTTCATATCGGTTTCTTGCATTTTTTTCGGCCTTCTTGCGGCTGCTTGTTGTTGCTTGGCGCCTGTGAGCTATTTCGGCCAGGCTTTAGTTTGCGGTGGCGATGTTTTGAGGTGTTGCCAGCCCCTTCTGTTCTGTCCTGGTCCTGCTGAGCTTTTGCGTTTTCCTTTTTTCTCTCATTCTCTTGGCTAGTAGGATTTTTGGTTGCGCGTTTTTGTCTCTGGTTCTCTGCGACCGCAGGCCAACTGCCGGTGCTGGGTCCTTTGCCGTCCGGCCGGGTTGTGTCCGGCCTCGTCAGGGGGCGACCTCTGCTGTTGCTGGTCTCTCTTCTGCGGGGGCGGACGTGGGGGTGAGGGCTTCTTTGGTCCAGTGTCTAGCCGCTCCGACTAATTGTCTGCCCTCGTATATAGGTTGTTCTTGCCTCTGTGTATTTTTGTATTTGCCTGATTTCGCTATAGGTTCTTCTCTCTGTATAATTGTCTGTGTTTTTTTCGCCTTTTGTGGTTAGCTTGCTGGTTTTATGTCTTGTAAAGTTGACGCTTGTACTTTTCTTGATTAATATGATTGTTTGTGCTGGCTGGAGTCGTAAGACTCTATCCATTTCATCAAAAAAAATTGTATGTTTAGGAGATTTATATTATAGTTGTATATGTAAATTGCTTAGTTCATTCTCTAATTTTTTATGTGATGCATTTTGTAGGAAAAATCTAAAATTTTAGTGATTGATGAATGAAATGCATGTTAAATAGAAAATTTATGATGATTTTATGTAAAATTAAAATTCAAGTGCAAATTATTATATGTGATGCCATGAAATTTTTTAATTTAGTACAAGTAGATTTTGTTTAGAAAAATTGTGAAAGAAATTAAATTGTGCTTGATTAGACATGATTATAAAATTTTGGGGGAAATTTCCCATATTATTAATTGGCATTGAAAATAAAAGAAAAATATATATGAATGCATTGTAGAGTAATTTTTATGATTTAATAAAGGCATGTGGTGTTTGGAATGTTCTTAAATTGCTAGATACCTTTAAATTGTGCAGAATCACTTTATTGCATGAAAACTCAGTATCTTTTTGTTTTTGGACATTTTAAATCGTGCGGTATGAGCAAATAAAATTGTTATGATGAATCGAAGTTGTTTGAATGTTCATGTTTTAAATAAGTGGATTAAACCGAGAGTTGATACTTAAACAATCTAACCCCTATAAGGTCAGATTAAGTTGTTGGGCTTTGTGGCTAGCGCACGCGCCGTAGCGCTAGGTGCTGCCACGTGGCGGCGTGAAGTCTGTGGGGTTGTGGGTTCGAGTGGCCTTGTGGCCTCTGTTATGTTTCAAAAAAAATTAGGTCAGTGAAGGGGAAAGTTTGAGCATTTAATAAATCAAAGCTATATATGGTTGAGATATGAGCTTGGCTCAGTGGTAGGCGCTTGGTTTCCTTGCTGTTGGCACTGGTTCAAGCCAGGGGTCTTGCTGTTTGTGGGAAGAAATTCTTTTTTTTGGGAATTTTGAGTTTTTAAAAGAGTGAAAACTTCATAAAGATCATAAAGTTCATAAAATTCATACTAGAATAATTGTTAGAGTTATTTTGCACTATTCTACAGATATTTTGATAAATTTAGAGGCATGGTATGTTCAGTGCAAGTTGGATTTCAAACTTTAAAATAAATATGGTTGAAAAGATTAAAATTATTCTTTTCGAAATTTAAAGGCAAAGTTTTGATTTGGAAAATCAAGAGCTTTATGTGTTAATCTTAAAGGAAGCCGTTTGCAAGGTTTTCAACTCTAACCGCACTAAAAATATTCTAAGTCAATTACTTCTAATGCGAGGAACGTCACAAAATCGCACAAACGACATCCAAAATTTATAAAACTTTCCAACTTGGTCGAATTCACATAGCGCACGCCACCCGAACTTGTAGAAGTGAGTTTCGACTCACAGTTTGCGATATACGTCCGTATACCGCTTTATTAGGTTTTTTTAACCAAAAGCGATACACGGCCTTATTTCTTGAACCGTGAATCGAAACCCACTTCTACAAGTTCGGGTGGCTTGTGCTGTGTGAGATCAACCTACTCGCAAAGTTTCGATTTTTTTGTAGGCCATTTGCAAGGTTTTCAACTCTAACCGCACTAAATAAATTCCAAGTCATTAACTTCTAATGCGAGGAACGTGAGAAAATCACACAAACGGCATCCAAAATTTATAAAAGTTTCCAACTTGGTCGAATTCACGTAGCGCAAGCCACCCGAACTTGTAGAAGTGAGTTTCGACTCACGGGTTGTGAGATACGTCCGTATACTGCTTTATTAGGTTTTTTTAAACCAAAAGCGATACACGGCCGTATATCTCCAACTGTGAATCGAAACCCACTTCTACATGTTGGGGTGGCTTGTGCTGCGTGAGATTAACCTATTCGCAAAGTTTCGTATTTTTTTGGAGGCCGTTTGCAAGGTTTTCTACTCTAACCGCACTAAAAAATTCTAAGTCATTAATTCCGAATAAATTAAACGCGAAAAATCACCACAAATAAAACTAAATTAGTAAGCCAAACATTACTACAGTTCTAAATTATTTTGGGCAAAGCATTTTTTTTGGACTTCCTAAATAATTTACTATGTAAAAATTTAGAAATCAATATAATTAACTCTAACAAGGCAAAGAATTAGTCAATACCTTACAAAATAATAACGAACTTTGCCAATAGATCGATTTGTGGCCTTCGCACAGGAATTGATTTTCTTTTGATGTAGATATTTGGAGAGAGAGATTGTATGAGAGTGGAAGGGGAGGAGTAGGAGCAAACGGCGGAGTAGGAGCAAACGGAGGACGTTGGAATTTTTAAAGGATTTTTGGGTTTTGTTTCGCCCAAAAAAATGACTCTCTATGCTTGGGTTTCTGGGTTTTGGGGTTTGGTTTCGACGAGAAAGACGAAGGACTGTATACAGATATGAGATTATATCTTTGCGTTAACCCGTCCTTGTCAACGACGGGTTAAGGCAATATTTTTTATAAAATTTTGCCCTAACCCGTTGTTGGAAACGGCGGGTTAAGGCAAAATATTATTAAAAAATATATGGGCCGTTAGATCAAAGATCCAACAGCCTAGATTAAAATTTGCACAGATCTGTGAAAACAGACCCGTTTGCGATCAAAGAAGCCTATATATATATATATATATATATATATATATATATATAGAGAGAGAGAGAGAGAGAGAGAGAGAGAGAGAGAGAGAGAGAAATCTTCGGTTGCACACTACTTTGGTGAGCACTCCGTGAGCACTCACGAACTAGAGACCCTATGAAAAATCCGAACCGCTCATATTGTTCTATATGCCTTAGATAGCCTAACAATAAAAAATCAAGTAATTTGAAGTTCATTTGCCCATGATTTACATCATCACAAAATTGTATGGCTGAAAATTCTAACAACATGATGGATGGGAAAATGAACTTCAAATTACTTGATTTTTTATTGTTAGGCTATCTAAGGCATATAGAACAATATGAGCGGTTCGGATTTTTCATAGGGTCTCTAGTTCGTGAGTGCTCACGGAGTGCTCACCAAAGATAGTGTGCAACCGAAGGGGACTCTCTCTATATATATATACTAGATTTGCCCGTGGGCACGTTCTTACGGCACATCTTCAGAACGATACAGCATACGGAAAGCCTTGTAAACAATAAATCAACAATTATATAGGTCCAGTTTGAATAGTATGACAATAATTAGTTGTAAATAAAACTCCATGTTTTCATTAGTATATGTTGAAAAAATAATTATAAATTGGAGTATAAAAGTCCATGTTTCCATAAGTGTGTGTGTGATGCAAAAAATAAACGTTGTTAATTAAAGTGTTGATTTGAGATATAGACTATTCATTTGAAAATGGTTAATTTTGAAGAAAAGAGTTTCGATTTTTGTTTGTTTGAAGTGACTAGTTTGTTTTGTGTATTAAAAAAAGTGGTTTATGAGGAATTTGATTGGAAAATATTGAATGTGTGAATTATAAAAGTTGAACACTTCATGGATGAAGAAAAGTGTTGATTAAAATTTGAAATATTATTGTTGAGGTTGGACATAACCTATTTTGATCTCTAGAATGAGATAGTTGTTGGAATCTAGAGGCTAGGCGAGACCCTAGTGGCTGACAGATGTTATTAATGAGATTTTGAGGAGTAACCAGTATGGGTTGACTCTCTCTTTGAGAAGTAGCCATTGTGGGCTGACTTTCTATTGTGTTGGTTTAAGTCCGGTAGGGTAAGCTAGTTCTAGGTTGTGATGATTTTTTAAACTAAACTTAAGGACAGGCACTAGGTGGAGCCATGATGAAATAAGGGCAAACATGAGTATGAGGGCCTCAGGATCTGCGGTGTTCGATAATCCCCAGAATTATCGAGATGTGAGTGAAATATGTTAGTGTAGGTGCCCTAGAGGCAATACAATGATATCATGTAATCAGTATTATTGACATTATGTTCTATTTGATTATATTAATAATTTATTATGCTTCGTATTTACTGCGTTATAAATGTTAGCATGATAAATGTCCTTAGATTATTAATACGAACTATATGAACATGAGATTATATATAGTATAATAATCTTAAATGTCCATAGTCGAGTATTATTATTATTAGGACAGTAATAATACATTGAGACTAGTATGTTGATTGATTGATGACCACCTCTCATGGGTCATTAGTATAGAGATACTAAAATCAATACATAGGTAAATATAAGAGTACATTGTACTGGACAGACCCACTGTGAGATTCAACATGGAATAAATAAATAAGTGTCATAAGTAATCTCACTGTGATAATGGTGTAATGGTCCTCTGACCTGAAATCATTATATTTCTACACGAGAATTAATGTACTTTGATTCTATCAAAAGTTATCTTTAATCGGGTAATGATAAAGATAGTATTGGGTTCATTATGAATCGTGTGAGAAATGTGAATGATCTAGATGGAATTTAACCCTCCTAATTTTAGGAGCGATATTACCGGCCTCTTGTTTGAGTGAGACTATGAAATGCATGGCCATGCTCAAATATTGATTTGTTTGAATAGTCTACTCATCGATCAAGAAAATAAAGATTAAATTATTAAGAGGATGACACGAACCATGCCTCTAGTTTAATCTATAATATCAAGGTTAAAAGGATTATATTACATGGAGACATTAGTCACGAAAGGTTTAATTGAATCACCAATTATTATTATTACTTGGGTAGCAATGATGTATTACTAGATGCCGCTCATTGTTTATAATTTTATTATTAGATAATAAAATTATTGCCAACGTAATAATAACCTAAAGGGTCACACACTTAGAACGTTTAAAAGGAGTTTTAATTTAAATTCGGAATTTAAATTAAATGATTCGAAATTAGTTATTTAATTAATTGAGTTGGACTTAATTAATTAAAGTATAATTCGAATTTAAATGATAAAACCAAATCAGATTGGTCTTAACAGAAGCCAAACTGATTACGGTTAAGCCCACCTCATTCTCTCTTATAAATACATAGAGATGTATTGGTTTAGGGTTCATCTTTTTGGCAACTTAGTTTTCCAAAGAAACCCTAGCCGCTCCAATTGTTGAGAGGCAAGAGGGAAAACCCTAGCCGCTCCAATTGTTGAGAGGCAAGAGAGAGTGAGAGATAGAGGCAAGCTTCATCGGCTAGTACCGGCTCCCTTGATCGTTGGACGATCGGACGTTCGTGTGGACTGCTTTAGAGACGCGGATCTTGCTACAAGGGTTGCGTGGTGATTGAGGACCTCCATCTTTCAGCCTTCGTAAAGCTCCTAAAAGGTAAAATTTCGTTTCTCCATAATCAGCCATGTCTTGTACACAGATCTTAGGGTTAGGGTTTCGGATTTTTATCTATGTTTTTCGCTGCATTTGTGCCCCGAATCCCTTCAATGGTATCAGAGCTGCGTGTATAAGGGGCTGATTTGGTTACGTGTTTACTGCATTCGATGCATGTATGCATGTTTTATGAATCTGCCTTGATACGGTTATATGATATGTCGATTATAATATGTTATGTCGATCATATATGATTCTGTTATACTATATATTGTGATTTGATCATACAGGTATGTTTTACAATCTGCCATGACAGATCAGTAAGCGATTTTGTATGTTATCCATGATGTTTGGTTTATATGGTGATATAAACTGATGGACAGATGGTGTTTGGACACGATCTGTAAACTGGGATATGATATGAATGTATATGATACATGGTTCCGGAACTGTATATGATGCAGTGGCGGCAGAGACTAAAAGATATGATCTGTTGTTCGAAATCGATGATTTCTGAATAGGGATAGTTTTCTGGAATTAAAAAAAATTTCTGATTTCGAGCTGACCGGTCAGCTCGACCCCCGCCAGGGGCTGCCGCCCCCGGACCCCTGCTATATATATTTTTTTGTGTTCTTAATTGTTTACTTGAGAATGGTGCTGGTTATGGCCTTAAGACCCTTAGATTAATGGTTTATGGTTTTGGTTTTGTAAATACGACTTGCATGTCGTTTTCTTCATTCTTGTAATTGTATAATCTCGAATGTAACTCGAGTTTTATTATGTAAGTACATAAGTACATTAGTATAGGTTGTTTTCAATTATTCAATGTAATGTACTTGAAGATTGAAGGACGATCCAAGAAGTGGAGCAACCAAGGAGAATGAAGACATGTAATTGTATTTATATTTTCACCATAGATTGACCTCGATCCTTTCATTAGCTTGAAAGGATCATGTAGGATAAAGGCCATAACCAAGCACGTTTACATACTGCACTTTACATATTGATGTATGAATGTCTGTGTAGAATACATTATGATGCATGCTTCAATTAGATTAATAATGTATTAATGTATGTATTAGATACATCACCCATGCCATGCCTGCTTAAACAAGATAAAATCTGTAACGATTTAAGATGAACTTTAAACAAACGATCATGAGATTCTCGTGTTTATGAAACACGGCAATTAAATATGAATTTTCATTGATTCAACGATTGAATGATTTTGTCAACAACCGATTACGAATCTGTAAGAAAAGGGGTGCCAATAATGCCGTCTGTGCGTTAACCTCTGATCTGGAAATCATTCATTCAACGAATTTTTGATTTGAAATATTTTGTTCCAAGACAAATTGGGAATCTCTTTACGATGGGATCATGATCGTTTATAAGTAAACCCCTTAACAAAATATTAAGTTAATTAGATGCTTTCCAATGAATTAACACTCATCAAAGCCTAGATCATAAGGGGTGGGTTTGCCAAAGTAGAGCACTCCTTTTAATCGTGGTTAGGTGCGAAAGAATAAATGTGATATTCGTCATGTTAATCATTGGGTCCAACTTAACTAAGTCGTCACAATAGGATTGTGGATAGTGAACTTAGAAGCATAGAGTTTGGCAAAATTTATTAGATAAATTAGAACAATAGTTGTTCACCAAACTATCCAAGAATTATATGTGATATAATTGACAAATGTTGTCTACCTAAATAGTTATGTTTTGGGAGAATTGGCCAATGCTGACTCAAGGCATAATGAAATATGGATCTTGGCTCACTAGAAAATCAGTTTCCGAATTGATAGTAAGGGCTATTAGTTTGAACAAAATAGTGGGAGGTATATTAAGTCGAATGTACCATGATCACTTGAACATAATTTGACAATCTAACTTATCTTATGCATTTTAAACATTGTAGATACTAAATGGTGCAAAACACAAACAACTCTTTCTCCGTGCGATCAGTCCTTGAGAAGGACAAGCTGACAGGAACAAACTTCCTTGACTGGTCTAGGAATTTGAGGATTGTCCTCAGGCAGGAGCGTAAGCTCCATGTTGTTGAAATTCCTCCACCGGTCCATCCTGGTGACGGTGCAACTCGTGCTCAACTAAATGCTTACCAGAAGCATATTGATGATGCGACGGATATTGCTTGTCTCATGCTTGCAACTATGAGTGCTGAGCTTCAGAAGCAGCATGAGCATATGGATGCTTATGCTATGCTTGAGCATCTTCAGACGATGTTTCAAGTACAGGCTCGTCAAGAAAGGTTCAATACGTACAAAGCAATTTTTAACTGCAAGCAAGGAAATAACCCGGTTGGACCGCATGTTCTGAAGATGATTGGGTATTTTGAATACCTAGACCGTTTGGGCTCCGAGCTTACTCGAGAGGCTCAAATAGATATTATCTTGCAATCTTTGAACAGCAACTATGCCCAGTTTATTATAACTTTCATCATGACCGAGCAAGACAAAACACCCACTGAATTGTTGGCACTGTTAAGAACTACCGAAGCCAACATGCAAAAGGCACCTGAGAATGCTCCCATAATGATGGTGGGCAATAAAGGTGCTAAGGGAAAGGGGAAATGGAAGGGCAAGAAAAAGATTGGATCTAATGCAGTTGCTCCTTCCAAGCCCACTTTCAAGAAAGCTCTCAAGCCTAAAGGTGGTGTTGCTAAACCTGATAAGGGTGATTTTCACTGGTGCAAGAAACCAGGTCATTGGAAGAGAAACTGTCCAGCTTATTTGGAAAGTCTGAAGAGCGTGAAATCTCTGAATATTTCTGATTCAGGTATTCATGTTATAGAAGTCAATTTATCTACTTCTACATCTTGGGTATTGGATACTGGATGTGGTTCTCACATTTGTATTAATGTGCAGGGACTTCAAAGGAGTAGATCTTTGGCAAAGGGAGAGATCGACCTACGCGTTGGCAATGGAGCAAAGGTTGCTGCTTTGGCCGTAGGGACTTATTATTTGTCGTTGCCCTCTGGGCTTATTTTAGAACTTGAGAACTGTTATTACGTGCCTGCGATTTGCAGAAACATTATTTCTATTTCTTGTTTGGACAAGAAGGGTTTTTCGTTTATAATAAAAGACAATTGTTGCTCTTTTGCTTTAAATGATTTAACTTATGGTGTAGCGCGTTTATTTAATGGTTTATATGTTCTAGATCTTGATCTTACTCCCGTCTATAATATGAATAAACGTCTTAAAGCAAATGACTCAAATCAAACATACCTTTGGCATTGTCGATTAGGCCATATAAATGAGAATCGCATATCCAAACTACATAAAGATGAATTTTTGGATAAGTTTGATTTTGAATCATACGATGAATGTGATGCTTGTTTACTTGGTAAAATGGCAAAAGCTCCTTTTACTAAACAAGGTGAAAGGGCCAACGAACAATTAGAACTAATACATAGTGATGTATGTGGTCCAATGCGTTCTATGGCAAGAGGTGGCTTTTATTACTTCATAACATTTACTGATGATTTCAGTAGATTCGGATATGTGTATCTTTTGAAACACAAATCTGAATCCTTTGAAAAGTTCAAAGAATTTAAAGCTGAAGTAGAAAAGCAAATAGGCGGAAGTATTAAAACTCTTCGATCTGATCGAGGAGGTGAATACTTAAGCCATGATTTTAAGAATTACTTAAAGGAGTGTGGTATAGTATCACAACTCACTCCTCCTGAAACACCACAATGGCATGGGGTTTCTGAAAGGAGAAATCGTACCTTATTGGACATGGTACGATCGATGATGAGTCATGCTGATCTTCCAATAAGTTTCTGGGGTTGTGCCCTAGAAACGGCTGCATATACACTAAACCGAGTTCCAACTAAAGCGGTTCAAAAGACTCCATATGAGATATGGACTGAGAAACGTCAAAGCATGTCATTTATGAAAATATGGGGATGTGAAGCGTTTGTGAAACGTATGATCTCTGACAAGCTTGGACCAAAATCAGACAAGTGTTATTTTGTGGGGTACCCGAAGGAAACTAAGGGTTACTTCTTCTATAATCTGACCGAGAACAAAATAGTTGTTTCTCGCACTGCTGTATTTCTTGAACAAGAGCTAGTCTCCAAAAGAAACAGTGGGAGGAAATAGAACTCGATGTAGCTCGAGACCCACAAGATAATGTTGAACCCGAATTGGAACTTGAGCAGGATATTCAAGATAATATTCAAGATGACACTGCTCAAGAAACACAGATTGTTCGTAGATCTGGTAGGATTCGCCATAAACCTGAGAGATATTATGGATTTCTCTTAATAGAGAATGGTGATTTGATGCTCATAGATCAAGATGAGCCCCTCACCTACCAAGATGCTATGAACAGTCCTGACTCTGAGAGATGGCTAGAAGCCATGAAATCTGAAATGGATTCCATGTATGATAACCAAGTATGGACTTTGGTTGATCCACCTGAAGGGGTAAAACCTATAGGGTGCAAATGGGTTTTCAAAAAGAAAATCGACATGGAAGAAAATGTTCAGACCTATAAAGCTAGGTTGGTTGCAAAAGGTTTCAAACAAATTCATGGTATTGACTATGATGAAACTTTTTCACCTGTAGCTATGGTCAAATCCATTAGGATTTTGCTTGCAATAGCAGCTTATCATGATTATGAGATCTGGCAGATGGATGTCAAAACAGCCTTCCTTAATGGGAGCCTTGAAGAGGATGTGTACATGACACAACCTGAAGGTTTTGTCAGTCCAAGGGATGCTAGAAGGATATGTAAGTTGCGTCGATCCATTTATGGACTGAAGCAGGCCTCAAGGAGGTGGAATATTCGTTTTGACCAGACAGTCAAGGAATTTGGCTTTATTCAAAACGAAGATGAATCTTGTGTTTACAAAAGGGTTAGTGGGAGCCACGTGGCATTCATAGTATTATATGTTGATGATATATTACTTATCGGGAATGACATACCTTTTCTACAGGCTGTTAAGACTTGGTTGGGAAAAAATTTCTCCATGAAAGATTTAGGCGAGGCGACCTATATATTAGGGATCAGGATCTATAGAGATAGATCCAGAAGATTGATCGGCCTAAATCATAGTACATATATTGACAAAGTACTGCATCGTTTTGGGATGCAAGATGCTAAAAGGGGATTTGTCCCGATGTCTCATGGGATATCGATCTCGAGTGACAATAGTCCTAAAACATTGGATGAAAAGGACCGCATGAGTAAGATTCCATATGCTTCTGCAATTGGATCTATCATGTATGCAATGATATGTACTCGTCCTGATGTGTCGTATGCTTTGAGTATGACGAGCAGGTTCCAGTCTAATCCAGGTGAAGGTCACTGGACAGCTGTCAAGAATATTCTTAAGTACTTGAAGAGGACTAAAGATTCATTCTTGGTATATGGGGGAGAAGAGAGACTAGTGGTAAAAGGTTACACTGATTCTAGTTTCCAAACAGACAAGGATGATTCTATATCCCAGTCTGGTTTCGTGTTTTGTCTCAACGGAGGTGCTGTAAGTTGGAAAAGTTCAAAGCAAGAAACAGTAGCTGATTCTACAATGGAGGCTGAGTATATTGCTGCTTGCGAAGCAGCTAAGGAGGCAGTTTGGATCCGAAATTTCATCACAGGACTTGGTGTGGTTCCCTCGATCGCAGATCCTATCGATCTTTATTGTGATAACAGTGGAGCCATAGCACAAGCAAAGGAACCAAGATCGCACTCCAGGGCAAAACATATACTTAGAAGATATCACCTTATTCGTGAGATTAATGAACGAGGAGATATACATATATGTAAAGTGCAAACAAATAATAACGTAGCTGACCCACTGACTAAGGCTTTGTCGCAGCAGAAGCACGAGGGTCACACTAGTTCCATTGGTATTCGATACATGAGTGATTGGCTCTAGTGCAAGTGGGAGATTGTTAGTGTAGGTGCCCTAGAGGCAATACAATGATATCATGTAATCAGTATTATTGACATTATGTTCTATTTGATTATATTAATAATTTATTATGCTTCGTATTTACTGCGTTATAAATGTTAGCATGATAAATGTCCTTAGATTATTAATACGAACTATATGAACATGAGATTATATATAGTATAATAATCTTAAATGTCCCTAGTCGAGTATTATTATTATTAGGACAGTAATAATACATTGAGACTAGTATGTTGATTGATTGATGACCACCTCTCATGGGTCATTAGTATAGAGATACTAAAATCAATACATAGGTAAATGTAAGAGTACATTGTAC
Source organism: Hemerocallis citrina (assembly GCA_017893485.1). Taxonomy (NCBI): domain Eukaryota; kingdom Viridiplantae; phylum Streptophyta; class Magnoliopsida; order Asparagales; family Asphodelaceae; genus Hemerocallis; species Hemerocallis citrina. The sequence goes on from CM030366.1 coordinate 91,172,473, forward strand.
TGGACAGACCCACTGTGAGATTCAACATGGAATAAATAAATAAGTTTCATAAGTAATCTCACTGTGATAATGGTGTAATGGTCCTCTGACCTGAAATCATTATATTTCTACACGAGAATTAATGTACTTTGATTCTATCAAAAGTTATCTTTAATCGGGTAATGATAAAGATAGTATTGGGTTCATTATGAATCGTGTGAGAAATGTGAATGATCTAGATGGAATTTAACCCTCCTAATTTTAGGAGCGATATTATCGACCTCTTGTTTGAGTGAGACTATGAAATGCATGGCCATGCTCAAATATTGATTTGTTTGAATAGTCTACTCATCGATCAAGAAAATAAAGATTAAATTATTAAGAGGATGACACGAACCATGCCTCTAGTTTAATCTATAATATCAAGGTTAAAAGGATTATATTACATGGAGACATTAGTCACGAAAGGTTTAATTGAATCACCAATTATTATTATTACTTGGGTAGCAATGATGTATTACTAGATCCGCTCATTGTTTATAATTTTATTATTAGATAATAAAATTATTGCCAACGTAATAATAACCTAAAGGGTCACACACTTAGAACGTTTAAAAGGAGTTTTAATTTAAATTCGGAATTTAAATTAAATGATTCGAAATTAGTTATTTAATTAATTGAGTTGGACTTAATTAATTAAAGTATAATTCGAATTTAAATGATAAAACCAAATCAGATTGGTCTTAACAGAAACCAAACTGATTACGGTTAAGCCCACCTCATTCTCTCTTATAAATACATAGAGATGTATTGGTTTAGGGTTCATCTTTTTGGCAACTTAGTTTTCCAAAGAAACCCTAGCCGCTCCAATTGTTGAGAGGCAAGAGGGAAAACCCTAGCCGCTCCAATTGTTGAGAGGCAAGAGAGAGTGAGAGATAGAGGCATGCTTCATCGGCTAGTACCGGCTCCCTTGATCGTTGGACGATCGGACGTTCGTGTGGACTGCTTTAGAGACGCGGATCTTGCTACAAGGGTTGCGTGGTGATTGAGGACCTCCATCTTTCAGCCTTCGTAAAGCTCCTAAAAGGTAAAATTCCGTTTCTCCATAATCAGCCATGTCTTGTACACAGATCTTAGGGTTAGGGTTTCGGATTTTTATCTATGTTTTTCACTGCATTTGTGCATTTGTGTCTCGGGAATTACCTGCGGTGCGGGATTGATCTCCAAAACTATCAGGATCGGGGCGATGCTCATGGGACGTTTGCGTGTAGTGAGGCGCCATTGCTTGCGGTGTGGGGTATTCTTGAAGATTTCCAGGTGCGAGTGAAATAGTCTCCGAAATTATCTGTGGATAGAGATTGACCTCCAGAATTATCGGGGCACAGGCTAGGTATGCGCAGAATGTCTAATTCTTGTAGTAATCATAGTAGTAGGTTGCATGGCGAGGAATTTAAACCCTATAATATGGAGTACGTAGGTGCTTGCCTTCGGAGCTACATAGAAGGGGATGCATAAAATCCAAACAAGTATGCATTAGTGTCATCATACTGGTAATACCCGCATTAGGCATTAAGGCATTGCATACACTGACATGTTTAGGATAGTCACTTTTTACACTTTGTTTTACATTCAAGTTTTTGTTCGCTAAAGTAAGAGAATCTTTATATGACATAGTGAGGATCGCTGTTTTATAATATTGCGTCGGTTGTAAGCAACTGACGTGCCCAAAGTTTTCAGTGCAGGGCTTGGATTGACAAAAAGGACACAAAGTTGAATTGAAGTCAATGATTGTTTCCATATCAAAGTTGTTGCTATTAAAGTTTTAATTATCAACTGTATTTATTTATTTCCGCTGCGTTAATGTAAAAGAACAGTGTGGTATGAAAAAGTTTTAATTTCCTTGTAAAATTGTACGAATTTGAAGTAAAAGATCTTGTTGTGCGACGAATTACCGTGTTTTGGAATTTAGGGCGTTACAGAGTGGAATCAGAGCCAACTTCAATAAGTAGTAAAAAATTACAAGGACGACACATTAGGGTGGACATTAGAAGTGTGAGTTCAGTTTATATAGATTTAAATGTAAGTGATTTACATTTGTATTGCTCTATACACTGACGTTTTCTCCTCCTTTTTCCTATAGGATTGCTGATAACCAAGCTCCCGTTGATGAAGTGAAATGGTTCTTTGAGGTAGACCCTGAAGAAGAGGAAGACCTAGAGGAAGAAGAAGGAAAATTGCCCGAATCTCGAGAGATTATTCCACCTCCACCTGATTCTCCAGATGAATCCTCAGATAAAGAACCGGCTCGAGATAGGAATGACCACATTATCGCTTCTCTCCAAAAGCAATTGATCATCCATAAGTGGAGAGTAAACCACATTGAAGCTCATCACGCAGAGGACAAGCAGAACATCGCAGATTTGAGCCAGCGAGTGTGGGAACTGGAGAAGCTTCGACACAGGAATGCACAACACTTTACTCAATTAGACAACAAAACTCGTTGGGAAAAGTAGGAATGTCGTCAGAGAAGCGCAGAGATGCGAAGGAAAATAGATGAACTACGGGAAGAGCTAAGGGAAACCAAAAGGAACCGTAGGTCTAGATTGTTTTATGTTGGAGTTTTTCTTTTCTGGTGTTTCATGTACTGGATGTATGGACAAGCCTATATTTCTAAATGAAAAAAGTTTATTTTGGAAATGAAATGAATATGTTGAAGAAAGTATATGTTGTTGCTATTTTTGGTGATTAATGAAGTTTTATGACTCAGAAATGGCCAGGCGAAGAACCCGAAACGGTGAAGAACCCAGTGGTGAAGGTAACAGACTTGATCTGGAAACAGAATTGGCTAAGGTGTACCAAACTCTCAACACCTTTGCCGCAAGTGTGACCTGAAACACCAAAGTGGGACAGGCAGTACAAGTCCCAGAAGCAATCAGTTTGGCGGAATCGTTCAAGCAGATGAAACCACTAGTGTTTGAGGGCAAGGCGGATCCTGATGCAGTGGATGATTGGATCCGACAGATAGAAACAATGTTCGAGGTCTTGGAGACACCAGAGGCGAGCAAAGTGAAGCTGGCCACTATGTAGCTAGAGAAGGATGCAGGTGTCTGGTGGCAGTAAATGAAGAGAACCCTGGGGAATGAACCAATCATTTTGGAGGAATTCTTGGACGAGTTTTGAAGCCACTATTTCCTGATGGATGTGCAGAAGAAAAAGGCTATGGAGTTCCTGAGTTTACAGCAGGGAAGTTTGTCTGTTCTGGAGTATAAGACAAAGTTTACTCAGCTCTCTATGTATGCACTAGAGTTGGTAATTGACAAGGCAAAGAAGGCACGGAAGTTTGAACAGGGATTGAGGCCAAGTCTGCGGTCTCGAATGATACCCCTCGATATCAGGAGGTTTGATAAGTTGGTCAGGAGGGCTGCAGCCACGGAAGCCGACATGGAACAGTACCAGGTGGCGCAGAACAAAAGGAATAATTAGAGTGCTGGCAAGAAGCCCGCAATAACAAGTAACTTCAGGGGATAGCCCCCAGCATAGAGGTTCAGGCCTACTGGGGCAAACTTCATTGCAGTATGTGGGAAGTCGAACAACTGAGGAACAAGACCCCCAGCTGTGAATTTTTACTTTTGTGGAGAGGGGGGTCATTACAGGTCCAGCTGTCCCAAGGCACGAAATTTCCTAACTTGTTTCAACTGTGGGAAGGAGGGCCATGCTAGGCCACATTGTTCTTAACTCCAAGGGAGGGAGCAGGGTCAGAAGCTGGCTGACCAGCGAAGAAGCCATACTGGTAGGGACGAGTGTTTGCCCTGACAGAAGCTGATGCGGATGATGCTGATAATGTCACCACCGGTATGGGAGCACTCGAATAGAGTTTTACTATTGTTATTTCATGTTTTTATATTAGAAAGTGTTATGTACTGAGAGTATTCATTATGTAACCGGAGAAATTCTAATTAATGGAATGAAAGCAACTGTTTTGTTTGATACTGGATCGTCTCACACTTTTTTGTCACCTGCAGTAGCTAAACACTCAGGAGAAATGTTGACTACCGATCGGTACTATGATGGTTGTGACCTTGAGATCGTAGGGAGAATGTTTGGTATCGATCTTATAGAGTTGGCAGTGTTGGGAGTGATGTAATTATTGGCATAGACTGGATGTCAATTTACAGTGCCAGTATCGAATGCAAAAGCAAGGAAGTGTTGGTGAAGGCACTATGAGGACCAGCTGTTACATTTCAAGTGAACAGAAAGTGCATACTGTTGATGGCAGCTATAACTAAGAAGAAGATTCGTATGGAAGTTTAGCAGATTCCTGTAGTCCGAAACTTCCCAACAATATTCTTGGAAGATTTATCGGGACTACCACCTCATCGGGATGTAGAGTTCGGCATTTCCATTTAGCCAGGGAGTGCACCGATTTTCAAGATACCGTATAGAATGGCGCCGGTGGAACAGGATGAGGTCAAGAAGTAGATTGACAAACTGTTGGGCAAGGGTTTTATTAGACCGAGTGCATCACCTTGGGGAGCTCCAGTCCTATTGGTGAAGAAAAAGGATGGATCGATGAGAATGTGCATCGATTACATGGAGCTAAACAAGGTGACTGTCCAGAATAAGTATCCGATTTCGCGAATCGATGATTTGTTCGGCCGACTGCAAGGAGCAGGAGTTTTCTTAAAGATAAAGCTTCGGTCGGGTTATCACCAAGTTCATGTAAAGGAACAGGATATGCACAAGACTGCATTCAGAACTCGGCATGGGCATTACGAGTTCTTGGTGATGCCGTTTGGAGTAACAAATGCAATGGCTATATTCATGGACATGATGAACAGGGTCATGCACCATTCATCGATTCTTTCGTCGTGGTGTTTATCGAAGATATTCTGGTCTACTCTAAGACAGAGGAAGAGCACGCTGGGCATCTAGCAGAGGTACTGAAGAAGCACAAGAACAGAAGCTGTATGCAAAACTATCCAAGTGTGACTTTTGGATGTCCGAAGTTGCGTTCCTGGGTCATATCCTTTCTATGGAGGGAGTGACCACTGATCCGCAGAAGATAAGGCAGTGAAGGTTTGGCCAAGGCCGACAACAGTGAAGGAAATCAGAAGCTTTTTGGGTTTAATTGGCTACTACTAGAGATTTATTCAGGGCTATGCTCAGATAGCTGTACCACTCACTGGAATTACAAGGAAAAATGTGAGCTTTAAGTGGACGGAACAGTCCGAGGCAAGTTTCCAAGAGTTAAAAGAGAGCTTGACTACCACTCTGATACTGGCTTTGCTGAGAGCAGGGATCGACTATGATATCTACAGCGATGCTTCACATCGCAATTTGGGCTGTGTATTGATGCAAGAGGGAAAGCTAATAGCTTATGGGTCTAGATAACTAAGACCACATGAGAAGAATTACCCAACCTATACTCCACCCCCCCCCCCCCCACGAATTGGTTATTCCTAAACGATTTAATGGAGTTTGAAATAATGTGATGGGCGAACGACGAGAATTGAACCCGATCGGTTACTATTCTTGTCTTGAATTTTGATCTGGAATTGGCAGCAATATTCTTTGCTTTGAAGCAGTGGAGGAACTATGTGTACGGAAAGAAGGTCAATATGTACACGGATCACAAGAGCCTGAAGTATATATACCAGTAAAGGGATCTGAATTTGAGGTAGAGGAGGTGGTTGGAAGTATTGGAGGATATTCGTCCTGCGATAAAGTATCACCCAGGCAAGAAAAATGTCGTGGCTAATGCACTCAGTCGGAAGAGCAGCTTATCCTGTTTGATCACGACTCAAGCGAGACTAGCTAAGGAACTCGATCGAGCTGGGGTAGAAGTGGTGTTGAAAGGACTGGGAGTATCATTAGCACAGTTGAGACTTCAGCCCACGCTGAGGGAGAAGATTATCAACAGTCAGAAGTCTGATCCAGAGATTCAGAAGATAAAAGAGCAGGCCGGCATAGGTAAATTGGCAGAATTCCAGGTGAAGGACGAAGTGCTGTGGTTTGGAGAGAGGTTCCGGATCAAGCAGAACCAAAGGAAAGCATTCTACAGGAAGCACACACTACTCTTGTAACACCTCGAATTCCAAATAAGACCGAATTCGAAGTTCCACAGGATCTTTACACTTCACTTCGTACAATTTTACATGGAAATAAAAACTTTTGTTATATTAGAGTTACATTTTACATTTACACTTATACAGCGGAAGCAATTTACAATAATTACATGAATAAAATGTACAACACTTGAATCATTCTTTAAGTAGCACACATACTTTAATCTTGTCAATCACTTCATCCAACTGACGCTAGGATATAATACATCAATTTTCTCTTACTTGAAAAGTACAAACTTGTCACAAACAGAACTACGGGGACTATCCTATTGATGTCGTGTTGTGCATGTGCACATAGTCCATAATGCAGTTGTTTATATTATATGACACTAATGCGCACTTGTTCAGAGTATATGCAGCTCATACTACATAGGTCCGAGGGCAACCCCTTAACTGTTCTTCATCTTGTAGGGTTCAATCCCTCGCCATGACTTAATCTACTACGGTAACTATGGTAAGTATCCTAGGTGTTCTATGAGTTGCGAGCCAACGTCCAGACACCCTGGAGAGAATCCCACACACTGACACATGACTCATCAAGCAGGCATCCTTTGGTCAATTCACCTCCTACCATAGACATGGCACCACCCGTAGTCACTAGACCACCCCATAAGCATCGCCACCGGGACGGTACTCTGGAGCAGTATCCACGTCCTGCTCATGACTCATCATGGGGCATCCTGTGAATACTCTCACGCCACCAATCTAATGGCCCTCATACTCATGTTTTTCTCTTACTTTCATCACATCTCCACTATGTGTCTAGTCCTTAATTTTATTTGAATCATGAATAAAATCAATTCTCTAGAATTAGCACTCCTACTATACCGGTCTTAACTATTTATACAACATGACCCAATCTTCGTCTTTTCATTTCAAATCTCTTTTCAATATTTTCTTTCAATGCCGGCATGAGGCTTAGCTACACTCTAGTTCTCAATTTCACTTCATAATCACAAAAATTGAGTCTGCATACTCATAAGTTTTTTTTTTTCACAATTTAACATGATTTCCATTCTCTTTTCAATGAGTCAATCTCATACATAAAGTTTGATTTCAATTTATGCATTTCACATTCAAACTTAATTTCAATAAAAATCCATTAAATTCTCACACTATTGTTTCTTTCCTTTACTTGATTCAAAATCACAATTTGTATTTTCATTTATCTTTCGAATGCATATAATACCCAAATTAGTGAATAAAATTCCATAAACAACACACTTTAATTTTTCTTCAAACAAGATCCTCTTTTATAAATTAGTTAATTTTCTCATGGAATAAATCACTTTTTATACTTATACAAATGTCAATTTCATGGAATTCTACTCAATTTTTACTTCTAAACCACTTTTATTTAAGTCAAATATTGTATAGATATTTTTCATGAGGTCCATACATTTTTAGAATAATTATAATATTTTTTTCGGATTTTTAAGAGTCTAAAATCAATTTTTAAAAGTCAAAAACCAAAAATTTTATTAAAGTGCCAAACTCCGGATTCGAACCCGCAACCAAAGACCACCCACGTGCTACAGTGCAGTGCACTATGGCGCTGGAACTAACCAGAAAGGCCAGAGCACAAGTGCGTTATGAAGTGGGTTTCAATTCCATATGATATAGTTCTCGGTTTTCGGATTTTTTTCCAAAAAAAAAATGAAAACAAAAAGGCAATGCCCCGTTTCGAACCCGAGACCAAGACCACCCACAAGCTACAGTAAAGCGCCCCAAATGCACCCATTAACCAAATGGTCCAAGTGACTAACCTGATATAGGTTGGGGTATTTAGGGGTTATAGTCCGAATCTCTGTTATTTCGAATTTTTATAAAAGTAAGTATTTTTAGGTGCTCTTCTTCTCCAATTTAATTCAAAAAAACTCAGAATTTTATTTCCTACACAATTAAGTATTTCAGTAAAATAAAACTTTATTTTTGATACAAAAAGCATAATTTTACTCTCTACTTGCATTTTGCTCTCCAATTTCGAATTTTAGGGAAACAAGCATATTCTCTCTACAAATTTGCACTTAAAAGTTTTCTTAGATCACTTATATCATTTTTATTACCAATAGGCAATTATTTCAGCGATAATTTTACTTTTTCATGCCATTACACAATTAAGTAGTCCAAATCACATTTTCCATAATTCTCATTTCAATTATCTAAACATACAATCATATCTTCTTAGTTTAGCACATAACAAGCAAATAAAGCATGGTAGCATGGTAATTTCTAAACTAACAATCACAATTTGCATTTGATTAACATTCTCTTAACATACATTCCTACCAATAGCAATTTGTCTCATTTTCACAATACATGGCTAAATTAACTAAAGTTTCTTCTCAATTTTTATTAACCATATCCTAGCATGATGTCTAATTAGAAGTTCGAGAAAATCACCCGCCTATTAGAAGCGTAAAATTAATCCCGCCCTCAACGGGGACACCGAACTCCAAGAAAATCACGCCAAGAATGAACTTCGAACCCCGGACGCAATGCACAGTGCCTCCTCCTTCTCCTAATTGCTTTCGGCCACTGATTAGGCCCCTCTCCCTCTCTCTTAATTGATTTTAACAGTGAAGTGATTAAAGTGATGGGGTGTGAAAGGATGTAGACTTAGGGTATATTTATATAAAAAACTAAATCAGTTAATGTAACTACCCCCCCCCCCCCCCAATGATCTCCTCACTCTTCTCCCTCATGCACATGAGTGCGGCCCACTCCTAAATCAACTACCCACTCTCCCACTCACCTTGTACAAACCGGCCTAGGTCAAAAGTGCACAATGCACGTGCTAGTCTAGTACCCCTAATTATTTGTTTGTTCATGTGAATTTATTAATTGTCTATTAAATTGGTCTACACTACAAGTCAAGCTAATTAAAAGAGAACTAAACTAGTGGGCTTTCAAATTTGTGGGCTTAGAACTCCATGGGCTAACTAAAATAATTAAATAATTAGGGTGGGCTTAAGAATGAACAATGAGGCTTTAGAACTTAATTAGGCTTTTAAAAACACAAAAGAGAAAGATTAAAATATTTGTTCATGTTACAAAAATAAATAATTTTCTAGGGAAAATGCACATGAATTTGTACGTGCAAAAATACGTAAAAATCAACAAATCCTTTATTTAATTATAAATAAAGAATAAGGATGTTACAACTCTTTTATCAGTGCATCCAGGGAGTACCAAGATGTACAAGGATATCAAACAATATTTCTGGTGGTTAGGAATGAAGCAAGATGTAGCAGAATTTGTTGCAAGATATGCGAATTATCTGCAAATCAAGGCAGAGACTCAGAGACTCGGAGAATTGTTGCAGCTGTTACCCATTCCGGAGTAGAAGTAGGATAACATTAGCATGGGTTTCGTCACAGGGCTACCCAGGAGTCCCAAGGGAAATGATGAAATTTTGGTGATAGTCGATTGACTGACCAAATCTGCTCACTTTTTGGCATTGAAGATCAATTGTTCTATGGAGAAGTTAGCAGAATTGTATATCGGGGAGATTATGAGACTACATAGAATTTCTGTATCGATTGTATCAGATCGAGATGCGAGATTCACGTCGCACTTCTGGAAGAGTCTTAAGGCAGCTTTGGGGATCAGAACTGATTTCAGTACTGCTTTTCATCCTCGAACTAATGGGCAGACTGAAAGAGTTAATTGGGTGCTTGAGGATATGTTGAGGTGTTGTGTCTTGGACTTCGGTGACAGCTGGGTAAGGCACTTAGCTCTGGTGAAATTTGCCTACAACAACAGCATTCAGACTACCATCGGTATGGCACCATACGAAGCTCTATATGGGAGGAAGTATAGAACACTGGTGTGTTGGTATGAAGTGTGGAAAAGGCATATGTATTGGCCCGAAATAGTGCAACAGACTTCAGAGAAGATTGAGCTAATCAGGAAGAGGCTGGTTGACACACAGAGTAGGCAGAAGAGTTAGGCCGACAATCGAACGAGAGATTTGGAGTTCTAAGAGGGTGACTATGTTTTCTTGAAAGTATCTCCAACCAAGGGTGTGATTCGGTTTGGAAAGAGCGGAAAGTTAGCCCCGAGATACATGGGACCATACAAGATATTGAAGAGGATTGGGAAGACAGCCTATCGATTAGAATTGCCGGAGGAGCTGGCCCAAGTACACAATGTCTTTCACGTGTCTATGCTCCGATGTTACATTCCTGACCCGAGTAATCATCTACTAGAAGTGCTAGAGGGTCTACAGTTAGATCTGAGCTACAAGGAGCTTCATTTGGAGATTGTGGACCGACGGGAGAAAGTTTTGAGAAATAAAACTATACCTATGGTCAAGGTCGTGATTGAGGAAGCTACTTGGGAATGTGAGGAAATGATGATGAGAGACCATCCTGAACTTTTTGATTAAATTTTTTAAACTTTCGTTTCTTTTGTTTTCTCACTCTTTAAGTGTAGTTCCGAGGACAGAACTATTCTAAGGAGGAAGTGTTGTAACATCCCAGAAAAAATAATAAATTAATTTGTCACATTTTTGCACGTGCATCGCACGTAAAAAAATTTATGTACATGTTTCTAAAATTTTCTAAGAAATAATGCAATTGGTTTTCTCATTTTAATTATTGCACTTTGTATTATATATTTTTATTATTTAAAACCCATGGGCCTAAAAATATTTTTTTAAAAGCCCACACGAGAAATTCATTAAATGAAAAGCCCATTTACATTTCATATAATAATAATAATAATAATAATAGTGGTGTACACAAAGCAAGTGCACGTGCACATGTGCAATGTGCACACCAAGAGAGAATGGCCGGTTGGAATTTTGCTGACATGGGGTGAGTGGAGAGAGAGTGTAGGATTAGTGGACAAATTAGTTTTAATAATCACTCATTACCCATATAATTACCCCATCTTAAGCCATTTCAACACACACAAACTCATTGTTATCATAAAAAAAAAAAAGAATAGGTAGACTAGCTTCGGGCTGCTTGCTGGCTGTTGAATTTTGGTGCATTTTACTTGGGTTGTGGATATTTTGGAGTGCTTTTGTGAGGGAATTTGTCTACTAGTACTCTTCTATTAGGCGGGTATTTCTATATACTTTCTAATTTGTAGTTTAATTGTATGTTGAGGAGATTTATATTACAATTGTAGATGTAAATTGCTTAGTTTATTCTCAAATTTTTGACATGATGCATGTTGTAGGAAAAATCTAAAATTTTAGTGAATGATGAATGAAATGCATGTTAAATGAAAAATTTATGATGTTGATTTTATGTGAAATTAAAATTCAAGTGTGCAAATTATTATATGTGATGCCATGAAAATTTTTAATTTAGTATAAGTAGATTTTGTGTAGAAAGATTGTGAAACAAATTAAATTGTGCTTGATTAGACTTGATTATAAAATTTTAGGGGAAATTTCCCATCTTGTTAGTTGGCATTGAAAAGAAAAGAAAAAAATATATGGATGTATTGTAGAGTAATGTTTATGATTTAATAAAGGCATGTGGTGTTTGGAATGTTCTTAAATTGCTAGATACCTTTAAATTGTATATAATCACTTTTTTGCATGAAAACTCAGTATCTTTTTGTTACTGAACATTTTAAATCGTGGTGTATGAGCAAATAAAATTGTTATGATGAATCGAAGTTGTTTGAATGTTCATGTTTTAAATAAGTGGATTAAACCGAGAGTTGATACTTAAACAATCCAACCCCTACAAGGTCAGATTGAGTTGTTGGACTTTGTGGCCAGCGCACGCGCCTGAGCGCTAGGCGCTGCCACGTGGCGGCGTGAGTTCTGTGGGGTTGCGGGTTCGAGTGGCCTTGTGGACTATGTTATGTTTCAATTTTTTTTAATGTTAGTGAAGGGCAAAGTTTGAGTATTTAATAAATCAAAGCTATATATGGTTGAGATCTGAGCTTGGCTCAGTGGGTAGGTGCTTGGTTGCCTTGCTGTTGGCGCTGGTTAGAGCCAGGGGGCTTGCTATTTGTGGGAAAAAAATATTTTTTGGGGGAATTTTGAGTTTTTAAAAGAGTGGAAACTTTATAAAATTCATAAAATACTAAAATAATTATGGAGTTATTTTGCACTATTCTAAAGATATTTTCATAAATTTAGAGGCATGGTATGCTCATTTCAAGTTGGAGTTCAAACTTAAAATAAATATGGTTGAAAAGATTAAAATTATTCTTTTCGAAATTGAAAGGCAAAGTTTTGAATTGAAAAATCGAGAACTTTATGTGTTGATCTTAAAGAAATTTTGATGCAAAAAATACGGTGTTAATTAAAGTGTTGATTTGATATATAGACTATTCGTTTGAAAATGGTTAATTTTGAAGAAAAGAGTTTCGATATTTTTTTTTTGGAAGTGACTAGTTTGTTTTGTGAATTAAAAAAAGTGGTTTATAAGGAATTTGATTAGTAAATTTTGAATGAGTGAATTATAAAAGTTGAACACTTCATGGATGAAAAAAAGTGTTGATTAAAAGTTGAAATATTATTGTTGAGGTCGGATATAACCTATTTCGATCTCTAGCATGAGATAGTTGTTGGAATCTAAAGACTAGGCGAGACCCTAATGACCGACAGTTGTTATTAATGAGATTTTGAAGAGTAACCAGACCGGGTTGAATCTCTTTTTTAGAAGTAGCCATTGAAGCTGATTTTCTATTGTGTTGGTTTAAGTCCAGTTGGATAAGTTAGCTCTAGATTGTGATGATTTTTTAAACTAAACTTAAGGACAGACACTAGTTGGAGACATGATGAAACAAGGACAAACGTGAGTATGAGGGTCTCAGAATGATCTGTGGTGTTCGATAATCTCCGGAATTATCGAGGAGTGAGTGAAATAGTCTCCGAAATTTCCTACGGTGTGGGATTAATCTCCGGAATTATCGGGATTGGGGCGACGCTCATGGGACGTCTGCGTGTAGTGAGGCGCCATTGCTTGTGGTGTGGTGTGTTCTTGAAGATTCCTAGGTGTGAGTGAAATACTCTCCGGAATTATCTGTGAATAGAGATTGACCTCCGAAATTATCGGGGCACGGGCTAGGTATGCGCAGAATGTCTAAATCTTGTAGTAGTCATAGTTTTAGGTTGCATGGCGAGGGATTTAAACCCTATAATGTGGAGTACGTAGGTGCCTGCCTTCGGACCTATGTAGAATGTGATGCATAGAATCCGAATAAGTATGTATTAGTGTCATCATAGCGGTAATACCTGCATTAGGCAATAAGCCATTGCATTTACTGACATGTTTAGGATAGTCACTTTTTACAATTTTTTTTACATTCAAGTTTGTGTTTTCTAAAGTAAAAGAATCGTTATATTACGGCATAGTGAACATCGTTGTTTTATAATATTGCGTCGGTTCTAAACAACTGACGTGCCCACAGTTTTCAGTGTAGGGCTTGGATTGAAAAAAAGGACTCAAAGATGAATTGATGCCAAAGATTGTTTTCATATCTAAGTTGTTGTTATTAAAGCTTTAATTATCATGCTATATTTATTTATTTCCGCTACGTTAATGTAAAAGAATGTTGTTGTGTGAAAAAGTTTTAATTTCCTTGTAAAATTGTACGAATTTGAAGTAAAATATCTTGTTGTGCTACTAATTACTGTGTTTTGGAATTTGGGGCATTACAATGAGTGATTTTCATATACTCAATACATCTATGATGGTCAGATCACTAGAAGTTTATCAGGATCCATATTGGCCGAAAGAAGAAAATAAAGATTGTTGCCGCTGAAATCGGTGTGGGGGCAAACAGATAGATTTGTGGATTCGAGGGAAGTTGAATAGTCAAACCTGAACAACTTCACCGGCGTTTGACCGAGATTCTCCCGCCACCTGCAAAAAGTGCAAAACACCGGGGTTGATTCCGGCGATGCACTGTCCGACGCTCTTGTCAGTAATCAGAAAGATTATAAAAGAGCTTTGATTGGCAAAAGATTGATTACCTAGTAACAGTGGGGGTTGGGGGGTATTTATAGCCACCTTAGGAACCAGTTTCGAGATAAGATCAAATCCCTACTTCCCAGTGTAAATGGATAGAAGCGATTAGGGTCGTTGATCAAGGACAATCATAAACCCTAATTCTCCCCTATCCAGCTAGACTGGGTTTCTTGCGGGTTAGAACCCATTCCCAGTAAGACGGATCCGTTTATGGGTTATTGGGCTTTTGGAAAAATGCTCAGTTCCCACTTCAGACCCATTTGTAGGAGAAATTACCATTTTACCCCCGAGCTTTAAGATTCGTGCCTGATTTGAACGATTCCGATCTAACCCTATTTTTAGCCATATCACAAGCCCCCCACTCCCAAAGACTGAGTTTAATCAGTCTTTGAAGAGTAGTTTTACTGTTTTAATGGCTTGCGAAGTTGTATCGGAGTCCAAATGAGGGGTTTCGGATCTTAAACGAGGCATTATGGTTTTTTCTGAGTTGGGAGTGTACTCAAGATTGTTCTTGGGTTCTTGTGGATTTTGGGTGAATTTTCTTGATTTTTTTATTTATTGTTCGGATCACTTATTTAATTTTGCGAAGTGGTGATTTATTGTTCGAGGGCATTAATTAATTATTCTAAGCAATAATTATTTTTCCAGGGACTCAAAAATATTTTCTCAAGTTTATAATTATTTTTTAGAATTTTTAATCATTTTTTCGTAATTTTTAAATAAATAAAAAGTAAATTTTAATACCATTTATGACGTGGCGCAATCTGGGCTGCCCATCTCGCGTAAGCGCATGGTTCTGAAAGATCGGACGGCGGAGCGGCACTAGGCGACGTGGGCGAATCTGGGTCCTTGATCAGACTATGGTACGAATTTTGAAGTGAACTGGCGGTCTGTGTCGCTCGGCAGTATTTTCTTCGTAAGGGCAGCTCGGAAGGCCAGTCGCTCGGATTGAGATTCCGAGCGACATGGCGCAATCCGGGCCGTCCATCACGTCGCGGCACGAATCACGAGGTCATCTGACGGTGGATCTTATACTTGGCCACGTGGTTGAATCAGGGCCGTTCATCAGGCCGAAGCATGAATCCCGAGACGATCGGACGGCTCGTACTGCTCGGCGTTATTTTCGCCGTATGAGCAGCTCGGATTGCCAGTCATTCGGATTGGGACTCCGAGCGACATGGAGCAATCTGGACTGTTCATCAGAAGATTTTGTACGAATCTTGAAGTAAAAGACGGCGTGGATCACAAAAAAACGTTATCTTGTCATTTTGTGATCGTGGCTAAATCTGGACTGTCTGATCAAGATCTTGCACGAATCCTGAGGAGAAAGTTGTTTTTCTCCAATACGCAGATCGAAATGTAAGTTGCTCGGATTTGGATTCCGAGGGATGTGGCTCAATCTGAGGCGTCCATCTGAAGTTTTTGCACGAATCTTGAAGCAAAAGACGGCGTGGATCACGAGAAAATATTATCTTGTCGTTTTGTGACTGTGGCTAAATCTGGGCCGTCTGATCAAGATCTTGCACGAATTCTGAGGAGAAAGTTGTTTTTCTCCAATACGCAGCTCGGAATGCAAGTCGGTCGGATTTGGATTCCGAGGGACGTGGCTCAATCTGAGGCATCCATCTGAAGATTCTGTACAAATCTTGAAGCAAAAGATGGCGTGGATCACAAGAAAACGTTATCTTGTCGTTTTGTGATCGTGGCTAAATCTGGGCCGTCTAATCAAGATCTTGGACAAATCTTGAGGAGAAAATTGTTTTTCTCCAATACGTAGCTCAGAAATCAAGTCGCTCGGATTTGGATTCCGAGGGACGTGGCTCAGTCTGAGGCGTCCATATGAAGATTTTGCACGAATCTTGACGCAAAAAACGGTGTGGATCACGAGAAAACGTTATCTTGTCATTTTGTGATCGTGGCTAAATCTGGGCCGTCTGATCAAGATCTTGCACGAATCCTGAGGAGAAAGTTATTTTTCTCCAATACGCAGCTCGGAATGTAAGTCGCTAGGATTTGGATTCTAAGGGACGTGGCTCAATCTGAGGCATCCATCTGAAGATTTTGCACGAATCTTGAAGCAAAAGACGGCGTGGATCACAAGAAAATATTATCTTGTCGTTTTGTGATTGTGGCTAAATCTGGGCCGTCTGATCAAGATCTTGCATGAATTCTGAGGAGAAAGTTGTTTTTCTCCAATACGCAGCTCGGAATGCAAGTCGGTCGGATTTGGATTCCGAGGGACGTGGCTCAATCTGAGGCATCCATCTGAAGATTCTGTACAAATCTTGAAGCAAAAGATGGCGTGGATCACAAGAAAACGTTATCTTATCGTTTTGTGATCGTGGCTAAATCTGGGCTGTCTGATCAAGATCTTGCACAAATCTTGAGGAGAAAGTTGTTTTTCTCCAATACGTAGCTCAGAATGCAAGTCGCTCGGATTTGGATTCCGAGGGACGTGGCTCAGTCTGAGGCGTCCATATGAAGATTTTGCACGAATCTTGAAGCAAAAGACGGTGTGGATCACGAGAAAACGTTATCTTGTCATTTTGTGATCGTGGCTAAATCTGGGCCGTCTGATCAAGATCTTGCACGAATCCTGAGGAGAAAGTTATTTTTCTCCAATACGCAGCTTGGAATGTAAGTCGCTAGGATTTGGATTCTGAGGGACGTGGCTCAATCTGAGGCATCCATCTGAAGATTTTGCACGAATCTTGAAGCAAAAGACGGCGTGGATCACAAGAAAATATTATCTTGTCGTTTTGTGATTGTGGCTAAATCTGGGCCGTCTGATCAAGATCTTGCACGAATTCTGAGGAGAAAGTTGTTTTTCTCCAATACGCAGCTCGGAATGCAAGTCGCTCGATTTGGATTCCGAGGGACGTGGCTCAATCTGAGGCGTCCATTTGAAGATTTTACACGAATCTTGAAGCAAAAGACGGCGTGGATCACGAGGAAACATTATCTTGTCGTTTTGTGATCGTGGCTAAATCTGGACCGCCTGATCAAGATCTTGCACGAATTCTGAGGAGAAAGTTGTTTTTCTCCAATACGCAGCTCGGAATGTAAGTCGCTCGGATTTGGATTTCGAGGGGGAATGCAAGTTGCTCGGATTTGAATTCCGAGGGGGATGGCACGATTTTCGCCGTCTGTTCGAGCATTAAGCATGAATCTTGAGGCAAAAGACGTTTAGGCTTCAGCGTTAGTCGTTTGCGCTTCTGACGAGCCGTTACGTGGGCCCAAAGTTTTCCAAGGCCTACCCAAATTTTTCTAACTCTTATAAGTTCTCTCTATTCCCCTTTCCCCTCTTTTTTATAGTTTTACTTTCTCCTCACTTTTGCTAGAGTTGTTTTTGCTCTCGAGCGGCACAGCTAGCTTTCGTGGCCAGACGAGTTTGAACTCCGGCGATCTATTTCGACCGTCCACATCACTTCAAGGTTAGTCACTCCCCCCTTAACTTTGAAAATGTCTAGAGTGTTGTCTGGGGATGAGACCTCCACCTCGGACCAAGATACTGGCCGAGCGGTAGTGGTCGTACCGGGGAAAGGGAAGGGAGTGGTTAAGTCGTCCGGGGAGACGACGATAATGTAAACCCTGAGGGGTGCAGGAGAGTTGGGTCGGTTGCCGTCCATGCTGTCGAGCATTGGTAGGGTCAGGAGCTACCCCGAGGACCTCTTGGAGAAGGCAGTGCACGGGATGGCCTCGGTATACGAGGAGAACAGTCCGAGAGATCCTTCCGAGGTGGATGAGATCCCTTCAATTATGACCGAGGCGAATCTGCATCGGATCAGGAAGGGATTTCGTATCCCGAAGGAGTACGCTCTGTTACTCCCCGCTCCCGGATTCCGAGCGTGTACGGGGACATTGGCAGATACGTGCATCTTCCCGTACGACGCGCTTAATGTCGGCCTTCGGCTACCGCTGCATCCATTTGTGGTAGAGGCGCTGAAGTGGTATGGGCTGAGCCTCGTGCAGTTCATGCCGAACATGCGGCGGCACGTTATTGCCTTCATCCTCCAGTGTCAGGCGATCGGCGTGCAACCCCAACTTGTACTACTTCGGAGCCTCTACCGCATCTACCAAATGAGCAAGATAGAGTACCGGTACTACTTGTCACCGAGGAAGGGAGTCAAGCTGATCGAGAACTCGGACTCCATCAAGCATTGGAAGGAGAAGTGCTTCCTGATCCGAGGTCCCGAGCTATGGGGGTTTCCGACGGCATGGAAAGAGGAAGTTCTGAAGTGGGCTAAGTCCAAGCCGATGCTCACCAGAGAAGAAGAGAAGGTAGTGACGAAAATCCTTGGCCTTCCGACCCTCGGTTGGAAGGATATTACCAAGGAGGTCTTGTTCGGTGGAGGTCTTAGTCCGATCGACCCTAGTACGCTCTCTTTCTTTTTGTTTATTTGGCCGAGCATTTTTAGTGTTCTTGTTTTTTTCACTAACTCTTTTACTTGGTTTTTCTTTGTGTGTAGAGGCCCCCGGTATGGATTATCGAGCATGAATGGCGAAGAGGAGTGCTGCCGTGGCGTAGGGGGCGGACACGAAGAAGAGGAAGAGGACCACGGCGGGGCCTCCTTCAGGCCGAACGGCACAGGCGCCCTCGGCACCAACGGCCGTGGTGGACTTGGTCAACGAGGCCCCCTCTGAACTGCGAATTCCGATCCCTTCGGCGGATGCACTGGGATCTTCGAGCACAGGGTTCTCTGCCAGCGTCGCTCTGGCCTTGGGGGTTCCGTCGCTAACGGCCGAGGCGGAGGCCATCCTCACCGAGGAGCATAAAAGTCTCTTCGTCCTCGACTGGAGGGTGATGAAGTTGGACGGCTTCCTCGGCGATGTGGGGATGTGTATGCAGGCGATACGCCACCTGCTGACCTCGAAGGACCGTGCAGCGTTGAGGGCCGGTACCGTTGGCGATGATGCCCTGGAGATAGCTCGGTCGATGATGTCGGTAAGGCTCTGAGTTGATTTTGACAGCTCAAAAATTTTCTAAGTTTTTTGCTCGGTTTAAATCGTTTCTTTTCCTCTGTTTTGTTCGCAGACCCTCTGCCACTTCAGCCACATGCTCGAGCAGTTCGCCGAGCAAGAGAAGGAAATGAAGGCGGCGAATGATCGCGAGAGGTCGGAATGCTCCAGGGTAGTTAAGCTGTTCGAGGTCGAACAGCGGCTCTCGGCTTCGCGAGCGGCCAAGGCGGGTGCCCTCGAGACGAAGCTTGCTGAGGGGATGAAGCACTCTGCGGCCGAGTCTGCCAAGGTCGAGGCGCTAGAGAAGGAGAGGGCTCACCATGAGGAAGAGCTGGCGAAGGCCTTGAAGGCGTCCGAGGAGGCGCTGAAAGGCCAAGCGCTGAAAGTGGCAAAGGCAGAGAAGGCGATTCAGGACGAGGCAGAGGCCTATATGATGAAGAATATGGAGGAGGCCTCGTTCGAGCACTGAATCACGTGGCAGCTCGCATCCCCGGCTTCGACGGTTCGTCGTATTACTTCTACGATCCCGTAGAGGGCGAGGAGCTCATCCCTCTGGCGGAGGTTGAGCCCGAGCTAGAGGGTGACGAGGCCGAGGGAGACGGCGAGGACACGGTGAACCTCGAAGGGGCGCTCGTCACTTTGCCGAGCGAGGATGCTCCGGAGCAGCGCCGCGAGGTGGCTCCCTAACTCAGTCGCCTCTTCTTTTGTTCTGTGTTTTTTTTTCATTTATTTGTAATGCCGAACCGCGGACTGGCCACCGCTCTCTTATGTACTTCTTTTTTGAATTTCAATGAAACAAAGAACTTTTTGAGATTTGGCTAAGTGTTGAAAATGATCTTTGCTTTGAAATTGCCTTGTTTTGAAATTTTGTTAAGTGTTGAACACGATCTTTTCTCTTTGTGTTGAGAACTTCAAGGGTTGTGAACACCTTGCTTCTGAAATTTTTCTAAGTGCTAAAAATAATTTTGCTTTGAAATTCAGCTAAGTGTTGAGCACCACTCGCTTTAAAATCTAGCTAAGTGTTAAGAACAACTTGCTTTTAGATCTAGTTAAGTGTTGAGAACGGCTCGCTTTGAAATCTTGCTAAGTGTTTATATCAACTTTGCTTTGAAATTTAGCAATGTGTTGCTCGAGCTTAGTGTTGTTGTGTTCTTTCAAGCCGTCGTGTTGTGTCCAGTGGAGGCATTGCCGAACATGGTAGTGGCAGAGGTCTCTCGTCTCCGAGCTGACTTAGGAATGACGAAGTTGGCCCTTTCCCGCAGTCGAAAGTGTTTTCTCAAGAGCGAGTTGGATCTAGATCATCTCAAGATAACACTGTCGAAGCGTCTCTCCGAGTTGAAGCAACTAAAGAAGCGAGCTCGAGAAGCCCCTCCCGAAGGGGAGGTGGAATTGCTTCGGCAGGCGTTATTTGATGTCACGGCAGAGAGAGATGAACTGTTGGCTAAGATTCACGACTTGACGATAGCAGAGGACGAGCTTTTGGCGGGGAGAGAAGAATTAACAGCAGCGACGGGCAAGTTGACGATGGAGCGAGATGAGTTGTTAACAACAATGATCAAGGTGACGACGGAGGTTGACGAGCTGAAGAGGGTTACGGTCAACAAGAGCATCAAGGTTACTCATCTCCGTTGGATTATTGCCGATAGTCCTGGTGCTGCAGGCTCTACTCGGCTTCGTCGCTTAAAGATAGCTGTGAAGGATAACTCCCTGAAGGAACGAATCGTCGAACTCGAGGCGGAGGTTGCTCGCCTCAAACCTCAACCTCAACGGGTCAATGTCAGAAGCACGTCGTGTACTCGTGAAGAGAGCGAGAGGGGAATTTACTTTTACGAGCTTGTGACTCGCTCGCCCTTTGCTCGACGAAGTCCTGGTGATGCTCAAAGTGGGGTGGCTGCTTCGTCGAGTGGCGCGTCCGTTGGGGCCACTGTCAGAGGCAGTGCTGAAGATGCGTCTCAGTTTGCTGGTCTAGGGACGAGCTCCGAGGATAGGCGTCGGCCGCACAACGTTCGCCGTCCCCGGTGTCTTTAAACTGGAACATCCTTGCCCCGAGGAGGCGTTGAAAGAGTTATCTGTGTTTTTGTTCTTTTTGTTCTCCAAATTTTGTCCAAGTCTTGTATCTTGTCACAAGTACGAGAAGTTTGTCTTGTAAATGGATTTGTTCCTCGATCTTTAATGCAATGATATTTGTTTTGCGAACTTGCACGTATTGTTGGTAGTTGTTGGACCCCAAACTTATCGTTTTGAGAGTGTCAACGAGTGTGGGAGCTGTTCCGAATGGCGAACCACGTCTAGCTCGCTTAAGAGTGAGCTTGCGAAGCGGAATCGAGCCAAGTTTTGGATTCCGAACTCGTCGTTTTAGAAGAGTTTAACAGTTGTAGGAGCAGTTCCGAATGACGAACCACTTCTAGATCGCTTAAGAGCGAGCTTGCGAAGCAGAATCGAGCCAAGTTTTGGACTCCGAACTCATCATTTTAGAAGAGTTCAACGGTTGTGGGAGCAGTTCCGAATGGCGAACCACTTCTAGCTCGCTTAAGAACGAGCTTGCGAAGCGGAATCGAGCCAAGTTTTGGACTCCGAATTCGTCGTTTGAGTAAGTTTCAACGGTTGTGGGAGCAGTTTCGAATGGCGAACTACTTCTAGCCCGCTTAAGAGCGAGCTTGCGAAGCGGAATCGAACCAAGTTTTGGACTTCGAACTCGTCGTTTGAGTAAGTTTCAATGGTTGTGGGAGTAGTTCCGAATGGCGAACCATTTCTAGCTCATTTAAGAGCGAGAGAATCGAACCAAGTTTTGGACTCCGAACTCATCGTTTGAGTAAGTTTCAACGGTTGTGAGAGCAGTTCCGAATGGCGAACCACTTCTAGCTCACTTAAGAGCGAGCTTGCGAAGTGGAATCGAACCAAGTTTTGGACTCCGAACTCATCATTTGAGTAAGTTTCAACGGTTGTGGGAGCAGTTCCGAATGGCGAACCACTTCTAGTTCGCTTAAGAGCGAACTTGCGAAGCGGAATCGAGCCAAGTTTTGGACTCCGAACTCGTCGTTTTTTGAAAACACAATTAGGGTATTAGACAGAGAGATAAAACGATCACAAGAGAGTTATCATGCAAAAGAAGCTCTGTATTAATAATTGCTTAATCGGCCGCTTATAAGTTGCAGGCCATTATTACAATGGGAGAAATAAAGAAATAAATAAAAAGAAGATAGGAATGGCCCGACATTTGATGGTACTCGGAGAGGCGTTCAAACACCCTCTTGGTACTTTAGTAAATGGTCGGCGTTCCATGTTCTTGGTATTTCTCTGTCTTCGAGGTCTTCAAGACGATATGCTCCTGGCCGAACTACCTTGGTGACCTTGTATAGTCCTTTCCAATTTGGGGCTAGCTTGCTCTTTTAGCTGGGAAACGAGATGGCTAACTTTCTGAAGACTAAGTCCCCCTCCTTGAGATCTGTGGGTCGGACCCTTTTGTTGTAGGCCTACTCGATTCTTCGATAATTCTCTTGGCGAATTGAAGCTCTTTCGCGGAGCTCATCTACGAGGTCCAAATTGGCTCGGAAATTCTTGGCGTTCTGCTCTTCATTATATGCAACTAGGCGAGGGGATGGCAAACCAACTTCTAAGGGGATCACGGCCTCAGAACCGTAGGTGAGATTAAAGGGCGATTCCCCTGTGGGGGTCCTTTTTGTAGTGCGGTAGTTCCACAAGATGTTAGGAAGTTGTTCCGCCCATAATCCTTTGGCCGACTTGTCCAGTCTCTTCTTGATGCCTGAGAGGATTTGCCTGTTGGCATTTTCTACTTGACCATTGGATTAAGGGTGAGAGACAGAGGAGAATCGCTGCTGAATACCGAGGTCTTCACATAAGGAGCGGAATGTTGTCCCTATAAACTGTGTCCCGTTATCTGTTACTAGGACTCGAGGTATGCTGAACCTACAGATCACATTTTTTCAGAAGAACTGCTGCACTTTGTTCTCAGTAATGGTTGCCAGTGGTTCGGCCTCGATCCACTTGGAGAAATAGTCGATTACCACGACTAGGAACTTGAACTGGCCTGGAGCTGGTGGGAACAGACCTAGCAAGTCCATCCCCCACATTGCGAAGGGAATTGGACTCGAGAGAGATGCAAGTTGTGCTTGCGGTAGGCAGCGGATATTGGAGATTTGCTGATAGGGGCTGCATTGCCAGACATATTGCTTGGCATCCCTAAGTAGGGTAGGCTAGAAGTACCCGTAGTTCAAGACTTTTCTGGCGAGGGACCTTGATCCTAAATGGGCTCCGCCTATACTTTCGTGGAGTTCTTTCAAGGCATACAAGGCTTCTTCTGGAGAGAGACATCTCAAGTAGGGTTGGCCGTCTACTTGTGTGTAGGAGCGTTTGTACAAGACTCCCTCAACGAGGGTGTACCGCTCCGCTCTCGTTCGGATTTGGCGAGCTTCTTTAGGATCTTGGGGAAGGTTTCTGTCTCTGAGGAACTCAATCAAAGGCCTCATCCAGTTATCCCTGAGTTGGACAGGTAGCGACTCCATCGAGTTGGGGGCTTCTTCTTCGATGTTAGGCCCTAGTAGAACTTCAATCAGGACGGTCTGCTCGAGACCTTGGAGAGAGGAAGAGGCTAGTTCTGAAAGGGCATCTGCTTGGTGTTCTCTTCTCTAGGGATCCGCTGGAGTTGGGCCTCTTCGAATGAAGCCGTGAGACATCGGACCTTGGCTAGGTACTTGGCCATTCGGTCGTCTTGCGCCTCGTATTCTCCTAAATCCTGTTTCACCACGAGCTGAAAGTCACTGAATATTCGGACACGCTGCGCTCCTGCCTTGCGAGCCATGCTCAAGCCTGCTATTAGGGCTTTATACTCAGTTTTGTTGTTGGAAGCTTTGAAATTGATGCGAAGAACCTGCTATTGGAGAACGAAGTCATCTGGGCCTGCCAGAATAACTCCGGCTCCGCTCCCTTCAACGCAAGAAGACCCATCTACATACACCATCCAGATGAGTGGCCCATTTGCTGCTTGACTTACTTCTGGGATTGTGCATTCCACTATCAATTCGACTAGAGCTTCAGCTTTGATAACAGTCCGAGGCTGATAAGATATGTCGTGTTGACTTAGCTCGAATGACCACTTCAGTAGACGTCCGGAGGTCTCGAGCTTATACAGGACCTGCTTGAGTGGCTGGTCGGTAAGGACGACCACCAAATGGGATTGAAAATAGGGACGAAGCTTTCTGGCTGCCATAACCAAGACGTAGGCTATCTTTTCCAATCTTGGGTAGCGGAGCTCGTCGTCTCTAAGGACCTTGCTCACATAGTAGATAGGCTTCTGTACCTTGTCTTCTTCCCTCACTAGGACAGTGCTGAGGGTTTGTTCGGAGGCAGTGAGGTAGAGGTAGAGGGTTTCCCCGGGAGTAGGCTTGCTGAGGAGTAGGGGGTTGACCAAGTAGGCTTTCAGTTGGTCAAACAACTCTTGCTACTGCTGGCCCCACTCGAAGCACTTAGCCCCCCTGAGAGCTTTGAAGAAAGGGAGACACTTTTCTCCGAACTTGGAGAGGAAGCGCCCTATAGCCGCGAAGCGCCTTGTGAGCTTTTGCACTTCTTTCACATTTGTAGGAGGAGCCATATTAATTATGGCTTTTATCTTCACGGGGTTGGCTTCAATCCCCCTTTGACTGACCATAAAGCCCAGAAATTTACCAGATGAGACCCCGAATGCACACTTATTCGGGTTTAGTCTCATGTTATGCTTCCTCAATACGTCGAAGGCTTCTTGGAGGTTGGCAACATGGTCGGACCCATGGATGCTTTTTACTAGCATATCATCGACGTAAACCTCCATGTTCCGACCGATCTGATTTTGGAAGACCTTATTGACGAGACGTTGGTAGGTGGCACCGACATTTTTGAGCCCGAAGGGCATTACCCTATAGCAGTAGAGACCTTGATCTGTGATGAAGGATGTCTTCTGGATATCCAGGGGGGAAATTCTGATTTGGTTGTATCCGGAGAATGCGTCCATGAAGCTCAGCAGCTCATCGCCCGAAGTAACTTCGATCAAGGTGTCGATGCTAGGGAGTGGGAAAGGATCCTTAGGGCAAGCCTTGTTCAAATCTGTAAAGTCGATGCAAATCCTCCAACTTCCATTGGCCTTTTTTACCATTACGACAATGGAGAGCCACTCCGGATAGTTGACCTCTTGTATGAACCGGGCTTTGAGGAGCTTCTCCACTTCTTCCTCTATAGCTTGTTGGCGCTCGGCGGCGAACTTTTGCCTCTTCTGCTGGACAGGTTTGGACCCCTGAGCGATGTTTAGATGGTGGACGAGGAGCTCTTCGGAAATTCCCGACATGTCGGCAGCTGACCATGCGAAGAGGTCCCGATTCTTCTTTATGCACTGCACTATATCGGAACAAAGGGCAGAGGGAAGGGTTTTACTGATGAAGAATTTTTGGGTCGGATCTTGCTCCGAGAAGAGCACTTCCTTCAGCTCGTCTACCAGTTCTGAAATAGGCTGGGTGTTCCCCTGGGGAATTTCAAGGGTCTCGAGGGAAAGGACGGGTCCCCTGGTCGAGGTCATATAGCATTTGCGGGGCATCTCCTGACTTCCCCTTACTTCCCCTATGCCTGCCTTGGTGGGGAACTTCATTTTCAGATGATAAGTTGACAGGATGACTTCTATAGCTACTAGGCCAGGTTGACCTAGGATCACATTGTAAGTGGCTGGGACGTCGACAACCATGAAGTCCATTGACTCCGTTCGGGTAGTAGGAGTTTGCCAGCGGTTACGTCGAGGGTTATACACCTTCGATCGTCACTGGCACTCCCGTGAACACATGGAGAGTATAGCCGGCAGGCTTGAGCCTATCCCGTGATATTTTGAGCCCTCGGAAGGCCGCTAGGAAGAGGATGTTGATAGAACTGCCATTATCCACTAGAATCCTTTCTACTTTGAAGTTAGCCATGTGGAGGTTAATCACCAGTGCATCACAGTGGGGGGTTCGGACACCCTCTAGAACTTCATCCGAGAAAGTAACTGGGACTCTAAGACCTTTAGGAGGGGGCAGACTGTGCACCGAGTTGACATCCCTGATGAAAACCTTTTGAGATGAGTTAGAGGTTCCTCCCATTGGGCCTCCGTGGATGAGGTGCAAGATGCGCTCTTCCTCGAATTCGGGAGTCTCGTCACGTCTCTCGGGTCGCATGTTAGCCCCCCTGGGGGGTGGAGGAGGATCGACCCGGCCCTTCCTTATAAACTTGGCCAGCTACCCTCTGAGGGCTTCGATTTCATTCTTCAGAGCCCTACAGTCGTTGGTGTCGTGGCCGTGGTCTCGATGATAGCGGTACCACTTCTCCTTATCCCTCTTCTTCCCAGGAGTATTCATCTTTGGGGCAGGAGGTAGAATCCCTTCTTTCTCTACCTCCATTAGAATGGTTGAAACATTAGCATTGAGAGGGGTAAACTTTTCAAATCTGGGAGGTGAACGATGCTGACCCCCGTTGTCCTTTTGGAGCTTCTTAGCTCCCTCATCTTCAGTGGCCTTCCTCTTATTTCCAGAAGAGGATCCTTCGAATGTGGGGCGATGTTCAGCTTCTTCCACCCAGATATACTTCTCGCTTCTGAGAAGTAGGTCGGAGAAGTCTTGCAGGGGCTTTTTGGCTAGGGAGGATCGGAGGTTCGAGTTGAGGACATTGGACTGGAAGGCAGCTGCAGCGACGGATCGGTCGAGGGAGGCAATGGACCCGGCCTCCGCGGTAAACCTTTTGACATAGTCTCTCAGTTTTTTGTCCTTCTTCTGATTGAGGAAGAGTAGTGAAATACTCGTTTTTTCGGAGCGTCGGCTGCTCACGAAATGGGTTATGAAGAGGGTCTCGAACTGTTCAAAAGAGAAGATGGAGGACGGGGCGAGGCGGGAGTACCATTCCCGAGTCGGGCCTTTGAGAGTGGTGGAGAAGGTCTTGCATAGGAGGGCATCGGAGGCTTGATGGATCATCATGAGAGTTTTGAAACTCTCGATGTGGTCCATGGGATTTGACTCCCCAGTATATGTCCCGAACTGCAGGGGCTTGAAGTTTGCTGGAATGGGTGCCTCCATGATAGTTCGAGAAAACGGAGGTCTGCTTGGCCGGAGGGTCCTCCCTCTTAACTCCTCGTCCCTATCGAGTTGACCGAGGCACCTCTCCATCTCGTGGAGACGGCGGTAGACAGTATCATCCCTTCGATGGCATCCTTGTGAGCCTCTGGACTCGTCTTCGTACGAAGGGGAGCGCGAGCTACGGCGAGGGTAGCTCGGGGACTGGCGAGGACTAGGAATGTGATGGCGGTGGCTCAGAGCTTGAGGGGGACTTAGGGACCGATGGCGAGGGCTTTGAACTGACTGAGGAGTGGGAACCCTCTGAACATTATTGTTGTTGTTTGGCGGAATATTGAGGGCCTGCAAGATTGTTGCCTGGTACTCTTGGAATTCTGCTCGGGTGATAGGTCCGTTCTGGTCCCTCTGGGACTGTCGACCAGCGAGAGAACGACGCCTTCTTCGACGGTACTCCGGGGACTCCCTCCGTCTCTTATGAAGAGGGGACCTCCTGTGGTCGCGGCGGCGAGGAGATCGCGCATTTGGACGTTCTGAGCAGGAGGCTCCTTCTCGGGCCCACCTTTCATCCAAACGGTGGCAAAGATCTTCCTCTTTCTGCCGGTTGATGATGATGTTGCGGAGGTCTTCTGAAGGCCGAGGGTTATGGGATGCCATGGAGTCGATGGAAGGGTTATGTACGGAGATATGGTCGCGGTGAAGAGGTTGATTCTGAGGGTGAGGACGAGAGGTCCCTATACCAGCGTTCTGGAGCCCGAGTGGAGCCTGCTGGTGTTGAAGATTTTGGAGAGGAGGCTACCCCTGCTGCAGCGGCGGATCGGGTTGAGGAGGGAGCTGTCCCTGAAGCTGGATGGGTTGGAGGGGAGCCTCCGGTTGTGGTTGAGGAGGTGTGGGTCCACAGTTGGACCCTCTAGACCTCAATTTCCTTGGTGGCATGGCTGGAGGCGGTATTGACCGGTGGAAGAGGTTGGGCTGCTATTCGTGTGTTCCCACAGACGGCACCAATCTGTTGCCGCTGAAATCGGTGTGGAGGCAAACATATTGATTTGTGGATTCGAGGAAAGTTGAATAGTCAAACCTGAACAACTTCACCGGAGTTTGACCCAGATTCTCCCGCCGTTGACCTGCAAAAAGTGCAAAACACCGGGGTTGATTCCGGCGACGCACCCTTCGACGCTCTTTTCAGTAATCAGAAAAATTATGAAAGAGCTTTGATTGGCAAAAGATTGATTACCTGGTAACAGTGGGGGATGGGGGGTATTTATAGCCGCCTTAGGAACCAGTTTCGGGATAAGATCAAATCCCTACTTCCCAGTGTAAATGGATAGAAGCGATTAGGGCCGTTGATCAAGGACAATCATAAATCCTAATTCTCCCCTATCTAGATGGACTGGGTTTCTTGCGGGTTAGAACCCGTGCCCAGTAAGACGGATCCATTTATGGGTTATTGGGCTTTTGGAAAAAGGCCCAGTTCCCACTTCAGACCCATTTGTAGGCGAAACTACCATTTTACCCCCGAGCTTTCAGATTCGTGCCTGATTTGAATAGTTCCGATCTAACCCTATTTTTAGCCATATTAAAGATATTCTGGGATACATTATTTGACTGCAATAGGCGCACTCCTTTATTTCGCACATTGCACTAAACCTGACATATCTTTTTTTTTTGTGAACCTGCTAGCTAGATATAGCTCTGCACTTATACGTCGGCACCGGAATGACATAAAACACATTCTTATATATGTCAAATGAACCATTGATCATGCATAAAAGACATTCTTAGATATATCAAATGAACCATTGATCTTGGTTTATATTATTCATATGAATGTGCTGACCTTGTACAAACACATGTTATTTATCTGATCCCCATAAGGGGAGATCACAAACATGATATGTTTTTCTTAATAGTGGTGTTGCTATTTCATGGAGATCAGTCAAACAAATAGTTGCTGCAACATCGACCAATCATTCTGAGATACTGACACTTCATGAAGCAAGTAGAGAATATGCATGGTTAAGGTCTCTAGTTCAGCATATCAGGGGAAGTTGCAAGCTTCCAGAAGTCACAATCAAGTATACAATCATTTATGAGGATAATGATGCCTATATAAAACAAATTCAAGAAGGGTTCATTAATGGAGACAGGACGAAGCACACCTCACCAAAAAATTTCTTCACCTACTAGCTTCAAGAAAAAAAGATGATTGTTGTAAAGCAGATCAAGTCCTTAGAGAATCTTGCAGATATCTTTACAAAATCTCTCTTGAAGTCCAGATTTCAGAAGTAAGTACACCAGATTGGCACAAGAATATTTCAACAGATAGGCATATGTATATGCTGATAAATTTTTGGGCTGGGATGTATTAGCCAAATGCATTATTATTATTATTATTATTATTATTATTATTATTATTATTATTATTATTATTATTATTATTATTATTTAATTTTAAAAAAAATTGGGAGGGGGGGAGAGGTTATTTAAGTTGATGTAAGAACTAAATATAATAAATTTTAGTGTTTTTTAAATGGAACATCCTGAAGATGCTAATGGAGACAACGTGAAGAATGTCTTTGTGCATTGTTCTATTTTTCTTCGATGAGGTTTTTTCCCACTGATTTTCCCTTCGAAATGTTTTTTTAATGAGACAATGTAAGTCGCACCCACTTAGATTACTAAAGAATCATTTTCCTGAAGAATTGAATTGTACATTTTTCTTTCACCATGGATTTTTTCTTCTTCCAAATGTGAGTTTTTTCTTAGGAAAGTTTTTAATAAGGCAATGCTTTAAAAGTGGGCATATAAGGGAGAGGTTGTGAAACCGTGACCACCTATTTAGGTGGATGCCCACCTATTAAGGTGATGGCACAAGCCCACCTATTCAGATGGCAGCCCAACCAAATTACGAAACCCTAATTTCTCCGTCTATATATGTTATGAATGAAAATCTACACTACTTAATTCGGCTACACTTCTTTATATATTTTTAAATACGTTATTACCTCGGCGCTTCGAGGAGCTCTAGGCCATTGGTTTAATCACGAAAAGAAAGGAGTTGGAACGCATGAGAAAACTAGATAGAGATAGCTTCTGAAGATGGTGATTGTGCAAATAACAACACCTGGCTGTTCTGGATACTAGGTTACCCAATTACTTGCATCCCTTTGTTGAGTGTCGAAGATGGAAGTTGTGACCTAAAGTTGACTTCTAGAGGGATTTCGGAGGGGAAATGAATGCTAGTGGGTCGATTTTGGGCTTTAACCCTTTCCGGATCTTTTCCTTGGACATTCATATGTGGTCACCTAGGGCTTAGGCATTGGTGAAGCCTCTCTTGTTGTAGTTACACTCGTAGGAGGGAGCAATGGTCATCGTCGTGGTTTTGTTGCAAGAGTTTTTGCAGGTTGCTGGTGAAGGATCATGTACCTCCATTTGGATCGAAGAAAGAGGGATTCATTTACAAAGAAAGAACAAGTGGTAATTGAATGTCAATTTTTAAAATTTTCCGTCCGATCTCCATAAAATTTGCGCCAGATCGTGATCAACGATTGTGATTTAATCGGGTAATTTCTTTTTATTTTAATTCCTTTATTAAATTATTAAATGAAATTAATTATTTAAAAATTCAGGAAAATAATTTAAAATTCAAAATAATTAATTAAAAATTCTAAAAATAATTTTTAGTTCGGAAATATATTAAAATATTATCAAAAAGTAATTATAAATTTAGAATGATTAATTAAAATTCAAATTTTGAATATTAAAATTCTGGAATCGAATAAAAATTTGAAAATTAATTAAAAATTGGAATTTTTTTTTAGAAAAACCACGAAAAGTCCAGAAAATTCTAAAAATAATCATGGGTATTTTAAAAACTCAGAATAACATCGTTACACATCGAGCAAGATCAAAACGCCTCTGAAAACTCTAAAAAGTTCTGTAGACCATTAAAAACGGGCGAACTACTCATCAAATGCTTTGAAACTCAGTCTTCGGGAGTGGGGGCCTTGTGATATGGACAAAAATAGAACCATGTTGGGGCTGGTAAAATTGGGCACAAATCTTAAAACTCTCAGAGGTAAAACGATAAATTTCACTAGAAACCCATAAACGGGAATTGGGCAACTTTCAAGCCCGACGACCCAACACGGACTTGTTAAACTGGGTTGTTCCAATATAAATGAGTCCATAATTATTTAAATTCTATTTAAACTTATAATTATCCATAAGAGACGGTTCAAAAACCACATCTCTTATCAAGAGAAGAGTTTTAACTCTATCTGCACAACCACTCTTATTTTTTCATGAAGAAGAGATAACCAACTCTATCAAAAACACTGCGAAGTAGAGATAAATTATTATCTAAAACTGACCCCAAAGTGACTATAACTATGTGACCTCCACAAGAACGAGGTATTCTGTATTTTGCCATAAAAAACTCTCATATATTTTCTGAGTTCTGACTTGAGCGTCGGAGGGTCTGTCGCTGGGGTAAACCTCGGTGTTTCAGAGTTTTGCAGGTCAATCAGAGCAATCGTCACTATCCATATCCGATCCAACGATTCAAACGAGTCAAATTCATGAGTCAAGATCAGTTGAAAATAGTCAATTTCGGCGAAGACTAAAAGTTCATTTGTTTTATTATTTCAAAAATAATCCGCAACATTTGTTTGCTCCAACACAAAAAAAAAGCAACAAAATAGACTTTATTCAACTTCAGGGATTAAGGCTTCAAAAAGTGGACACAAAATTATGAAAAAGACACAAGTACACGCTTTACAAAAGCCAAAGATTAAGGCTTGAAAAAGGTGGGAACAAATGTCCAAAAAACTTAACTCAACAGAAAATACAATAATGGGCCATTTTAAAATACTTGATACAATTTCACAATTGTAACACACTAGATTTTTAAATAATTTTTTGAGATTAATAAATGAATTAAAATGATTTTTTGTGATTTAATAAATATTTTGTGGAATTTATCTTTTTACACGTGCAAATATTTTCTTGAGAAGTTCAAAGTCAGAAATTATTTTGGGAAAATTTATTATTTATTAGTATGTATTATTTATGAATTTTTTGGACTTTTCTGATATTTATTTGGCATATTTGCAAATATTATAAAAGATAGGATTTTGTGTAAAATTACCACTTGGAGTAAAAACACCAGATTTTCGAATTTTTGGGCTGAGCATGATTGCTAGTCAACCCAGAGGTAAAAAGTTTACTTTTTCATTTTAATAGATTTGGCTTATTTCGCAAATTTCCTAAAGAATGGTGTTTTTGCAAAATTGCCACTTTGGGGGAAAATTACAAATTTGTTTTTTTGGATTTAAAAGCAGTGCCGGCCAGTATTAGGGTGGTTATTTTTTATTTCAAATTTTAATTTAATTGGTTTATCTAATTTCCAAGTATAAGAATATATATATGTAAAGATATATTCAAACGGAATATTTTGCAAAAACCTATTCAAAACCCTAATACACCAAATTTCGGCCTAATATAAAGAGAGTGCAGTCGTCTCTTTGTTGTACTACACAAAGGATTTTCTTAATTATTGATTTCTTGGAGTTTTAAAGCGAGGATCTTGATTTTCTTACGAAAGGAAGGACTTTTCTTATTCTCTTTATTATTTTGGTTGATTCTTCAATAAGGTAAGTGACATGTGTTTGATTACTTGCTGTTGTATGCATGTTTTATGTGATGATTTTTCTATTAGGAAGCATGTTAGATGATAGTATGATGTGTAACACCCCATATTTTTATTTTAATTAAAAATGCATTTTCAATTTTTGCACATATGATGCACGTGCAAATTTTTCCATCTCTATTTTCTTACTCTCATTTACTATTTTAGCATGCATAACCTTTTTATTTAGCCTTTTATTAAACCCATGGACCTAAAGATAGATTCTAGCCCATTAGATTAATTAAAAAAGCAAGCTCACTAGACTAACTAATTAAATTGATTAAAAAGAAAGCTCATGAGACAAGCCCACTAATTAAATCCTATTTTTAGTTGTGTATGGACTCACACATGACATGTAACAACTTTTAATACAAATTTTAGAATTATAGGATTTGTATTTATTTTTGCGTGTGTGTGTGCACAACACGTGCACGTATAATGTGAAGAGGTAGGAGGTGGCCGGTTTTGGGAGTTTGGAAGAAGAGAGGTTGGGGGTTATAGGATGTGAGAGGTTGGGAGTTAGGGATAGTGAAGAGGTGGAGAATTAAGTGAGAAATTTATTAGGTGGAAAATTTTGCAATTTAGACCTTCACTTTGTACTATAAATACACCCCCATTTTTTTCTCATTTTACACCTAAACTAAACGAATTAAAGAGAGGAAAAAGAAAGAGAGAAAGAGAGTGTTCTTGTGCATTGGAGGCTTGTTGGAGAGCTCTTGCTAAGAGGAGAAGGACTAGGTGCACTTGTTGGAGCTAGGAGCTTGGAGTTGTCTTCCTTGTTTATTCTTCATAAGAGGTGGGTGATCTTGTGCTTTCTAAATGTAGGAAATGCATGTTAGTATGTTAAATGAGTAGTATAGATAAACTTGATGAGATAGTGAAGAACAAATCCATGCTTTTGTATGTGCTAGGAATGATAGTAAATTTTGTTTTGATTAAGAAACAAATTGTCTTCATATTAGTTGGAAATAAGAAAAAGAAATAATGAGTATTTTGCCATATGCATGTTAATTTATAAATATAGAAACTTGTAATTGTAAAAACAATTATAGAGACTTCCCTTATAGTTAACAAATGAATTTTTGTAAAGTCAAATTTGATACACATAAATTCATTTGATTGTTTATAAGACATACAAATTGCTAGTTGATTAAATTGAAGAAATATATTGCATGTTCATAAAAGAGAAGGAATAAATTTGAAATCTAGATATTTTGTTTAAAATATGAATTTTAAGTTTGTGAGCTACTGTTAGAAAATAAAATCTTTCTAGATGAACTATTTACAGTTTAATGAAAGATTAGAGCAAATGAAAAATCGAGTTTTGAAAAAATATTTGAATAACAGAAAATCGAACAAAACATAATAGCATAACTCGATAGACAGAAATCGCACATGGACTTCTTGGTTATTCGGTGCAACATAAGTCTATCACTGTAGCGTGTTGGGGTCTAGGGCGCGAGTTCAAAACTCGACAAGCCCTTTATTTTTGTCTTCGACTTTTTTTAATTAAATCCAAACAGAGAGGAGCCGTATATGTGGGTTTCGGTTCTCCTTTATAACTCAAAGTCCATATGGACTTAGTGGCTTACGGTTGGGCTTTTGGGCGTTTACTGTATGTATCGGCTGGTCTTGGGTTCGAAACTCGAAGGCCACCTTTTGATGTTTTTTTTGTGTGTTTTTGACATTTTAAGTGATTTCTAATGTGAATAAACTTCGGGAAAAAATATTCAATATTCCTATAAAATGAGGTGGAATTTATTAAAAATAGTTTTAGAAATCTTTTGTATATTTTGAGAAATAAAAAGAGGAATTGAGATAGTAAATGAGTTTTGACTTCAAATTATTTATTTGAGTATATGACCTTTATTTGGAAAAGAAGAGAAAAATATGTGACATGTTATGAAATTCTCTTGATGTAAACATACACTTATGTTGAGTAAGAAATACTTGATGTGGATTGAGATATGAATGGTCATATGATCTTAAATTTCTATTGGGACTTAAAGTGATGAATTTATGTTCATGAAAAGAATTATTGTTCTATTTTGATTCGTGAATGAATAAATGAATCATGAATAGTGTTAAGATAAGACATTAATCATTTTGTGAATAAGTTGAAGATGTGAATACATTAAATTAAGACATGATTATTGAAGGGTATGAGTACCCATGGTTTCTTGTACATGAAAGATTGTGATCTAGAGATTAGTAAGACCTCGGGTACCGGCATTGTTGAAATAAAAGAATTGAATTATATTTTGAGATATGGCCATGGAGCTATCTCGATATTTGTGATTAAGTCCGGTAGGGGGTAAGACTAAATCTAGGTAAGATAATTTATTCATGTCTTGAACTTAAGAACTAGGCACTTAGAAGAAGATGTAGTAAACCTGGGCAAACGTAAATGGGGCACTCTATATAGTCGGACGGTGGATTCCGGGACTATAGACCCAGTCTGGCAGAAGATTCCGGGACTGTAGTTGCTTCGTGGGAGACAAGCTTTTATTTTAAATTCGAGACTATGCGTAGTCAGACGGATAGTTTGCCATACTCCAAAGTATATACATATACCGGGGCTAGAGGGGCACTTGCGGGATCATTCGAATGATGAGGAGTCGGTTATAACAGTCGGGCAGTGGACTCCGGGGCTGGGATCCGTGCTCGTGGAATAATCTAAACCTTGCTTTATTACCATGTAGTTTTCATGGCGATGGATCGAACCCTTAAATGTGGAGTACGTAGGTGCTTGCCCCTGGACCTATATAGTATGGAATGCATAGAATCCGAACAAGTATGCATTAGTGTCATTTTAGTATAAAATATCTGTATTAGGCATTAAGGCATTGCATACACTTACATGTTTAGTGTAGTTACATTTAACACTTTATTTCATTCAAGTTTGTGATCTGTTAAAGTATTAAGATCGTTATATTTCCGGCATAGAGAGGATAGCCGTGTATAATATTTTTGTCGGTTGTAAGCAATTGACGTGCCCACAGTTTTATTTGAAGGAGTTGGATTTTCAAGAAGGAATAGAGTCGATTTGATGTTGTTGATTCATTACATGTTAAAGATGTTGCACATTGTATATTATTTTCATTGTTGTATTTCATTTTATCTTCTGCAGTGTAATTAAATGTGAAGAACTCTGATGTATGATAAAAAGTTCAAAATTCCTTATAAAATTGTACGAAGTGAAGTGTAAAGATCCTGTGGAACTTTGAATTCGATCTTATTTGGAATTCGGGGCGTTACAGATGATATAATGAATTTTGATGGATGCATAAATAAAAATTGAATCTTTTCATGAAAATTATGCTATTGATGATTAAAACTACATATAGATGACTTGAGATTGTTAAAGAACCTAATAGAAACCATGAGTAGGTTGTTTCTTTCATATGCTTACTGATTTGAGAGGTTATAATGAGTGTGTATGTTTTATAATGCACAAATTGATGGAAGATGAATGTTTCACTGTATGTAGATAAATATGATCTGTTCTTGATGCTTTGATGAACAAAACTTGATTAAATACATGTTGTATTCACATATATTCATGCATAAACTGTTGTAATCAGTGGGGTTTATGCATAACAAGTTGTAGAAGGGTTTTTGGATCGAAAAGGATCAAGATTTAATGTTTTGAAGATGGGTTGATTTCGGGTCTGATGGTGTATGGCCGAAAACTTGATTTTTCAGTTTATGAAGTTTTTTTGATTGGATCTTGAGTTTTTTTAGTACTGAGATTGATTTGAACCATTGTACTACTCTCATTTGACGAATTTTGATGCTATAATTGATGCTTGAACACCTATATGAACATATACATATATATACTTTACTGTTATGAAGATTTTGTCAAAAATTACTATTTTATGATCCGGACGAAGTTTTGATTAGTTTTATAAACTCCAGTATGTTATAAAAGTTGTATTTGATCACCTCAGGAAGTTTATTTTCCAAATTTATGATTTTACAAAGAATAAACGAAGTATCAGTTAAAAAGTGCACGAATATTAAAGTTGTCATTTTTCGAACATGACAGTCGACCGCTCTGTTTTAAACTAAAAATGACGGTCGACTATCAATTCTTGGGTTTTTGGATTTTGGCCTGACAGTCGACCGTTCGCTTTTGAATTTGTTTTGACAGTCGACTGTCAGTGCTTAGCTGACTGTTTTTGTTGAGTTTTCTTCGTTTTTCTTGAACGATTATTTCTTCGATATTACGGATTTTTGATCTACTATTTTAGATGATGTTTTTAATACAGATTGTAGTATTTTATAGAGAGCTACATTTTGATTATAATATATTTTAATTTTTTTACTATGACTTTATTATATGAAAGATATATGGTTTTCGAAGAAATTAATGTTTTGTGATATTTTACGACTTGAAAATATGATTTTTAGTTATTTAATAGATTTAATACGTTGTTTTGATTCTGGAATTTGAATTTGTTGATTTTTAAGAAGTTTTCTTAATATGAGATTATTGATAATGGAATTAAGAACTTTAACGAAAGATTTGGTGTTGATGGATGACTTGTGAGTCTCTAAAGGGTGAGTGGGACCCTAGACACCAGAAGTTGAGACTTTTGTGGTTTGGCCAGTTGTGGCTTTGTTGATGATCAGTTGAGCTAAGTCCGATATGGTACACCGACTCTAGGAGATTCGTAATTTATTAATTAACTTAATAAGATAAGGACAGGCACTAGATGTTGATATGATGAAATGAGTGCAAACATGGGTTATGGACCTCAGTATGATCTGTGGTCTGAGATAATCTCCAGAATTATCGAGCTGTGAGTGAAATAGTCTCCGGAATTACCTGCAGTGTGGGATTGATCTCTGGAATTATCGAGGTCGAGGCGACGCTCATGGGGTATTCATGTGATGAGGCACGGTGTGGGATATTCTCGAAAATTCCCATGTATGAGTGAAATTATGTCCGGAGTTATCTGTGGATAGAGATTGACCTTCCGAATTATCGAGGCATGGGCTAGATACTCACATCTTATCTAAATCTCGTAGTAGTCATCATAGTAGGATTAGTTGCATAGCGAGGGATTTAACCCTATAAAGTGGATAACGATAAGAGCTTGCACCGGACCTATGTAGTATGGAATGCATAGAATCTGACAAGTATGCATTAGAGAGTCATCATACTTCATTTGTGTTTTCTTGACTTGGTTTTATGCATGATGTTTTTCTGTTTTCCTGCACTTGACACTTGGTCTAGTTTCACTCGATGTTTTCATATTTTATTTATTGTTATTTCATATTCCATTGTTATTATTGTTGATATATGTTGTTTATGATTTTATTCTTTATGTTTTATTCATGTTGTATTTCTTTTGATGTCACTCACACCGTTATGGCTGACCCCGTAGTTTTGTGGGTTAGGGTTATCTCTATCCTCATGTTTTATAGGTAGGTACTTATAGCATTGGGATTTGGATGCATGTGGTAGAATGATATTGTGGCTTATGTAAATTATAAAAGAATGTGTTGTAAAAGAAAGTTTTGTATTTCAAGATGTTTAATTTTCTGTTGTGCTTTGTAAAGAATTGGTGTAATAAAAGTTGAAAATTTTATCTGTGTTTGGCTATGTTTACTATTACATTGAGGTAGATGCTAGGAATAGTGCCACGTATTTCTGAGATATCATATTGAAAATTCGGGGTGCTACAGAGATTGGTATCAGAGCATGCTTCAATAGTAATGATAAACATAGTATAAAAATAAACATAGGTGTGGATATCAGAGCGTGAGTACCTAGGTGTGGACATTAAAGTGTGAGTATCACATAGAATTAAAACAAGATGTATTGATTTGGGGTATGATTGGTGTTTTGCCATGAGGTATTAATGTGAATATGAAGTGTGTTGTGATGCTCTAACTTTTCTTTCATTTTGCAGTATTCAGTATAATGGCATGATCCAGGACCAGGAATGGTGGGAATGGTGATGGGGCTGAGGGTTCCTGCAGGGCTGGACTTGATCTTGAAACTGAGAATGCGAGGGTGTATCAGACCTTGAATGCATTCATGGCAGCCAATATGGCTCAGAATCAAAATTAGAATCAAGGGGCTTGACCAGTATTTATTAATGCTGATCCAATTAAACAAGTTAAGTCCTTCAAGCGGATGAAGCCGCCTGTTTTTGAGGGGTAGTCTGATCCAAATGATGCTGATGATTGGATTAGACAGGTGGAGATGGTCGTCGAAGTCTTGGAAACCCCAGCAGTCAATAAGGTAAAATTGGCTACGATGCAGTTAGAAAAGGACGTTGGCGTCTAGTGGCAGTCAGTGAAGATGACTTTTGGAGATCAACAGGTGACTTAGGAGGCTTTTCAGGAAGAGTTCAGGGATTGTTTCTTTCCTCTGGATATTCAGGAGAAGAAAGCAATGGAATTCTTGAATCTGCAGCAAGGCAGCATGTCGGTGCACGAATATGAGACTAAGTTCGCCCAGCTATCAAGGTATGCACCAAAGCTGATTGTTGATGAGGCGAAGAAGGCCAAGAAATTCGAGCAGGGCTTGAGGTTGCGGATGATATTGTTGGGCATCAGAAGGTTTGATAAGCTGTTCAAGAGGTCAGCTATGACAGAAGAAGACATGGATCAGTTCCAGAAGAAGCAAGAGACCTGGAATAGGAATAAGAGGCCAGCAGCTAGTTAGAATGGGAAGAGGTTCCCTGTGAAGCAAGGCAGGTTCAATAGGCCAGAGCAGAAGGCACCCGCAACTCAAGGGGTGACTTGTTACTATTGTAAGGAGGCAGGTCACTTCAAGTCAACATGTCCTAAACTGGCTAAGAAGACTTGTTTCCAGTGTGGGCGAGAGGGGCATGCTAAGCTTTTCTGTCCGCAGTTGAAGAATGAAGGTGCAGGCGGAGGCAAATTTTAGAGGCAGGGGCGAGTATTCGCATTAACTGAGGAGGACGCGGGTAACTCAGAGGATGTGATCCAAGGTATGCAAGAATTTTTAATTTATTTATTAGATGTATCAAGTAAAACTTTGTTTAAGAATAAATTGGAGATTTGAGTATCATTCTTCATGTAACAAGATTTGTTTTGGTTAATGGAATAAAAGCAAAAGTTTTCTTTGATACTGGTTCTTCGCATACATTTGTGTAACCCAATTTTTCTAAAGTCTTAGGTGTGGAACCTAAGGTGTTTTCAGGCAGAGTCTTGTCAGTGGCAACGCCATCAGGGAAAGAATTGATTGCTGATTGATATTATGAAGGTTGTGATATCGAGATTGGTGGGATATTATTTGGCATTGATCGCATTGAGCTGCAAGTCTTGGGTGTGGATGTGATCGTGGATATTTATTGGATGGCAATATATGATGCCACAATTGAATATAAGAAGAAATAGGTGTTAGTGAAAGCACCAAGATGTCCCGCAGTGACTTTTCAGGGGAAGAAGGACACGAAAGTGACTTCAATGGTATCTAAGTTGATGATTCCAGATGAAGTCAGAGCCATTCTAGTTGTCAGGGATTTTCCTACGATATTTTTGGAAGATTTACCGAGATTGCCACCGCAGTGAGATGTAGAGTTTGGTATTAATGTTCAGCCGGAGAGTGCTCTGATTTCTAAGGCTCCGTACAGGATGGCACATGTAGAGCAAGATGAAGTTAAGAAGCAGATTGAGGAATTGCTGAGCAAGGGAATCATCAAGTCGAGTTTTTCACCGTTGGGAGCACCAGTGTTGTTAGTGAAGAAGGATGGGTCAATGAGGTTGTGCATTGACTATCGAGAGTTGAACAGGGTGACTATTCAGAACAATATCCGCTTCCACGGATTGATGATCTGTTTGATAAGCTATGGGGAGCAGCTGTGTTTTCAAAGATTGATCTGCGGTCAGGACATCATCAAGTTCGAGTTAAAGAGGAAGATGTGAGTAAAACAGATTTCAGGTCTCGTCATGGACTCTATGAGTTTTTGGTAATGCCATTCGGAGTAATGAATGCGCCGGCAGTATTCATGGATATAATGAATCAGATCTTGCGACCATTTATTGATTGCTTCATGGTGGTTTTCATTGATGATATTCTGCTATATTCGAAGTCAGAGGAAGAGCACTCTAAGCACTTAACAGAGGTATTGAAGAAGTTGAGCAGAACTTGTATGCCAAGTTGTCGAAGTGTGACTTTTGGAAGTTTGAGGTAGCTTTCCTTGGTCATATCCTTTCTAAGGAGGGAGTGGCTACCGATTCTCAGAAGGTTGAAGCAGTCAAGCATTGGCCCAGGCCAACGATAGTGAAGAAGGAAGTCAGGAGTTTCTTGGGTTTGGCTGGGTACTACAGGAGATTCATTCAGGGCTATGCACAAATCGCAGTTCCTTTAACACGGTTAACTCGGAAGAATGTGGCTCACATGGACTGTAGTACCCCGTATTTTTAAATACTATTTTTGAGATTTGAAAATGAATTAAAATGATTTTCTGGAGATTTAATAAATATTTTCTGAAGATTTATCTTTTACACGTGCAAAACACGTATAAATATTTTTGGTGTAAATATCCAATTTTATATTTTTGATAAATTCTTCAACTTATAATAGAGTATATTCTAAATTTTGGAATTTTTCTGAATAAAGAAACTATTTTTTCTAAATACCTCGAAAGAGAGATGCTTTTATGCAAAAAGCCGTTGGATCTCAAATAAATAATGAAATTTCATTTTTACTGAATTTTTGGGCTTTCCATGGTCATCATTGAATTTAAAATATATTTAAATTTTATTTAGATTCGATTTGGTAAAGATTTAAACAAGTATGGTGTTTTTGCAAATATGGAATTTATGTTGGATCTTGTGCAAATGTTTTCCTGCAAAGTAAAAGTTAGATATTTTGATTGGAAAATATAATATGTATTATTAGATATTATTTCTGGATTTTTTGGATTTTTAAAAATATTTTATGATGAATTTGCAAATATTACAAAAAGAAGGACTTTTGTGCAAAATTGCCACCCTGAGTCAAACCCGAATTTTCTTTATTTCTGGGCTGTTTTGGATTGCTGGAAAACTCAGTGGTAAAAGTATTTGATTTGGTTTTGATTTACTTAACTTATTTTAACTAAGAAAGGTTTATATATGTAAAGTAATAATTGTTAAAGGATTATTTTGCAAATGTGTTTCAAAACCCTAATTCCTCTATTCCGGGTATTTAAAGGAGGTGGAGTGCATCCGTCTTTCACTGCATAACACAAAGGTTTATTTGTTTTATTTTTCTTGGAGATTGAAAGAGAAGGGCTTTGATTATTCTTCATTAATTCGATTGGATTCTTCATTTGAGGTGAGTGGCATGTTTGTTTTCTTTTATTTTGTGTATGTTGTATGGGAATGACTTGTATGTTTCCTTTTGATTTGTGTATGTTGTATGCGAACGATATGAATATTTTGATTGATCTTGGATGTTGAATTCCATATATTAGAAAGCATGCTAGGGTTTGGTATGAATATGTATGTTGGATGGATGAAAAATTGGATCTTTGAGAAGAACCCTAGATACTTGCATGTGAATGATTTTAGATTGTTGGAGAATCTAATATAAATTGTTAGTAGGCTAATAATGTTGGATTATTGCTGATTTGATTGAGTATAATGGATATTATGCATTAATTAATTAAAGATGAGATTTTTGGACTATTGGTGAGTTGGATGAATACAACTTGGCCATGTTAAGGATTATTTTTGTTTTTGTTCATGAATCAACTATAGAGAATAGTTGAGATTGAGTTGAGGAATTTTGAGAATGAATAATGGTTTAGAGGACCATGTTTTGAGAATTTGAGTTATGATGATTAAATTTGGGGATTTATACATTTTGGATTAAATTTGGGGATTTGTGATTTTGTGAAAGATGTTGTTCGAATTTGGATTTCTCAAATGCTAAATTTTAAATCTGAATATTTGGTATTGATATGGTTTGTCATAAAAAGCAAAGTTATTTTGATGTATGATTTATTATTAAAAACTCTAGTTTTGATATATGCACACATTCATGTTTCGTTTTGAGGGAATTTATCAAAAAGCTATTTTTATCAATCCAAGTGGTTATGATTGGTTTTTATGGATCTTTGTATATCCTATAAGTTGTATTTGATCATATCAGAAATATACTTTTTAGAGATTTCATTTTGTAAAGTAAATCTTTGTATCGGTTGAATTGTGTATAACCAAAAGTATGCAATCTGTAGGTCGACAGTCGACTGGTATGACTTCTCAGTCGACTGGCACGACCCGGCTGCTGTTTTCAATAGTATTCTTGAAATTTGGTTCTGGACAGTCGACCGATGACTTTTACAGTCGACTGGTTCCACTTAGAATTATTTTTTCGAAGTTATTGTATTTTTCTCTCTAGACAGTCGACCTATACCCTTTACAATCGACTGCTATACTTAGAACTATTTTCTTAAAGATTATTGAATTTTCTCTCTGGACAGTCGTCTGGTAACTTTTACAGTCGACCGTCAATACTTAGATTTTATTTTCTTAAAGATGTTAGTTTTTCACTCTGGACAGTCGACTGAAGACCCTTTGCAGTCGACTGGTTCTGATGCTTTCTTGAGTTTTCCAGGTGTTCTTTAAATGGTTGATTCTTTAAATGTTTTGGATCTATAACTTACTATTCTAAATGTTGTTCTTACTATAGAACATATGTTTTCAAGGATGAGTTTTGTTGATTTGAGAGGTTTTTCCCTTTGATCATTTTGATGATGGATTAGTGAATTTTGGTCTTGTTGAGATCTCTAGGAGTTGAGTGGGACTCCTGTGAACCGGTAGTTGAAATTTGTTGAGTTAGATCTGGGGGGGGGTCTTGGTTTAGTTGTTGTTGAGTATTTAAGTCCGGCAGGATACACTAACTCTAGAGATGAGGATTTTTGGTGGTTTAATAATAATCAACTTAAGGACAGGCACTAGTGGGGATGTGATGGAACTTGGGAAACGTAAGTATAGGCTCATGGTTTGTTTAGTCCAATGGATACATTCCAGGACTGTTTGTTGTTCTGTCTCGAGAGGACATTTGTGTGTTCGCATGTCGAGGGTCTGCAGGCCTATTCACGGAGCATGCAGGGTGCATTCGCATGTTGAGGGTCGGCAGGCCTATTCATAGAATATACCTGGTGTATCTGTACGTCGAGGGTCTTGCAAGCCTATTCATGGGGTACACGAATTTGGGAGATGATTCTCCGGTTGTTTTTGAGCTATCTTACATGATGCTTGCGCATCGAGGGCTGTGGTGCCTATTCGCGGAGTATTCTGAATCTTGTTTCTCATCACCGTAGTAGGATTAGTTGCATT
Source organism: Hemerocallis citrina (assembly GCA_017893485.1). Classification (NCBI taxonomy): domain Eukaryota; kingdom Viridiplantae; phylum Streptophyta; class Magnoliopsida; order Asparagales; family Asphodelaceae; genus Hemerocallis; species Hemerocallis citrina. The sequence goes on from CM030366.1 coordinate 91,216,559, forward strand.
ACGAGGGGTTATCCCTATAAAGTGGAGATCGTTAAGGGCTTGCACCGGACCTATGTACTATGGAATGCATAGAATCCGACAAGTATGCATTAGAGAGTCAGCATATAGAGCTTGTATTTTCTTGACTTGGTTTTATGCTTGTGTTTTTCTGTTTTTCCTACACTTGACACATAGTCTAGATTCACTTGATGTTTTCGTATATTACTATTTACTATCTTATATTCCTTGATGTTTTTATGCTTTACTTACTTGTTATTTCTCATTCTTTTATTATTGCCGATGATACATGTTGTGGATGACTCTATGTTTTTATGATTTAATTATGTTGTTTATTTTTATGTCACTCACACCTTTATGGCTGACCCCTTTAGTTTTGGGGGTTAGGGATCATCTCTAGCCTCATATTTTACAGGTTGTTGTTGCATAGAGCTTGGGGGTTTGGATGCTTGAGATAAATTGATGTAATAGAGCTTTTGTATAAAATTTGTAAAGAAGTGTTGTAAAAGAAAAAGTTTGTAATTCAAGGTGTTTGTATTTCCGCTATATTTTGTAAATGATTGTTGTAACAAAAGTTTGAAATAAAAATTATCCGTGTTTTTGGCTATGTGTACTATTACATTGAAGTTGATGCTAGTAATTGTGCCACGTATTTTCTAAGATATTATATTAGAAATGGTATCAGAGCCAACTTTCGACACCGAATGTAGAAGAGGGCCTCAGTATGATCTGCGGTGTGAGATAGTCCCCGGAATTATCGAGATGTGAGTGAAATAGTCTCCGGAATTACCTGTGGTGTGTGACTAGTCTTCGAAATTATCGGGATCGAGGACGACGCTACGTCGGCTAGAAAGCCGGATCCTATACTAGATGTGTGTCCCGTACTCAGCGAGGACGCTGATTTCTAAGGTGGGGTGTATGTGATACCCCGTATTTCTGAAATATATATATATATATATATATATATATATATATATATATATATATATATATATATATATATATATATATATATATATATATATATATATATATATATATATATATAAGGTTGGATGATTTGAAAATACATTGAGTATTGAGTTTGGGATTTGTCCTATAGAATATTCTATATGGGGCATTTCATGGAAATCCAGTCATTTGAAGAAAAAGAACCCACGATAAAAGAATGAAAGCACAGAATGTTGTATTGGTTTGGTTAGTATGATGATGACATCATCATTAATAAAAATGTGTGGATTTCGGAATTGGGATCAGGATTTGATTTGGTATGTTGACGTGGCATTATATATATATATATATATATATATATATATATATATATATATATATATATATATATATAGTGTGCACGAGATTTGTAAAGAGATTTGTAAATAATAGTCCCATATCGGGAGTATACAAAAATAATTTGAGTATAAATATAATTGCCTATGATCAAGAGTCACCTAATTAGTTAACCACCTTTTGAGAGGCATCCTGTGGTGGGCAGTTGTACTACATAGTATCTAATTTGTCTTCTAAAAATAATAAAATTGTCTGATTATTGGGGCAGGGCGTTACATGGACTGATAAGTGTGAGGCAAGTTTCCTTGAGCTACAGGAGAGGTTGACGGCTGCACTTATCTTAGCTTTGTCACAAGCTAGGAAGGATTATGATATCTTCAGTGATGCATCTCTCAGAGGTTCGGGGTGCGTCTTGATGCAAGAAGGGAAGGTTATTACTTATGGTTCAAGGCAGTTGTGTCCGCATAGAAGAACTATCCAACTTATGATTTGGAATTGGCAACTATTATCTTTGCCTTGAAGTAGTGGAGGCATTATGTATATGGAGAGAAGGTCAATATGTATACCGACCACAAGGGCCTGAAGTACATTTATCAGCAAAATGATCTAATTCTTCGGCAAAGAAGGTAGTTGGAAGTGTTGGAAGACATTCGTCCTGAGATTAAGTATCATCCGGGCAAGGCGAATGTGGTGGCCGATGGGTTTAGTCGGAAGAGTAGTTTGACGAGTTTGATCAGGCAGGTAACGAGGTGGTACTGCAGGGTTTGGGGGCATCTTTGGCTCATTTGAGGCTGCAGCCTTCTTTGAGAGAGCAGATTGTGGAAGGTCAGAAATCAGATGCAGAGATTCAGAGGATGTTGTAGCAAGTTTCCTATGGCAAGTTATCAGAGTTGCACAACGGAAGCTACTTGGGAGTCAGAGTATCGCATGTAGAAGGATTTTCCTGAGCTTTTTGTATGATTGTATTCTTTTGATTGAATTTTATTTCTCTTGTATGACTGTATTCATTAAACTATATTTCCATTTATGTGATTTCATTTTCCTTTGCTTATATTGTTTGGTCCCTATTAGTAGTAGTTCTGAGGACGGAACTATTCTAAGGAGGGAGTGATGTAACACCCTAGATTTTTAAATATTTTTTTGAGATTAATAAATGAATTAAGATGATTTTTGGTGATTTAATAAATATTTTGTGAAATTTATCTTTTTACACGTGCAAAATACGTGCAAATATTCTATTGGGAAGTTTAAAGTCAGAAATTATTTTGGGAAAATCTATTATTTATTAGTAGGTATTATTTATGAATTTTCTGGATTTTTCTGATATTTATTTGGTATATTTGCAAATATTACCAAAAATGGGCTTTTGTGCAAAATTACCACTTTGAGTAAAAACTCCAGATTTTCGGATTTTTGGCCTGAGCATGATTGCTAGTCAACTCATAAGTAAAAATTTTACTTTTTGATTTTAATAGATTTGGTTTATTTCGCAAATTTCCTAAAGAATGGTCTTTTTGCAAAATTGCCACTTAGGGGCTAAATTACAAATTTGTTTTTCTGGATTTAAAAGCAGTGCCGGCCAGTATTAGGGTGGTTATTTTTTATTTCAAATTTTAATTTAATTGGTTTATCTAATTTCAAAGTGTAAGGATTTATATATGTAAAGATATATTCAAAAGGGATAATTTACAAAACCTATTCAAAACCCTAATACACCAAATTCTGGCCTAATATAAAGAGAGTGCAGCCGTCTGTTTGCTGTACTACACAAATGGTTTTCTTTATTATTGATTTCTTGGAGTTTCGAAGCGAGGATCTTGGTTTTCTTGCAAAAGGAAGAACTTTTCTTATTTTCTTTATTATTTCGGTTGATTCTTCAATAAGGTAAGTCGCATATGTTTGATTACTTGCTGTTGTATGCATGTTGTATGTGATGATTTTTCTATTAGGAAGCATGTTAGATGATGGTATGATTATATAATGAATTTTGATGGATGTATGAATAAAAATTGAATTTTTTCATGAAAACTAATGCTATTGATGATTAAAACTAATATAGATGACTTGAGATTGTTAAAGAACCTAATAGAAACCATGAGTAGGTTGTTTCTTTCATAGCTTACTGATTTGAAAGGTTATAATGAGTGTGTATGTTGTATAATACACAAATTGATGGAAGATGAATGTTTGACTGTGTGTAGATAAATATGATATGTTCTTGATGCTTTGATGAACAAAACTTGGTTAAATACATGTTGTAGTCACATATATTCATGAGTAAACTATTGTAATTAGTGGGGTTTATGCATAACAAGTTGTAGAAGGGTTTTTGGATCGAAAAGGATCAAGATTTAATGTTTTGAAGAGGGGTTTATTTCGGATCTGATGGTGTACTTGATTTTTGAGTTTATGAAGTTTTTTTGATTGGATCTTGAGTTTTTTTAGTACTGAGATTGATTTGAACCATTGCACTACTCTTATTTGATGACTTTTTATGCTATAACTGATGCTTGAACACTTATAGGAACATATACATATATACTTGATGTTGATTTTTGCAAGTGGACAAAATCGCACAAGTAATATAGATAGATGAGTAGAGTGTCGAACCCACAGGGACTAGATATTTTACTGAGTACCGATATCACTAGATGAATCACTATTTGGAAGATCGAATTTTATAATTAATGAAACAACTAAATTATTTTAATCTAATTTAATCTAACTAAATTTGTGAAGAGGGAGAGGGCTGTGAAACTATGAAGCACTTTACTTTGTTTAATGTTAAAAATAGTTCTAGGGCTCTTGGTTCACCTCGTTTATCACACACACAAATTATAATTCCTTATAAATAAAAGTAGTATCTTTCCTAATTGTCGACCAAAATCCTAAAGATATTAACCACTCTATCAACGTAGTCTAAAAATTATTCTCAATTAATCATTTGTCTATCCACCAAATTATTAATTGAAAAATTGGATTTCTTAACGGTCACGTCCTCCAATATACGGTCTTTAATTTTTATTAATCACAAATCACCTGTTCGGTCTCTTTATGATTTGAAAATTCATACAAATGTCTATCCACCATGTTGTATGTATAAATAATAAAAATTGAAAACACAATCAGAAAAAATATAGTAAAAGCAAGAAATTAAAATCTGTGTTCAAAACTTGGTTACATCTCACCCTCTAGAACATTCAAATTCAGTTCATGTTCGAATTGCAATTAATAAAATGTTCAGATTGCATCTACAAATATTTAAAGAAGAAGAAATACAAACATTATTATAAAAATTATGTAGAGCAACCCTGTCTATAGAATACCGAACCCAGGACTTTAAAAACGCGTCGAAATCAGATCAGAGCTGCGCGTGCCACGTCAGACGCGTGTAAGCCAGCACCCGGTCAGCTGCAGAAGCGTCACGTCCTGTCGCGTCAGCTTGCAGCTTCTCTGGTGTCGTCTTGGAATCCCGTGCCGAAGGAAACAGTAGGTGCCCGTTGAAGCTTGGTCCTGGTGCGTGCACGTCAGACGAAGAAGAAGAAGAACAGCCTGTCGGGTGCACTTCGAAAACCCCAATTGAAGAGGATTGCTACTGCCCGCACAATATTCTCCTTGTTCCCCTTGGATGCCGTGCACACAGGAAGAAGTAGTTCTCTCTCTGACTTTTCTTTGTTTAATATATATATATATATTTTTTTTTTTATTTGTAGCCGTCACCTCCTCAGTTCTCCTCTCTCCCTTTGCTTTGTATATATAGAGAACGGGAAAGAGTTAGGGTTTGCAATTTTTTTTGCAGAATAGTCCTCCCACTTTCTTTATTTCCTTCCTTTTATAATGCAGAATTTTATTTGTTTCTCTTTTCTTCTTTTCTGCCTTTTCTGCTCACCACGTGCTGCTGCATACACAAAATAATACCTGAAATTAGGATTTTTTTAAATAAAATAAATTAAATTAGTTTAAAATTAATTAAACTAACTATATATCATATTAGCGTATAAAAATCCTTTTACAATTTATTTGTCACACTTTTAAGTCAACAAAACAATAAAAAATGATAAATCAATTATTTTACTTTGTTTGTTGATTTTTTCCACAATTCTTTACTTTTTGCATCAAAAATATTATTTCTTCAAAAATAATTAATTAAATGAAATCATATAGAAATAAGATGAATTATAGACAATATCAGCGAAAACAAGTCATTTTAATAGGTAAATGAATACAAATATTTGTATATAAATCCGACACATCAAATACCCCCAAACTTAAAATTTTGCTTGTCCTCGAGCAAAAAGTAGAATCATGAACAAGGGAATAATAATAGTAGACTCAACCCATCACACCAAGAAATCTTATCATGCAAGCATCAAAATTACAATTAAAAATATAAACAATTGCAAATAAAGTAAAACTAAGCATACCCACTTTCTCCAGTGCAATTATTTATTCATAATTCCCAAAAAAAAAAATCGCATTTGTCATGCAATTAATGTAATTATAGTATGCAACAACTCAATCTGTGATTATCCCTTCTCTCTACTACAAACCGAGTAGCAAACTAGAGTTTTTTTTTTTTTTTTTTTTTTTTTTTTTTAAGTCTCTTATTTAAGTTGTCACTTGCCTTTTTACGCGAATGCAAATCATTTGTGATGAATTCACCCGGTTACTCAACAAGTCACAAACTTAAAGTGCTTTGCATACTCATATTTCAAGTTGCCGTTTTACGTAAAAGTAAACATTTGTGATGAATACCCCTAGTTACTAAGCAACTCAAAACATTGGAGTAGATTGACTTTTTTTTTTATTATTATTATTATTTTTTTCATAATTACTCTATTTACTTAAACTCTGTTTAGGACTAGATCGAAGGGAATAATCACGAGAAAAAGTATCACATTTGTCTTTTATGTATAATAGCATGACCTACACAATTTTGTAAGGAATTTTGAAACTCAATAATCCTAAAGTAAATAAGTATGCTTAATATTGCTTTATAAAAAAAAATTGTTTATACAAAAAAAATTGTTTCAATGCTTATCACAATAAAGAACTCAAAATGTGTAATGGTGAGCCTAATTGAAATCATTTTTAAAATTTTGTTTTTCTTTTCTAAGATAATAAAAATAAAAATAAATTTGTAAACCTTCCCCCCAAACTTAAATGTCACATTGTCCTCAATGGGAAAGAAAAAGAAAAACAAAAAGAATGCAAAAAGTTTAGAATATCTCCCCTGATTCGTCTTTAAATTTCTGCACGCGCAGCCTTCAGTATTTTGGCGATATCTGGAGCTGTAGATGTCGAAATGGGCTGAATTTTTTTTTTGCTGGAAAGCTAAGACAATTGTCTACAACTTCTCTTTGAATCACTTTTCCAGATTCTGACTTTAAACTGCTCGAAAACAGCCATCAATACAGGTGTTCAAAACAGCTCCGTTTGGCGACTTTCAAAAATTGATGCAATCCTACAAAATAAAATCAAAAATTAAAATAAAATAAACTAAAAGGTAATAAAAACTGAATGCAATAAAAGAAAACATGGGTTGCCTCCCAAGAAGCGCTAAGTTTTAAGTCTTCAGCCAGACATGTGGGTGAGATGGTTAAGTAACGCCAAGATCCAACAACATTAACACATCCTTTCTAATTTTTCTCTTCTTGTGTGGATCAGGTTCAAGCTCCAATTTGAGGCGTTTCCTTCTTGATGATGATGTCTTTGATTCCCCCACCTCTTTGAATTTATGCTGCAAAAATGAATAAATAGAAGGTTCAGCATCAAAATACATGACATTTTCAAAAATATTTTCTTTAACGGTTTCAAAAGTTGTTAAATTTATTGGACATACTTCAATTGGTGATTGTTCAAATTTAGCCTTATGTTCCTCGCCCGCAATTAAATTAATTTCACTTACTTGAAAAGATGACTGTTCTTCAGGAGGAATATTTGTGGAATTAAAAATATTAAAAGTTACTTGCTCATGCTGAATTTGTTCCTCCACCATTTGTTCAATCTCACTTTGCTTTTCAACCACCTTTTGTTCGTCATTTTCTTCTTGTGGTTGTCCAATTGTCCTCCCGCTTCCTAGTGTTATTGCCTTGAAATCTTCCATGGGGTTGACAACTGTGTTGCTTGGTAATGTTCCTGCAGTTTTGTCATTAAGAATATTTGAAATTTGACTAATTTGTACCTCAAGATTTTGGATGGAAGCCAAAGTTGAATTTGCAACATTTTGAATTGCCAAATCTGTCTTTTGTATGTAGTGCTCAAACATATCTTCAAGCGTCGACTTCTTTTCTTGCTGTGGAAAAATTTGAGGTGGTATAACTGCTTCTTGATTGTAGTTCCATGGATAATTGGGGGTGTTTCTCCATTCTTGATTGCATGTGTTTGCATAATGATTGTTTTGCATTTGAAAGTTTGACACAAAATTTTCATTTACGGCATTTGATGGAGCAAAAGGGTTTCCCACTTGACAATCTGAACTTGCATGATTTCCTGCACAAAGATCACAAATCATATTAGATTGCATAACATTAAAATTTATATTTTCTACTTGTTTATAAAAAATATCATTTTTTGCATTTAAAGTAGAAAAAGGATCAAGTTCAAAAACTCCAGCCACTTTTCTTGGCATCGTTCTCTCTGAAGACCACTGGTAATGATTTGATGCCATCTCCTCTAAAAGATCATAGGCTGCTTGGTAAGTTTTGCTCATCAGTGCACCACCAGCTGCTGCGTCAACCATAGATCTATGTGTAACTCCCAAACCATTATAAAATGTTTGCATTTGCAGCCATTTTGGTAGTTCATGATGAGGACACTTTCTCAATAACTCTTTAAACCTCTCCCATGCATCATACAAAGACTCGGTCTCAAATTGAGTAAATGTGCAAATGTCATTTCTTAGTCTTGCGGTCTTTGCTGCTGGAAAATACTTGGCTAGAAATTTTTGTGCAAGTCCCTCCCAAGTAGTAATACTACCTGGCGGTAGATAACGTAGCCAAGTCTTCGCCTTATCCTGTAATGAAAAAGGAAAGAGTGTTAATCTAATTGCATCATTTGATACTCTGTTGTGTTTGAAAGTGTCACAAATTTCTAGAAAATCTGCAATGTGAGCGTAAGGATCCTCGTGTGGTAGTCCCCAAAATTGAACAGTCTGTTGAATCATTCGAATCATCGCCGGTTTAATTTCAAAATTGTTAGCTTCAATAACCGGCTTCTTTATGCTTGACTCATAAATTGAGGGCATAGCATAGTCTCTCAAAGGCCTATTCTCATCGTTCGCCATGATAATGCACTGTATGTCCTGAAATGTAAGTATCGAAAAAGAAAAAGAAAAAATAGAAAAACTAAAAAAAACTAAAATAAGAAAAATAAAATAAAATAAAAAAAGTAAAAGTTAGTCAAAAGAAAATAAAGATGTAAAATGATAATAAAATAAAAATATTTACAAAAAATCCAAATTAGCAATAATCTAGCAATTGTCAATATCAATAAAAGAATAACTAGTCCCCGGCAACGGCGCCAAAAACTTGATGTTGATTTTTGCAAGTGGACAAAATCGCACAAGTAATATAGATAGATGAGTAGAGTGTCGAACCCACAGGGACTAGATATTTTACTGAGTACCGATATCACTAGATGAATCACTATTTGGAAGATCGAATTTTATAATTAATGAAACAACTAAATTATTTTAATCTAATTTAATCTAACTAAATTTGTGAAGAGGGAGAGGGCTGTGAAACTATGAAGCACTTTACTTTGTTTAATGTTAAAAATAGTTCTAGGGCTCTTGGTTCACCTCGTTTATCACACACACAAATTATAATTCCTTATAAATAAAAGTAGTATCTTTCCTAATTGTCGACCAAAATCCTAAAGATATTAACCACTCTATCAACGTAGTCTAAAAATTATTCTCAATTAATCATTTGTCTATCCACCAAATTATTAATTGAAAAATTGGATTTCTTAACGGTCACGTCCTCCAATATACGGTCTTTAATTTTTATTAATCACAAATCACCTGTTCGGTCTCTTTATGATTTGAAAATTCATACAAATGTCTATCCACCATGTTGTATGTATAAATAATAAAAATTGAAAACACAATCAGAAAAAATATAGTAAAAGCAAGAAATTAAAATCTGTGTTCAAAACTTGGTTACATCTCACCCTCTAGAACATTCAAATTCAGTTCATGTTCGAATTGCAATTAATAAAATGTTCAGATTGCATCTACAAATATTTAAAGAAGAAGAAATACAAACATTATTATAAAAATTATGTAGAGCAACCCTGTCTATAGAATACCGAACCCAGGACTTTAAAAACGCGTCGAAATCAGATCAGAGCTGCGCGTGCCACGTCAGACGCGTGTGGGCCAGCACCCGGTCAGCTGCAGAAGCGTCACGTCCTGTCGCGTCAGCTTGCAGCTTCTCTGGTGTCGTCTTGGAATCCCGTGCCGAAGGAAACAGTAGGTGCCCGTTGAAGCTTGGTCCTGGTGCGTGCACGTCAGACGAAGAAGAAGAAGAACAGCCTGTCGGGTGCACTTCGAAAACCCCAATTGAAGAGGATTGCTACTGCCCGCACAATATTCTCCTTGTTCCCCTTGGATGCCGTGCACACAGGAAGAAGTAGTTCTCTCTCTGACTTTTCTTTGTTTAATATATATATATATATATATATTTTTTTATTTGTAGCCGTCACCTCCTCAGTTCTCCTCTCTCCCTTTGCTTTGTATATATAGAGAACGGGAAAGAGTTAGGGTTTGCAATTTTTTTTGCAGAATAGTCCTCCCACTTTCTTTATTTCCTTCCTTTTATAATGCAGAATTTTATTTGTTTCTCTTTTCTTCTTTTCTGCCTTTTCTGCTCACCACGTGCTGCTGCATACACAAAATAATACCTGAAATTAGGATTTTTTTAAATAAAATAAATTAAATTAGTTTAAAATTAATTAAACTAACTATATATCATATTAGCGTATAAAATTCCTTTTACAATTTATTTGTCACACTTTTAAGTCAACAAAACAATAAAAAATGATAAATCAATTATTTTACTTTGTTTGTTGATTTTTTCCACAATTCTTTACTTTTTGCATCAAAAATATTATTTCTTCAAAAATAATTAATTAAATGAAATCATATAGAAATAAGATGAATTATAGACAATATCAGCGAAAACAAGTCATTTTAATAGGTAAATGAATACAAATATTTGTATATAAATCCGACACATCAATACTTTACTGTTCTGAAGATTTTGTCGAAATTTGCTATTTTATGATCTTGATGAAATTTTGATTAGTTTTATAAACTCCAGTAAGTTATAAAAGTTGTATTTGATCACCTCAGTAAGTTTATTTTCCAAATTTATGATTTTACAAAGAATAAACCAAGTATCAGTCAAAAAGTGCACGAATATTAAAACTGCCATTTTTCGAACATGATAGTCGACCGCTCTGTTTTGAACTCAAAAAGACGGTCGACTGTCAGTTTTTGGGTTTTTGGATTTTGGCTTGACAGTCGATCGTTCGCTTTTGAACTGGTTTTGACAGTCGACTGTCATTGCTTGGCTGACTGTTTTTGTTGAGTTTCCTTCGTTTTTCTTGGATGATTATTTCTTGCGTATTACGGATTATTGATCTACTATTTTAGATGATGTTGTTACTAAAGATTATAGTATTTTATAGAGAGCTACATTTTGATTATAACAGATTTTAAATTGTGTTCTATGAATTTATTAATTGAAAGATATATGGTTTTCGAATAAATTGATGTTTTGTGATATTCTACGACTTCAAAATATGATTTTCAGTTATTTAACAGATTTAATACTTTGTTTCGATTCTGGAATTTGTGAGAATTTTAAATGAATTTGGATTCGTTGATTTTAAAGAAGTTTTCTTAATATGAGAGTATTGATAATGGAAATAAGAGCTGTAATGAAAGATTTGGTGTTGATGATTGAGTTGTGAGTCTCTAGAGGGTGAGTGGGACCCTAGACACCGGCAGTTGAAATTTTTGTGGTTTGGCCAGTTGTAGCTTTGTTGTTGACCAGTTGAGCTAAGTCCGGTAGGGTACACTGACTCTAGGAGATTCGTAATTTATTAATTAACTTAATAAGATAAGGACAGACACTAGATATTGATATGATGAAATGAGTGCAAACATGGGTTATGGAACTCAGTATGATCTGCGGTGTGAGATAATCTCCAGAATTATCGAGGTGTGAGTGAAATAGTCTCTAGAATTACCTGTGGTGTGGGATTGATCTCCGGAATTATTGGGGTCGAGGCGATGCTCATGGGGTATTCGTGTGATGAGGCGCCATAGCTTGTGGTGTGGGGTATTCTTGAAAATTTCTAGGTGTGAGTGAAATAGTCTCCGAAATTATCTGTGGATAGAGATTGACCTCCGAAATTATTGATGAATAGGCTAGATACTCACAACTTATCTAAATCTCGTAGTAGTCATCGTAGTAGGATTAGTTGCATAGCGAGGGATTTAACCCTATAAAGTGGATAACGATAAGGGCTTGTACCGGACCTATGTAGTATGGAATGCATAGAATCCGACAAGTATGCATTAGAGAGTTATCATACTGCATTTGTGTTTTCTTGACGTGGTTTTATGCATGATGTTTTTCTGTTTTCTTACACTTGACACTTAGTCTAGTTTCACTCGATGTTTTCATATTTTATTTATTGTTATTTCATATTTCATTGTTATTACTGTTGATATATGTTGTTTATGACTTTATTCTTTACGTTTTATTCATGTTGTATTTCGTTTGATGTCACTCACACCGTTATGGCTGACCCCGTAGTTTTGGGGGTTAGGGTAATCTCTATCCTCATGTTTTATAGGTAGGTACCTATAGCATTGGGATTTGGATGCATGTGGTAGAATGATATTGTGGTTTATGTAAATTGTAGAAGAATGTGTTGTAAAATAAAGAATTCTAATTCAAGTTGTTTAATTTTTGCGCTGTGCTTTGTAAAGAATTGGTGTACTAAGTAGAAAAATTTGTTTGTGTTTGGCTATGTTTACTATTACATTGAGGTAGATGTAGGGAATTGTGTCGCGTATTTTTGAGATATCATATTGGAAATTCCGGGTGCTACAACAATAGCTAGTCCTCACCATCCAACTGTGCACATGGCACAGTTTATGGTGTCAGATTCGACGTCTCAGTACTGTTAGAGTCAATTTTCCTCTATATAGCCTACCGACGTGAAGATGATGGTCGGTCCCTAGATACAGATCTCCTACGAGCAATAAATTGAGCGAGAATAAAGTCTCTCAATATTACTTCTGAAAAAATGATTCGTCGTAGTTGAGTTTCAGTTTTAGCCAGTTCCTGGCAATGTCGGTATAACTCCTCTTATTAAACGAATTGTTAATGCACAAAAATCCAATTATAATCCTGTAACATCCCGTATTAAAATTTTAAATTAGAATACATTTTTTTATTTTTACACGTGCAACGCACGTGCAATTTCATCTCATTATTTTCATTCTAAAATTTATTTAGAGTTATGCATAATTTTCTTTCATTTATTTTATTTTTTGTTGTCTATTAGAACCCCAAAGGCCAAATAGAAGACTCTAAGCCCATTAAAATAAATGAATAAAAATGAACAAAGCCCACAAGAGGAAGCCCACTAGAAATTCATTAAAAAGAAGATGCTCATTAAGTCATTCTACTTTAAATAAATACTTTTAAATCCTACACTTGTCATGTAACAAATATATACATTTAGGCTATAAACAAATAATTAAACAAATGAATGAGAGAGTGTGCACATGTGGGAAATCCAAGGGTCTGTGTAGTAATGGTGAGTGAGTGATTAATTTTGTTAATGGATATTTATTTTTGGGTAATGGGTGTCTCTTCATTCACTCATTTAACCCTATAAACACCACCCCATTTTCTTCATAATCTTGCACCAAAGATCAAAAAAAACAAAAGATTAGAAAGAGAGAAAAAGAAAGAGAGAGTTGTTTGAGTTCTTGCTTAGAGGAAGGAGAGCTTGCTAAGGGGAGAAGGAAGTCTCATTCTTGTAGTTAGGAGCAAATTCTAGGAGTCTTCTTTTGCATTAGAATCTTCATTGAGGTGGGTGTCTTCTTGAACATTCTGAAATTTAGTATCATGCATGTGTAGAAAAATTGCTATTTTAAATTGTTTATACATATGAGTAGTGGTTAATTTGTGATGATGATATTTAAATGAAATGCATGCTGTCACGCCCCGCTTTCCAAAATACGGAACACGAGTACATAACGTAGACCCAGCGAATGATGTAAACACCATCCATAAGCTGTACCAGACTAACTCAGCAATAAGAACAACAAAATACAACCACGCAAGAAATATAACCACATGAAATAAAGATAAATTCTAATAATAAATGAATAATCCAATAGTATAAATATCCAACATCTGGGATCAAAACAAACTATGAGTCATAAAGCCCAAAAACAAAGTACAAGTTATAACAATGTTCAAGAAAATAAATCTAGCAGCAAATAAAAACTATACAGCGGAGACTGATTCCAACTCTAGAAACGTTGCTCACCAATTCCTTCGGGAAAAGATCCTTCAGTACCTGTAAAATCTTGATATAAAAAGAAAGAAAAGAGTACCCTTAGAGTAAGTCGTGGGCGGCAAGTAGAGAAAATAAAGAATAATAGGAAAGCATGAATATCAAAGGAAATGAACATTGTCAAAGACAAAGAACAAAACAAAGAGCAGGCAATAATATCAAAGGTGTACAATAATCACACATGTAATGAGTGATGTCAAGTCAAGATCAAGCATGAGATGCAGGTTATCAAGTATTTTATTAGCCTATCTAGTGCACGTACTACTGCGTCGCATTTCACAGGTTCGGCGCAAGCACAGTGATCGTTTTAGACCGATGGTGAATTCACGGTTCGTGTACTCGGCATTGATAACAATAATTTACAATCATGAATCATCAATAAATCATTGTAATCAATACTCCTCCTTCCAAGACAATACAATATAACGATGAGGCCTTACCGAGTACATTTCCCGATTGTTCACTACCAAGTCTACCCATAAAATCCTGGCTTGTTCATAGTTTATTTTCATCCTATGTGAGCATGCAAGAGGGTGTCAAGGTTGTATATTACTATGTGTGACTAATTCTAAGCATTACGGACAAAGCATGAGGCAAACATATCATATAAACGCATTTCACAAAATCAGGATAGCATGACCTTGCTGTACCAAAACATAGATTATGGTCACTACAAAATGGCAAACCTGAATTTGCCCAAAGATCTGGAAAGTAGACTTCCACACGGTTCCAACGAGTATAATTAAGGCATATAAAAGATACCGAAACCAAGGTGGAAACTCTATTCTAATCAGGTTTTATGTTCAGTCAGCATGTAGTAAGTTATATTCAACTAATTATTTCAGGTCAGAGAGCTCATTAATAAAATCTACAAAAATTCAAGGAAGTATCTATACATGTCTAGATCCAGCCTAATTTATTTCAGATTTTTCTTTTACCGTTAACAGTGTCAAATAAAATACGAAACAGCAGAATACGCATGAAATTATGAATCTAGAATTACTAACACAGTTGTACTAAAAAGCAGATATCTAGTAGATGACAAATTGGAATTTAAATCCAGACCAGGGAAAAATGATCTAGACATCTAGGGCTACATTTTATGTTCAGCAAGTTATTTCAAATTATGCCATTAGCATGGTTAAAAATCTAATTCAAAGTCAAACATCCAGCAGACCAGAAATCCACTTAACATAAAAAGGTAACAAATAAATCATACGATCACATATAGCATGCAAATTGGTAATCAAAGCAATCCTAGGTGTCCACATGCAAATTTCTAAGGTTTAAGATACAACTATCACAATCATGGTGTCAATTCATCGAGCAACTTCAATTTAGCACATACAATTTCAATGTCCAATTTATCAAGCAGTCCTATGCATGAAACTAGTTATTTAAGTGTACATATGCATGAAACAATGGGGACTGGGTTTAAGATCAAAGAAATAGCACGATGTTAAGAGTATGTCGGGTTAGCTCGTGTAAATCATTGATAATCTTAACGGAATTGTCAAAAGCAGTTTTGATAACAAAATGGACAGGATCTACTTGCAGGAGATCAAATAATCTTGAACACAAACAATAAAAAGGGTCCAAGAAGAGACTTGCCTGTTATATTACAGATACGATTAAATAGGAATAACGGGATCAGAATCCCAGGCAAAATCTTCCAAAAACACGGGCGAGGAACCAACAGAAACAACAAAAGCCAACAGAAAACCTCACACCGGATCGGGACAGAACACAAAACAGCAAAACTGGATCTGGTGCGCCCAGAACACAGAATAGCGAATCTATCCAATGGGAGCTCTTCCTCACACTGGATCCGACCCAAACACGGGACAGCGATACGGGATCCGCTGTGGCCGAACACGAAATAGCGGCCTCGACCAATAGCTGGTCGTCTCCTTCCTCGATGACTGTGCAGCACTGCGGCGGGGGCGAAGCGGCGTCGGCACCACGGTCGGGAAGCAACAGCGGCAACGGCAACCTCGACGACGGCGAACTCTGTTTTTCGGTGGAAAACAGAGAGCGACGACCACGGTGACTCCGGGACTCGAACGGCGATGTTATGGGACTACAATGGAGCGGCGAGGGATGGCGGTGACCCTGGTGAAGTGCACGGAGATGATGAAGGACGGCGGCAATAGGAAATGGCGACGAGAACACCTCAGTGGGTCGAGCGATGGGTTACGGCGAGGATGAACGGGAAACACGACGGGGAAAAGCGACGGTGACGAGGGCGAGGGGATGGAGACGATGATGATGGTGTTGGCAGTGGTGAAGGGCGATCGGAGTTGGCGACGGGGTAGGGGTTTTCGGTTGGGTTTTGGTGCAGCAAAAACAGATAGAAGGGAGATTGGTATCGGGGAGATAGAGAGACTAACGGCGGATGAGAGATAAAATAAAATATTAGGGTTTAATAGGATTATTTATAGGGGATCAAGAATTAGGGTTTTGGGTTGAGATTATGTGGGTTCTGGGTAACAGTTTTGGCTCCAAAAAAAGAAAAATAAATGCAATGAGATGATACGAACACAAAAGAGAACAAATCAAACTCAAAATAGAAAGAGCAAAATTTGCAAAGAAAACGGGATCCAACCAAAAGAACACAGATCGATCAAGAGAGAACAAAAAAACCTAAAAAGAGACAAAATACACTATAACAAATGAATTCAAATACAATAATCAAAAGAATACAAAATACAATAAAATCTGAAAAATAGGGCTTACAAATCCTACCTACCTTACAAGAAGAATTTCGTCCTCGAAATTCATACAAGAGGTACATAGGACAAACCCCGAAACAAACAAAGGAAAACAAAGCAAAACAAAACATTACTCAAACAAATGAGGGAACCTCTCCCGAATCTCTTCCTCTAACTCCCAAGTAGAATCCCCTGGCGAGCGAGGATCCCAAGAAACTCAGACCAACTTGATGACTCTATTCTTTAGCACCTTCTCTTGACGGTCTAAGATAGAGACGGGTCGAATTTCACAGGACAAATTCGGCCTCACAGACAAGTCTGAGTAGTCAACCACATGACTGTCATCTCTAACGTATTTCCTCAACTGAGAAACATGGAATACATCATGGATACCTGCTAAAGCTGGCGGTAACGCGAGCCTGTAAGCTACCTTGCCCAGACGTTCCAAAATATCGAATGGACCGATGAATCAAGGACTCAACTTGCCTCCACTGTCGAAACGGATAACACCTTTCCAAGGCGATACCTTGAGGAACACATGCTCTCCTGCCTCAAACTCTAGAGGTCTCCGACGACAGTCAGCCCACCTCTTCTGCCGATCCTGAGCGACCTGCAAATGCTTACGGATCTGAGCCACGACATCAACTGTCTTTGTGATCAACTCAGGACCTAAAAGCTTTCTCTCGCCAATATCATCCCAACAGACTGGTAATATACACTTGCACCCATACAAAGCTTCGAATGGAGCAGCCTTGAGACTCGCCTGGTAACTGTTATTATAAGAGAACTCGGCTAAGTGAAGATGATCCTCCCACGAACCTCCAAACTGAACAACGCATGATCTCAATATATCTTCTAGGGTCTGAATTGTCCTTTCTTACTGCCCATCCGTCTGAGGATGGAATGCTGTACTGTAGCTCAACTTGGTACCCAAGCTATTCTGCAAACTCTCCCAAAACTGAGACCTGAATCTCGTATCTTTATCCGATACGATGCTGACAGGAACTCCATGCAGACAAACAACTTCCTAAACGTACTGCTCGACCAAACTCTCCGAGGACTGACCCACACGGAAAGGAATGAAGTGAGCACACTTCGTTAGCCGATCCACTATCACCCAGATAGAATTATGACCTTTAGAACTCCCCGGCAAAGCTATAACAAAGTCCATCGTGATATTCTCCCATTTCCATTCAGGGATAGGAAGGGATTGCAAAAGTCCTGCGGTCCTCTGATGCTCTGCCTTCACTTGCTGACAGATTAGGCACTGGGCGACGAATCGAGCCACATCCCGATTCATACCATGCCACCAGAAATGCTGTTTCAAGTCCCTGTACATCTTGGTACCACCAGGATGGATAGAATACAGGGACCGATGAGCTTCCTCGAGTAACTTCTGCCTGACTTCTCCTCTAGGTACACACAACCTAGAGCCCAACCAAAGCGACCCATCAGTATGGACAACCAAATCAGACCTCAAACCAGCTTCAACCTCACTCTGAAACTCCTGCAATTGCTAATCACTCCCTTGAGCTACCTTGATCTGCTCTACTAAGGAAGACTGCAACTACAACAACATAAGCTGTCGATCTGATCCGGGAAGCAACACATCCAACTCTAGCCTCCTTATGTCCTCCACTAGCTCCTTTTGCTGAGTGAGGAACATAGCGGCAGACCTCCAACTCAAAGAATCTAGCACCGAATTAACTCTGCCCGGGTGATACTGCAAATTGATGTCAAAATCTGCCATCAACTTCAGCCATCTTCTCTGCCTCATGTTCAACTCCTTCTGCGTGAACACATACTTGAGGCTCTTATGATCTGTGAAAATCTCAACTCTATCTCCAAGCAAATAGTGCCTCCACAACTTCAAGGCAAAGATCACAGCTGCAAGCTCTAGATCATGCGTAGGATAGTTCTTCTCATGAGGTCTCAACTGCCTCAAGGCATAAGCGACAACCCTGCCTCGCTGCATCAACACTGCTCCCAGACCTCTCCCCAAAGCATCACAAAAGATCACAAAACCACCCGAACTGTCGAGGATAGTCAGCACAGGAGCTGACGTCAACCGACGCTTCAACTCGGCGAAAGCTCCATCACAAGATTCATCCCAGACAAACTTCTGCTCCTTCCTGGTCAAACTGGTCAAAGGCCCAGCGATTTTGGAGAAATCCTGAACGAACTTCCAATAGTAACCAGCCAAACCAAGGAAACTCCGCACCTCAGGAACAGACTTCGGAATAGGCTAATCCTTGACCGCAGAAACCTTCGTCGGATCCACAGAAACACCAGCACCGGAGATAATGTGGCCAAGAAAAGCAACCTGATCCAGCCAGAACTTGCACTTATCGAGCTTCCCATATAGCTGGTTCTCCCTCAATGTCTGCAGAACCACCTTCAAATGCTCTCCATGATCCTCCCTGTTCCGCGTGTACACCAATATGTCGTCGATGAAGACAACGAAAAACTGATCCAAGAACGACGAAACCACACAGTTCATTAAACTCATGAATACAACCGATGCATTAGTCACTCCGAAAGGCATCACCAAGAACTCGTAATGCCAATATCTCGTTCGGAAAGCCGTTTTCAGAACATCCTCTGACTTCACCCTGACTTGATGGTACCCAGAATGCAAATCCAACTACGAGAACACCGAAGTACCTCCCAGTTGGTCGAAAAAATCATCAATCCTCGGCAATGGATACCGATTCTTGACAGTGACATTGTTCTACTCCCTATAGTCAATACAAAGCCTGCGGCTTCCATCCATCTTACTGACAAACAGAACTGGGGCTCCCCATGGCGAAACACAAGGTCTGATAAAACCCTTATCAAGCAGCTCCTAAACTTGCACCTTCAGTTCTGCCAATTCGACCGGCGCCATACGATACGAACTCTTGGAAATTGGGGTCGTACCGGGCTGAACATCAATGCTGAACTCCACATCTCGGACTGGCGGCAAATCGGAAAATTCCTCGGGAAACACATCAAGGAAGTCCCGCACAACCAAGGGTGCAACAACCCTATCAGAACCCAGCGATGCAAAAGAAACAACCTTGGGGTCCAACGAGTTCTTGACACGCCCTGACGGTGTCTCTCCCGCATGGAAAATAAATTCTGATTGACCAGAAAGCCTAAAAGTCACCTTCTTCTCCCGATAATCAATCACGGCACAGGAAACACCCAACCAATCCATGTCCATAATGACATCGAAACCGGAGTTGGGAATCACAATCAAGTCTGCCGAGAACATCACATCACCAATCAGCAACGAACTCTACTTGCGAACCATAGAACAGACAACGACACCTCTACCTGTGGTAATGTCCCAAGCTGCGGGCATAGCATCGCTAGCCAAACTATGCTGATCGACAAAGCGAGAAGAAATGAAAGAGTGGGTAGCACCCGAATCAAACAATACATGAGCTGGAAGAGAGAAGACTAAAATCACACCTAGTAGAAGATCAAACAAAGAATAAGATGCTAGCAGGATATATACTTGAATAATTGTACAAAGGAGGGAAAACAACAACAACAACAACAACAACAACAACAACATGCAGAAAACTGAAAGAAAGAAAAGAAAGTACAACTACTGTGATATACCTGCAATAACTCTAACAGCAACTTTCACTTCCTCGGCTGTCAGGTTATAAGCCTAACCCCCGACCACCAACCTGACCTCCTCTAGGAGGCACACGCCTCTGATCAAAGACTTGCATCTGCAGAGGAAGAGACGGTCTGCCCTGAGCACACATCGACACTCCTAGCTGAGCAGCACCAGTAACCGGTGCAGGAGCTCTATTCCTCGGACAGTCACGAACCATATGCTCACTGCTCCCACACACTAAACACTGTTAGTTGGCCATCCTGCAGTCTCGCTGTGAATGCCCAGTTTTATGGCAGTAGCCACAAATCTCAACATTCCTCGGGACAACAGGTGCATACGACTGTGCTCTCGCAGGAGGGAGCGGAACTGGCCTCCGAATAGGTCCTCCGGAAGGCCGAGCTGTAACAGGGTGTGAAACAGTCCTCTGGGGAATACTAGACTGGTTGAGATCTGGTCCTAGATCCGAGCCGCATCCAAAACATTGGAATAAGCACGAAGCCGGAGAGCAGCCAAACGGTCCTGGAGGGGAAAGCTCAAGCTTGACAGAAAACGACTAGCCCGAGCCTCGTCAGTGGCAACGAGGGTAGGGGCAAAGCAACTGAGCCGAGTAAACTCTGCAGCATACTCGTCCACGGAACGGTTTTCCTGATTAAGATAATGCTTAAATTAATACCGTCACAAGTGAAGTAGGCAACAACAAATGACATTTAAGAACATTATCTAGCTGACCTGAGTTAGGGAAATAAACTGTCGCTCCATCTCTGTCTTGGTGACACTGGGAAAGAACTTCTCCATGAAGCTCTCAGAGAAAGTGGCCCAATGGGTCGCAGCATCCTCTCGGATTTAACCCCTCACCAAATATGAGCGAGATCCACAAGCTGGATGCGAACCACATCCACACAATCCGCCTAAGCAACACGAGCGGCGACCAGTAGTTGCTCCGTCTGGATAAGCCATTGCTCAGCCCTCAACGGCGACTCAGTGCCCGAAAACTTATCCGAGTGTAGCCTCATAAAATCTACTACTATACCAGGCCTAGGTGGTAGAGCACCAGGTGTAGGTCCAGCAACATTTCCATTGGCTGCCAAAGTGGCTCTCATCAGTTCATTGTACTCCTGCTAAAGAGCCATCATCTGCTGAATTGTCTGGAGAATGGCAGCGTTGTCCGGCTGCTGATCCCCTAAGCGAGAAGAAGAATTCCCACGAGCCATAGCCTGAAACACGATCAAAGATAGTCAGTACCCAGATTACATGTTGGTTATTATACAAGTATTCATGTGATTATCGTGGTGTGCAAATCACCGAGTTAACCCAGCTAGAGCCAACTCGACTAATATACCAATCAAAGCCAAACCTCATAAAGATAGTCGTGTCTGATTGATATATTACTCAACCTTGGGCTCTGATACCACTAAGAACCCTGTCACGCCCCTGCTTCCCAAAATACGGAACATGAGTACGTAACGTAGGCCCAGCGAATGATGTAAACACCATCCATAAGCTGTACCAGACTAACTCAGTAATAAGAACAATAAAATACAATCATGCAAGAAATATAACCACATGAAACAAAGATAAATTTCAATAATAAATGAAATAATCCAACAGTATAAATATCCAACATTCGGGATCAAAACAAACTACGAGTCATAAAGCCCAAAAACAAAGTACAAGTTATAACAATGTTCAAGAAAATAAATCTAGCAGCAAATAAAAACTATGCAGCGGAGACTGGTTCCAACTCTAGAAACGTTGCTTACAAATTCCTTCGGGAACAGATCCTTCAGTACCTATAAAATCTTGATATAAAAAGAAAGAAAAGAGTGCCCTTAGAGTAAGTCGTGGGCGGCAAGTAGAGAAAACAAAGAATAATAGGAAAGCATGAATATCAAAAGAAATGAACATAGTCAAAGACAAAGAACAAAACAAAGAGCAGGCAATAATATCAAAGGTGTACAATAATCACGCATGTAATGAGTGATGTCAAGTTAAGATCAAGCATGAGTGCAGGTTATTAAGTATTTTACTAGCCTATCTAGTGCACGTACTACTGCATCTCATTCCACAGGTTCGGCGCAAGTACAGTGATCGTTTTAGACCGATGGTAAATTCACGGTTCGTGTACTCAACATTAATAACAATAATTTACAATCATGAATCATCAATAAATCATTACAATCAATACTCCTCCTTCCAAGACAATACAATATAACGATGAGGCCTTACCGAGTACATTCCCGATTGTTCACTACCAAGTCTACCTATAAAATCCCGGCTTGTTAATAGTTTATATTCATCCTATGTGAGCATATAAGAAGGTGTCAATATTGTATATTACTATGTGTGACTAGTTCTAAGCATTATAGACAAAGTATGAGGCAAACACATTATATAAATGCATTTCACAAAATCAGGACAGCACGACCTTTCTGTACCAAAACATGGATTATGGTCACTAAAAAATGGCAAACCTGAATCCGCCAGAAGATCTGGAAAGTAGACTTCCACACGGTTCCAGCGAGTATAATTAAGGCATATAAAAGATATCGAAACTAGGGTGAAAACTCTATTCTAATCAGGTTTTATGTTCAGTCAGCATGCAGTAAGTTGTGTTCAACTAATTATTTCAGGTCAGAGAGCTCATTAATAAAATCTAGAAAAATTCAAGGAAGTAGCTATACAAGTCTAGGTCCAGCCTAATTTATTTCATATTTTTCTTTTACTTTTAACAGGGTTAAATAAAATAAGAAACGGCAGGATACACATACAATTATGAATCTGGAATTACTAACACAGTTGTACTAAAAAGTGGATATCTAGCATATAAAAAATTAGAATTTAAATCCAGACCAGAGAAAAATGATCTAGACATCTAGGGCTACATTTTATGTTAAGCAAGTTATTTCAAATTATGTCATTAGCATGGTTAAAAATCTAATTCAAAATGAAACATGTAGGAGACCAGAAATCCACTTAACATAAAAAAGGTAACAAATAAATTATACGATCACATATAGCATGCAAATTGGTAATCAAAGCAATCCTAGGTGTCAACATGCAAATTTCTAAGGTTTAAGATACAATTATCACAGTCATGGTGTCAATTCATCGAGCAACTTCAATTTAGCACATACAATTTCAATGTCCAATTTATCAAGCAGTCCTACGCATGAAACTCGTTATTTAAGTGTACATATGCATGAAACAATGGGGACTGGTTTTAAGATCAAAGAGATAGCACGATGTTAAGAGTATGTCGGTTTAGCTCTTGTAAACCCTAGATAATCTTAATGGAATTGTTAAAAGCAATTTTGATAACAAAATGGACGGGTTCTACTTGCAAGAAATCAAATAATCTTGAACATAAACAATAAAAATGGTTCAAGAAGAGACTTACCTGTTATATTGCAGATACAATTAAATAGGAATAATGGGATCAAAATTCCGGGCGAAATCTCCCAAAAACACGTGCGAAAAACCAACAACAACAGCAAAAGCCAAGAGAAAACCTCACACCAGATCGGGACAGAACACAGAACAGCGAAACTGGATCTGGTGCGCCCAGAACACGAAACAGCGAATCTATCCAATGGGAGCTCTTCCTTACACCAAATCCGACCCAAACACGAGACAGAGAGACAGGATTCGCTGTGACCGAACACAAAACAGCGGCCTCGACCAATAGATGATCGTCTCCTTCCTCGACAAGGAGAAAGAGACGGCGAACGGCGGCGACTGCGCAGCACTGCGGAGGAGGCGAAGCGGGGTCGGCACCACGGTCAGGAAGCAACGGCGGCGACGATAACCTCGACGACGAAGAACTCTGTTTTTCGGTGGAAAATAGAGAGCGACGACCACGGCGACTCCGAGACTCGAACGGAGATGTTAGGGGACTGCAATGGAGCAGCGAGGGACGGCAATGACCTTGGCAAAGTGCACGGAGACGATGAGGGACGATGGCGATGGGAAATGGCAACGAGAACACCTTGGTGGGTCAAGCGATGGGTTACGGCAAGGATGAACGGGAAACACGACAGGGAAATGCGACGGTGACGTGGGCGAGGGGATGGAGACGATGATGATGGTGGCGGCGGTGGTGAAGGGCGATTGGAGTTGGCAACGGGGTAGGGGTTTCCGATTGGGTTTGGGTGCAGCAAAAACAGAGAGAAGGGAGATGGGTATCGGGGAGAGAGAGAGTTACGGTAGATGAGAGAGAGAATAAAATATTAGGGTTTAATAGGATTATTTATAGGGGATCAAGAATTAGGGTTTTGAGTTGAGATTATGTGGGTTATGGATAACGGTTTTGGCTCCAAAAAGAGAAAAATAAATGTAATGAGATGAGACGAACACAAAAAGAACAAATCAAACTCAAAATAGAAAGAGCAAAATTTGCAAAGAGAACAGGATCCAACCAAAAGAACACAGATCGATCAAGAGTGAACAAAAGAACCCAAGAAAAGAAAAAATGCACTATAACAAATGAATTTAAATACAATAATCAAAAGAATACAAAATACAATAAAATCTGAAAATAGGGCTTACACATGCTAATTGAGAGATTATCTTGTAGATTAGTTGAAATGATGTTCTTTGAGTGCATGGTAATATATTATGATTATATTATGATTTGGATATAGAATTGTACACAAAGTTGCTAATTAATGCAAAGAAAATTACTGTTTTGTGTTTTGTTTGCACTTCAGAAAATTGTATCTAATAGAATAGCTGGAATCTAGAACTAAATTTTTTTTAGAGCATCTTGTATATGTCAGAAACATTCTTTAAAAATTTCATAAGATTTGGAGTTCTTTTACTATTTTAATAAAATCTAAACTCAGAACTGGTTAGTAGTTGACTAGTTGCTGAAAATTTGTACACATTTCGGTTTTTGCTCAATTCAGCATTGTAAATGAAATAGTTTGAGAAAAGTCAGAACCAAGAAATTGTAGTAGTCTCGTTAACCTTTTCTGAAAAGTCTAAGAAATCATATTTTCACAAAGAATTGAATTTTATATGAATTTACAAGATTGTACAGTGACAGTATTTAGTATTTCGACCCTACTGTATACTTTGAAGAATTCAGGGTTATAGATACAGTATTTTGAAGAAACATATAACTAAGAAATTGTAGTAGACTTGTACACCTTTATTTAGATATAAATAATGCAAAGTTTCGTGAAGTATATGATTTCTATGATTTTTACAAATAACATGAAATGCAATTTCTGACTTTGAATTTACTGTTTTGCAAATGATACTTAAACGAGGTGATTGAAAATATATTCTCACTGTTTTAAGTTATATTTTGGGAAAATAAAGATCATATTCATGCCTAGATGAGATGTGAACTCAAGAAAAATTTATATATGGTTAATGATGTTAGGAATTTGTTTAAAATAAATCAAAGGAAAATGAGGAGATGAGTTTTCAATGATGAATTTTTAGAAATTATGTTTTAAATCTTAATTAACTTGTATTGGGAAGGTTTTGATGAATATGAAAAGTGTATTGTGAAAATGAATAGGTTGAGATTGTACTTATTGATGAATAAATAAGAATGAATGAAAGAATTTGAATGAATTATGAATACGAGAATCTGAATTATAGGGTATGAGTACCCCAAGTTGTTGAACATGGAAAGATGTTGATTCTAGAGGCTTAGTGATATCCAGGTACTGGCAAAAGTAATGAAAATGAATAATTGATTTTTGAGAAGTAGCCAATATGGGTTGTCGTTCTCGGTATTTTGTGTAAGACCGGTAGGAGGATAAATTAGCTCTAGGTAGTATAATTTATTCATATTCAAACTTAAGAATTAGGCACTAAGTAAAAATGTAGTAAACTTGGGCAAACATAAGTGGAGAGCCTCTATATAGTCGGTCGGTGGATTCGGGACTATAGACCCAGTCGGGCGGTGGATTTCGGGGCTGTGGTTGCTTGCGATGGAGGCGAGCCTTAATTAAATTCGGGATTATGATTGACCAGGCGGTGGATTCCGGGATCATGATTAGTCGGGCAGATAGTAGGCCGTACTCCAGTGTATATGCGTATACCGGGGCTAGAGGGACACTTGCAGGATGTTTACACGACGAGGATTCTGTATAGTCGGGTGGTGGATCTCCGGGACTGGAATCTGTACTCGTGGAATGTCTAAACTTTGTTTTATTACTGGGTAGTTATCATGGCGAGGGATAAAATCCTTTAATGAGGAGTATGTTGGTACTTGCCCTCGGACCTATGTAGTATGGGATGCATAGAATCCGAATAAGTATGCATTAGTGCATTGTAGTATAAAATCTGCATTAGGCATTAAGCATATCATACACTGACATGATTAGGATAGTCACTCTTTACACTTTTATATTCATTCAAGTTTGTGATTGTTAAAGTAAGAGATTTCGTTATAATACAGTATAGAGACGATCATTGTTTATAATATTGCGTTGGTTGTAAGCAACTGACGTGCCCACAGTTTCATATGTAGGTTTTGGAACTTACAGGAAGATGTAAAGATGAATTTTATGTTTATGTTTACTTACATGCCAAAATTGTTAAAATTGTTCTTTTGTACTTCATTTATTTTCCGCTACGTTATTGTTGTAAATGAACAATGTTGTAATAAAAAGTTTTAAATTTCTTGTAAAATTGTACGAAGTGAAGTATAGATCTTGTTGAGCTACGAATTACCGTATTTTGGTATTCGGGTCGTTACAAATCCAATGAATGTAGTAAAGATACATAAAAGATTACTATATACTTACATAGGATAACTTAAACTAGAATGATCCTTGCGGGAAACTCCTTATAACTATACCACCAGAAGAAAAAAATGGCAATTCCACTGCGCACTCGTCATGCCTGGCATGCCTGGCCAGGGGGGTGTTGTATACTCGGCTGGTGCCCAAAATGGAGGAGATGGAAAGGGAAACTGAGCAGTAGGATCACTAATTCTAGTTGGTCCTATGAAATCGATATTTGATGCATGTGAGAGTGTCAGCATGATACCTAAGCCAAATACTGATCATTAATGCTATGGTGTACAAGATGGACCTAGTTGAGTAGTGTCAATAGGCATACAATAATCTTGCGGCGGTATTCGAGACAAGACAGGATGTGGGTCTCTTGGGATAGCAATAATCTCAGTCATTTGACGATAACAACGATCACTAAGATACCAAACACCCTGTATCATATATTTACTTTAGTACACATATAAATGTTATATGAATATGGACTCTTACATGTTCACAAAACTGGAAGATAGCTCGGTGACGAGACATGATGTTCGCAAGCCAAATATCATGCTTGCCCTCATATGACGATCTCAAATATGGCTGATATATAATAGATGTCGCGATCTGCATCTCCAAATAATATCTGGCGGCAAAAATGTTGTACCTAATTTGATCTGTTCTATTCATATCCAATTCATTCCGATTCCAACATGTAATTTTGGACTGTTTGCTTGAGGCTGCTAAGGTGTTCGCGAGATTAACCATTGGTTTCATTATTTGAACACATATATGTTCACAAGCCCAATACTAAAAATGCAGAGTTATATTATTTACCATAGGATATTAACTAACTGTATCTTTTAGTGAAGTAAATAATGATTACATTAAATATTACCTTGAGTACTTGTCATAACCCGTTAACAGCCTTTACTTTAACTCTGCAACATGAATCCATAGACATATACAGCAGTGCCAATGATAGACTACCCAAATCATATGTGTCCACTTTACTAAGATTTTCAAGTGTTGCAAGCCAACCACATATGCCAACTGAAGCAACATTGGAGAAAAGAAACTCACCGAGTGTTCGTGCAACCGTCACAACTGTAGTATTATCAACTTTAGCTTCCTCGATCATACAGATATAAAAATACTTCTTTAGAAACGAACATCATATTCCTTGAGACTTCCAATCAGGAATAGTCATTTAAGGAAAGAAGTGAGCCAAAACTGCTTCGAAGGCGTACTCCACGTCATTACACAGAGGTATTTCACCAACTCTGATTGATAACCCCGTTAGCATTGTCCAATCCAACAGGGTGAATTACAACTCACCGCACGATATGTGAAATTATGGATAGTGTCCCACCATCTCTCAACCAAGGTCTCCACAAGCTAGTGAGATGATTTTTCCGTATCAATCGTGACAAAACGGTGCCAGCCCGCATTATCAATAATTTATTTCACTAGTGGGACACATGAGCATCATTCGTATGCTTTGATTAGACCACTCCAATTTCTCCTAAATGTACAAAATCCATAAGGATGCTCAGTAATAACCTTACAAACATGTTGGTGGTCGTCGACTACCCGTTTCCACATTGTTGGATCACTAAAATCCATATTGGAGTCTCTGCTTCGGCTTCCATCCTTGTGTTGCTAAGATCCGACCCGGCTTTGACTTTTTGATTTTATTCTGCCAATAAATATTCAGATCGATATGGCTGTTGTGGCATTGAAGAGAAAGAATTGGGATGAGGGAAGGAGATTAGAGTAGTCAGAGGAGTTAAGGATGAAACTAGAGTGAAGGATGAGTGAGTGCGATGGTTGATATGAATAGCATGTAACTGGCATATTTGTCCAAAAATTTCACTAAAAAATGGTTTGTTTTGTCCACTGCAAAAAAATAAAAAAAAAACAAAACCTAAAAAAAACAAAAAAAGAAGAAGAAGAAGGTGTCACATGGAAGACTATTTAAAAATTTAAAAACCGCAAGTGACTGAAACCAATACTTGATTTTAAATAATAATAATAATAATAATAACAATAATGGGCTGATCTCTCTTTTTTATAACTAAAAATTCAAATTTTGGGTTTAACGAGTGCGGCAACCTCCTCAAATTCCTATTTCTCAAATGCCAAATATCTAGAATTTAGAAACAACGACTACAAATGCTCTTAACCATCCATTTACTCATTTATGTTAGTTACCATAATATCCTTAAAGTTTAAATTTATTTACGAAAGTGTCATTCATATAAAATAAAAGTTAGAACCACTAAAGATAATTTGTAAAGAGTAGCCACTAAGTTGTAGTGATAAAGGGAGGTCTCAGGTTTGAGGTTAAACTATATCGTATTCTGTACTTTAACAAATTTGAAAAAAGTAGGAGCTTAAGAAAAAAAGAGCGTGCATCACATGTGTAGATTGCTAGTATATATTAATTGGAAAAAAAATTTGTGCTAGAGAGATTCGAATTCCGACAACTTGTTCAGCAGCGAAGAGACTTACAAGTAGTCCACACTTACACGTGCACGTCTTTCAGATTTGAACTGGACCAAAATTAAGATCACTCCAAGAAAATAGGGCAAATGTGACAATGTTTATTATGGCACAACTACTTGCACTCTGATGTGGCTTTGTATCTGTTACATATCTAAATGCAAAAATGCGAGGGAGATGGATCGCAAAATAAACATTATAGAGGATAACATCTGTGACAAGTACTAGTACATGTCATATAACCGGCACATGTGATAGTATATTTGTTCGACTGTTGTGACATATCGTAATAGTTGTCACAAGTGCGCGGTACAGCATAAGTATGATATGTTAGGACAGTAGGTTTGCCCGTTGACACGTGCCTACGGCACGTCTTGGAAACGGTACACCTTGTTTGATCATAAAAAAAAGTTTTGGAGGTCCAGCAAATTAATTGAAGTAGCAAATATAGAGCAAAAAACATATTATATGTTTTTTTTAAAATTATTTTTAAAGTTATTTATTTTTAAATTTTTAAAATTTTAATTTGTTAAATTTTTTAATATTTTAAAATTTTTTTAAAAAATTATTTCTTAACTTTTTTAATAGAAGAGGGAGGGAGGGAGAGAAAAATAAATAAATAAATAAATATAGGAGTTGTTTTGGGTGGAGATTTGAATTTGAGTTTTACGGGAAACTTTTGGGGAGAAAATATGTTTTGTAAAATTAGATCTGGACCTTTAATTTTTGGGGGATTGAAGAAGAGCCACTTGATAGCTCTGATAAATGAAAATCTCTCAACCCTAACAATTTCAGGTTTTTGGTGCAATGACAAGATCTTTCGTTTTGTACAAAAACGAATCTATTTAAATTTTAATCGTGACAACGGCTTCCACTTACTCAATAATAATTAAATCTGCTTACTATTAATGGGAGAGTTTGTCACTTTGTCACTTTGGATTTGTAACCAAACAAACAATTTTTTAATATTTTTTTTCACAATTGAAAAACATCCGTTGCACGTGAAACTCTAACTCTATTTATTAACATGTGCATCACACGTGTAAATCAAAGTTTTTTCCTTCACCAAACACCACAACACAGAACCTATTCGCCGGCGTTTTTTTAGACCTTCACCGGCGGTTTTTTACGCCGGTGAAACATTCAACGGCGTTTATAAAAATGCCGGTGCAAATGCCGCTGAATCGAGCGTCGCGGAAAGATAGGCGCATTCACCGGCGTTTTAACTGGACGCCGGTATATCTTTAAAATACACTGGCGGCCAGACAAACGCCGGTATATGACGATTTCTGGGTGCCGTTCTTTCCCCCCAATATACATTCACCGGCGGTCACATACCGCCGGTATATATCTTTTCACCGGCGATTGTACAAACGCCGGGGAATGTGTAATATTTACCGGCGGTCATAGAGCGCCGGTGTATGCTTGTTTCTAAGCGCCCTTCTTTCCCTACTTACAAATACCGGCGTGTCGTAAAACGCCGCCATATAGATATTCACCGGCGTTTTATAAAACGCCGGTGTATCTTAGGAGTGCTGCAACTTACGGGTACACCAGCCTGTGTGGAAACGCCTCTCTAACAAAATTTTCAACTAAACAATTAGATACACCAGCGTTCTATGAAACGCCGGTGTATGCTCGTTGGTTTTTCCTGCTCCAATTTTTCATTCGATTTCAATTCACAATTTCATTTAAAAAACCTGTAAACTAATTCACAACTGAATCAACCAATTTCAGGCATATTAATGCGCAAATCACAACCAAACACAAGAATTAATTAAGATAATAAAGTTTCACACATAGTCCATTAATCGTCCAAATTCACCGCTTAATTAACATCATAATTAACAAATACAGTAATTAACATCCCAAATATCTCAACAACTACTTAAAACAACAATACAGAACATAACAACAACAAGAACAATATAACAACAACAACTAGAGGCCGCCGACCACAGATCCATACCCCTCGAGTAGCTTCAGTGCTGATCATCAGAATTTCCTTGATCTGGGTGACCGCTCTATGAAGAAAAAAAACAATAATTTAGTTCAACAGTAAACCAAATATAAGGAAAATAAGTAAAATAAGAAGGGGCTTGTAACGCCCCTGCTCCTAGCTCAGACAATTTATACAATTTAGAAGACAAATTAGATACTATGTAGTACAACTGCCCACCACAGGCTGCCTCTCAAAAGTTGGTTAACCGATTAGGTGACTCTTGATCCTTGGCTATATTATTTATATAATATTATATTCCTTTGATTTAACGATATGGGACTATTCCTATGCATGTACCTCTTTTTTAATTCAACGTTATCAAATATTCAAGACACCATCTCATGAATACCATCCAGCCATGCATTAATTGCATGAATACCATCCATGCAAGCTTTCACCAACAGCCACCTTTTTATTAACATATATATCACAATCTGCCATTATATTATCCAATCTATATATATATATATATATATATATATATATATATATATATATATATATATATATATATATATATATATACACTTTGAAAACTACAGGGTGTTATACACACCCCCCTTCAGAAAATCAGTGTCCTCGCTGAGCACAGGGTATGCACAATCTAGTGCAGGATCTACTTTCTAGCCGATATGGAGTGGAGTACCCTGATTCTGCGTGTTGTCCAGACCCCTAGCCCACCCTCGTGGATTTACCGGGCGTCCTGGCCATAACCCCGCTCCCTCTCAGGCATACATCTCACCCACTCTTACCCACACTCGGTGTCGAAAGTCGGCCTCTCAGGCATACATCTCACCCACTCTTACCCACACTCGGTGTCGAAAGTCGGCTCTGATACCATTTGTAATGCCCCTGCCCCGAGCTCGGACAATTTATACAATTAAGAAGACAAATTAGATACTATGTAGTACAACTGCCCACCACAGACTGCCTCTCAAAAGTTGGTTAACCGATTAATTAGGTGACTCTTGATCCTTGGCTATATTATTTATATAATATTATATTCCTTTGATTTAACGATATGGGACTATTCCTATGCATGTACCTCTTTTTTAATTCAACGTTATCAAATATTCAAGACACCATCTCATGAATACCATCCAGCCATGCATTAATTGCATGAATACCATCCATGCAAGCTTTCACCAACAGCCACCTTTTTATTAACATATATATCACAATCTGCCATTATATTATCCAATCTATATTATATATATATTTTTCATATACTTTGAAAACTATGGGGTGTTATAGGGCTCATATCAAGTGTAGTTTTAAGAAACTGTCATCGTGGAAGGAAACCAAATATAGAAGCCAGAAATGAAAACAGAGAATGGTAGAGAATGAGGATACACCAGGCTAACATAGCGGCATTTTCCTCATCTCTCTCATCCAATGGTAGAGAATGAGGATACACCAGGCTAATATAGCGGCATTTTCCTCATCTCTCTCTTATCCCTGCTTTCTCTTCAGCAAACGCACATAAAGAGACATCAGCAACAACAACAAGAGCGATAAGAACAACAATAATAATAAATTATTATAAACGAGATGTCTTTATTTGGGTTTCTAGATCTCCACTTGAGCCCTCTCTTTCTAATCACAGCTCAATTAAGAACATAGATGACAGCCACTAAACAATCCAATCACAACCCAATCAAAATTTGCCATCCTGGATCTTAAATCTTCAGATGCATGAATTCAGCTTCTTTAACAGTAAAAGAAAATAAAAATGACAATCAAAATCATGCTAAGATGACAATCAAATGCATGAATTTAGTTTCTTTGACAGTAAAAGAAAATGAAAATTTCCAGTATCTAAGCATATATGTTTCTTCATTAATTCATCATCCCAACTAAATCATGATGTTTGTGGCTCCAAAATAAACCTGCACAAGGTTTGTTCAGCCCAATTCTTGTACAGATTTGGAGGATTTTGGTATACATACAGCATCCTCTAGTTGACAGTTAACACATTTTGGTAAAAAAATCATGCTAAGATGACAATCAGATGCATGAATTCAGTTTCTTTAACAGTAAAAGAAAATGAAAATTTCCAGTATCTAAGCATATATGTTTCTCCATTAATTCTTCATCCCAACTAAATCATGATGTTTGTGGCTCCAAAATAAACCTGCACAAGGTTAGTTCAGCCCAATTCTTGTACAGATTTGGAGGATTTTGGTATACAGCCAGCATCCTTTAGTTGACAATGAAACCATTTTGGTAAAAAAATCATGCTAAGATGACAATCAGATGCATGAATTTAGTTTCTTTGATAGTAAAAGAAAATGAAAATTTCCATTATCTAAGCATATATGTTTCTCCATTAATTCATCATCCCAACTAAATCATGATGTTTGTGGCTCCAAAAGAAACCTGCACAAGGTTTGTTCAGCCCAATTCTTGTACAGATTTGGAGGATTTTGGTATACAGCCAGCATCCTTAGTTGACAGTTAACACATTTTGGTAAAAAAATCATGCTAAGATGAAAATCAGATGCATGCGATCAGTTTCTTTAACAGTAAAAGGAAATGAAAATTTCCAGTAACTCAGCATATATGTTTCTCCATTAATTCTTCATCCCAACTAAATCATGATGTTTGTGGCTCCAAAAGAAACCTGCACAAGGTTTGTTCAGCCCAATTCTTGTACAGATTTGGAGGATTTTGGTATACATACAGCATCCTCTAGTTCACAGTTAACACATTTTGGTAAAAAAAATCATGCTAAGAAGGCAATCAGATGCATGAATTCAGCTTCTTTCACAGTAAAAGAAAATGAAAATTTTCAGTATATAAGCATATATGTTTCTCTATTAATTCTTCATCCCATCTAAATCATGATGTTTGTCGCTACAAAAGAAACCTGCACAAGGTTTGTTCTCACTCAATTCTTGTACAGATTTGGAGGATTTTGGTATACATACAGCATCCTTAGTTGACGGTGAACCCATTTTGGTAAAAAATCATGCTAAGATGACAATCAGATGCATGAATTCAGCATCTTTGACAGTGAAAGAAAATAAAAATTACCAGTATATAAGCATATATGTTTCTCTATTAATTCTTCATCCCAACTAAATCATGATGTTTGTGGCTACAAAAGAAACCTGCACAAGGTTTGTTCTCACCCAATTCTTGTATAGATTTGGAGGATTTTGGTATACATACAGCATCCTTAGTTGACAGTGAACCTATTTTGGTAAAAAAATCATGCTAAGATGACAATCAGATGCATGAATTCAGCATCTTTGACAGTAAAAGAAAATGAAAATTTCCAGTATCTAAGCATATATGTTTCTCCATTAATTCATCATCCCAACTAAATCATGATGTTTGTGGCTCCAAAAGAAACCTGCACAAGGTTTGTTCAACCCAATTCTTGTACAGATTTGGAGGATTTTGGTATACAGCCAGCATCCTTAGTTGACAGTTAATACATTTAGGTAAAAAAATCATGCTAAGATGATAATCAGATGCATGCGATCAGTTTCTTTAACAGTAAAAGGAAATGAAAATTTCCAGTATCTAAGCATATATGTTTCTCCATTAATTCTTCATCCCAACTAAATCATGATGTTTGTGGCTCCAAAAGAAACCTGCACAAGGTTTATTCAGCCCAATTCTTGTACAGATTTGGAGGATTTTGGTATACATACAGCATCCTCTAGTTGACAGTTAACACATTTTGGTAAAAAAATCATGCTAAGAAGGCAATCAGATGCATGAATTCAGCATCTTTGACAGTAAAGGAAAATGAAAATTTCCAGTATATAAGCATAAATGTTTCTCTATTAATTCTTCATCCCAACTAAATCATGATGTTTGTGGCTACAAAAGAAACCTGCACAAGGTTTGTTCTCACCCTATTCTTGTACAGATTTGGAGGATTTTGGTATACATACAGCATCCTTAGTTGACAGTGAATCCATTTTGGTTAAAAAATCATGCTAAGATGACAGTCAGATGCATGAATTCAGCATCTTTGACAGTAAAAGAAAATGAAAATTTCCAGTATATAAGCATATATGTTTCTCTATTAATTCTTCATCCCAAGTAAATCATGATGTTTGTGGCTACAAAAGAAACCTGCACAAGGTTTGTTCTCACCCAATTCTTGTACAGATTTGGAGGATTTTGGTATACAGCCAGCATCCTTAGTTGACAGTCAACCCATTTTGGTAAAAAAATCATGCTAAGATGACAATCAGATGCATGAATTCAGCATCTTTGATAGTGAAAGAAAATGAAAATTTTCAGTATATAAGCATATATGTTTCTCTATTAATTCTTCATCCCAACTAAATCATGATGTTTGTGGCTACAAAAGAAACCTGCACAAGGTTTGTTCTCACCCAATTCTTGTACAGATTTGGAGGATTTTGGTATACAGCCAGCATCCTTAGTTGACAGTCAACCCATTTTGGTAAAAAAATCATGCTAAGATGACAATTAGATGCATGAATTCAGCATATTTGATAGTGAAAAAAAAATAAAAATTTCCAGTATATAAGCATATATGTTTCTCTATTAATTCTTCATCCCAACTAAATCATGATGTTTGTGGCTACAAAAGAAAACTGCACAAGGTTTGTTCTCACCCAATTCTTGTACAGATTTGGAGGATTTTGGTATACATACAGCATTCTTAGTTGACAGTGAACCCATTTTGGTAAAAAAAACATGCTAAGAAGGCAATCAGATGCATGAACTCAGATTCTTTAGCAGTAAAAGAAAATGAAAATTTCCAGTATCTAGGCATATATGTTTCTCTATTAATTCTTCATCCCAACTAAACCATTGATGTTTGTGGCTCAAAGAAGATTTTAGATCCAGGATGACAAATTTTGATTGGGTTTTGAATGGAGATTCTAGTCATAGATCGATTCTTCAGAGTCCGACTTTCTAAAGAAAATGTCATTTGGAAGTATGCGGGTACATGTTTGTTGGATAACCAAAACTCCCATTTTTATTGAAGAAAAATAAGAATAGGGCTCATATTAAGTGTAGTTTTAAGGACCTGTCATCGTGGAAGGAAACCAAATATAGAAGCCAGAAAGAGGAATGGTAGAGAATGAGGATACACCAGGCTAACATAGCGGCATTTTCCTTATCTCTCTCTCATCCCTGCTTTCTTTTCAGCAAACGCACATAAAGAGACATCAGCAACAACAGCAAGAGCGACAAGAACAACAATAATAATAAATTATTATGAACGAGATGTCTCTATAAGGGTTTCCAAATCTCCACTCGAGCTCTCTCTTTCTAATCACAGCCCAATTAAGAACACATGTTGATAGTCACTAAAAAATCCAATCACAGCCCAATCAAAATTTGTGATCCTGGATCTAGAAACATATATGCTTAGATACTGCAAATTTTCATTTTCTTTTACTATTAAAGAAGCTGAATTCATGCATCTGATTGTCATCTTGGCATGATATTTTACCAAAATGGGTTCACTGTCAACTAAGGATGCTAGCTGTATACCAAAATCCTCCAATTCTGTACAAGAATTGGGCTGAACAAACCTTGTGCAGGTCATAAAATGTCATCAAAGCATGCTATATGCCAAAGTGGGGTTGGTCATAGAATGCATGAACGACACGTATTAGTGTTTGAAGAACAATAAGAACAGGGCTCATATCAAGTGTAGTTTTACGGAACTGTCATCGTGGAAGGAAACCAATTTAATATAGAAGCCATAAATGGAGCCAGAAAGAGGAATGGTAGAGAATGAGGATACACCAGGCTAATATAGCGGCATTTTTCTCAACTCTTTCTCATCCCTTCTTTCTCTTCAACACACGCACACAGCAAGAGGGGGTTGGTCCAACAATAATAATAGATTATAATAAACGAGATGTCTCTATATGGGTTTCCAGATCTCCACTCGAGCACTTTCTTTCTAATCAAAGCCCAATTAAGAAACATAGACGACAGCCACAATGCAGACTCACAAACACTAATACGTGTCTTTCATGCATTCAAAATTATATTATCTTCAAAATTACCAATTTAAAGACTTACTGGTGGAATTATCCGTGGGTTCCTTGCTATTACCACAATAAAGGATGAGAATTTGCTTGCATTATCACCAACCGGTTGCCCGACACCGTTTTTCTCCACCACAATCCTTTCGTCATTCTTAAGTTTCCATATGCCCGTCATCTTAGTTCGCCCTCGATGTTTTTTGACAGTAGGCGGCGTGCTACCATCTCCCTCCTCTGTTTGACTGCCACTATTATCTAGGATTAACAAACCAACATAATTACAAAAAATTAAAAAAGTGAGATTTGTAACAAATTCAACTACAATGATAGTTTGATGCAAATGACACTAAGCATTGTTTAATGTAAATGACAATCAGATGCATGAATTCAGCATCTTTGACAGTAAAGGAAAATGAAAATTTCCAGTATATAAGCATAAATGTTTCTCTATTAATTCTTCATCCCAAC
Source organism: Hemerocallis citrina (assembly GCA_017893485.1). Classification (NCBI taxonomy): domain Eukaryota; kingdom Viridiplantae; phylum Streptophyta; class Magnoliopsida; order Asparagales; family Asphodelaceae; genus Hemerocallis; species Hemerocallis citrina. Next base: position 91,254,484 of record CM030366.1, read on the forward strand.
TAAATCATGATGTTTGTGGCTACAAAAGAAACCTGCACAAGGTTTGTTCTCACCCTATTCTTGTACAGATTTGGAGGATTTTGGTATACATACAGCATCCTTAGTTGACAGTGAACCCATTTTGGTAAAAAAATCATGCTAAGATGGCAATCAGATGCATGAATTCAGCTACTTTAACAGTAAAAGAAAATGAAAATTTCCAGTATATAAGCATATATGTTTCTCTATTAATTCTTCATCCCAACTAAACCATTGATGTTTGTGCCTCCAAAAGAAACCTGCACAAGGTTTGTTCCGCCCAATTCTTGTACAGATTTGGAGGATTTTGGTATACATACAGCATACTTAGTTGACAGTCAACACATTTTGGTAAAAAAATCATGCTAAGATGACAATCAGATGCATGAATTCAGTTTCTTTAACAGTAAAAGGAAATGAAAATTTCCAGTATCTAAGCATATATGTTTCTCCATTAATTCTTCATCCTAACTAAATCATGATGTTTGTGGCTCCAAAATAAACCTTGACAAGGTTTGTTCAGCCCAATTCTTATACAGATTTGGAGGATTTCAGTATATAGCCAGCATCCTCTAGTTGACAGTGAAACCATTTTGGTAAAAAAATCATGCTAAGATGACAATCAGATGCATGAATTCAGTTTCTTTGACAGTAAAAGAAAATAAAAATTTCCAGTATCTAAGCATATATGTTTCTCCATTAATTCATCATCCCAACTAAATCATGATGTTTGTGGCTCCAAAAGAAACCTGCACAAGGTTTGTTCAGCCCAATTCTTGTACAGATTTGGAGGATTTTGGTATACAGCCAGCATCCTTAGTTGACAGTTAACCCATTTTGGTAAAAAAAAACATGCTAAGAAGGCAATCAGATGCATGAACTCAGATTCTTTAACAGTAAAAGAAAATGAAAATTTCCAGTATCTAAGCATATACGTTTCTCTATTAATTCTTCATCCCAACTAAACCATTGATGTTTGTGGCTCCGAAAGAAACCTGCACATGGTTTGTTCAGCCCAATTCTTGTACAGATTTGGAGGATTTTGGTATACATACAGCATCCATCTTTGACAGTCAACACATTTTGGTAAAAAAATCATGCTAAGATGACAATCAGATGTATGAATTCAGTTTCTTTAACAGTAAAAGGAAATAAAAATTTTCAGTATCTAAGCATATATGTTTCTCTATTAATTCTTCATCCCAACTAAATCATGATGTTTGTGGCTCCAAAATAAACCTGCACAAGGTTTGTTCCGCCCAATTCTTGTACATATTTGGAGGATTTTGGTATACATACAGCATACTTAGTTAACAATGAACCCATTTTGGTAAAAAAATCATGCTAAGATGCCAATCAGATGCATGAATTCAGCATCTTTGACAGTGAAAAGGAGAAAAATCAAGAGTAATTACCAAAGAGAGAGAGGGGGCCGACCAGCGGGGCAACCAGCGGTGGCGTAGGAGATAGAGAGAGAGCGGGGCGACGAGCGGTGGTTTTCGATCACAAATTCACCGCGAAATAGAGAGAGGGAGGAGGGAAATCGAATTGGGCTATCGAAGATGACGAAGGGTCGGAGGCGAAGCGCGAGAAATAGAGAGAGGGAGGAGGGAAAACGAAGGCGGCGAAAATTAGGTTTGGGAATTAGCGAGCGAAATGTTAGGGTTCGCGGGGATTTATCTCAGTTAATTCACCGGCGTTTGAAGTTACGAACGCCGGTGAATGTATCTATATATTCCCCGGCGTTTGTTATTAAAACGCCGGTGAATAATACCATTCACCGGCCTTTGTTATTAAAACGCCGGTGAATATCATGATTCCCCTGCATTTTATAGAGGCAGCCGGTGTATAACCATCCAATCTGACGCCCCATTCCTGGTCACTCCTTACCCCGGCACGAATGGTAAAACGCCGGGGAATATACGCCGGTAAATCGCACGTGTTTTGTAGTGAAACAAATAATTTTTATTTTTTTGTCACAAAGAAAATACGTACGTCGCACGTGCAACTTCAAATCTATTTCATAACACATCGCCGTACGTACAATTTAAAGTTTTTCCTTCAAAAAAATTAGAAAATTGTGTGCAGTGTCTGTTCAACTCGAATTTTTTTAAAAGTAAGGCATTCATCACAAGTGCTGATTAGTACCGACTTATATGTATCGCACGTTCAACTTCAACTTTTTATCAAAACGTACATCGCACATGAAAATTACTAGTAATTAAATAACTATAAGGACATTCTAATTAAAGCAACCACATAAACATTAATATATGTAAATGCAACTGAAAATCAAATAACATATGTAAATGCAACTGAAAATCAAATAAGTAAATGGACAATCCTAATCCGTCACATATATATCTTGTCATAGGAGGCTTTCAGTTAACAAAGACAGTTTTTGACCCTCATAGAAGACTTATTTTCTTTCAGCGTTTAAACAGTATGAGTTGTATGAAATTAAGTAATTAACAAACATATACACACAAAAAAAAAAAAACTTTTCTTCTTCATCTTCATCTTTTTTTTTCCTTTCTTTTTTTTTTTTTGATCTCAACTCTCTACTTTGCCTCTCTTCTCGGCAACAATTGGGGGTGTAAAGTATGATTATGATGGTAAATAAATGATAAAGATGATAGTACTATTATGAACAAAATGATAACATTGCTTGCGCGTCAAATATAAGGAAGTGCATGCACGTTGAAATAGTGGCTATAAATGAATATGATGATGAGATTAATTAGTGATAAGGGAGGAAGTGGTCCTACTTGTCAGTCAACTCATTCGACGCCGCAAATTCTGCTTTGATTGCTTCTTCATTTTTATGTAGAGACTGAATAAGCTAATTAATTATAAGCTTCTTAATTTCTTCTAAGTGTCATCATTAAGATTAATTAATAACATCAAAATGGTGTAACTCATATCTAACTTAATTTTCAATCTATAACACACAAAAAAGAATATTATTTTTTATCTACTTTTTATATAACTTATTTCTGATTTCCCATTATTTATCTACTAGTATAATGCACGTGCGATGTACGTCTATAAAAAATATAGTCATTAATAAAATGAATAAATTGCCCATAAAAAAGTATAGTAAATTATTGAGGAATTTACTCTATCTGTTCCAATTCAGACCGTTACAAACTTGTAAAAGAACAATTATATATATATATATATATATATATATATATATATATATATATATGGGGAAAAGGGTTATGAGCAACTTGCTCATTTAGTAAATAAGCAATTGATGATGTGGCATACATGTGACTGGAAAATTCTTAAAAAAGTTAGTTGTCCAATGTATCATATGCATACCACATAATCAATTGCTCATTTACTAAATGAGCAAGTTGCTCATATCCATTTTACCCATATATATATATACTTATGGAAACATAGACTTTTATACCCCAATTTATAACTTTTTTTCATCATATACTAATGAAAATGTGGATTTTTATTTACAACTAATTATTGTCATACTATTCAAACTTGAGCTATATAATTATTGATTTACTGTTTACAAGGCTTTTCATATGCTGTATCGTTCTGAAGACGTGCCGTACGCATGTGCCCACGAGCAAATCTAGTCTATATAATAAAATACAAAGAAAGCTATCAAGTGACTCTTCTTCAATCCTCTAAGTAATTCACCAACATGCAGTTCGCATCATTCGACAACGAAATACAGTTCACCGACTGCCCCAATTGATCAACAAGTCTCCCAATTTTCAAACAAACAAAAATACATCGCCATTTTAATTCCAAACCAAAACAGAAACAAACTCTAATTTGTTTGTTTATACCTTCCCATCCGAATATCAAAAGTTCTGACAGTCCCATCGACACTCACCGCAATAATCTCCAGGAAGTGAACAGGGGTACATTTCTGTGAAGTATACTCTATACAATTAGAATCTAATTCCATATTTGTTAACAAACAAAAGCGTTATCAGATAACCATAAATTGAAGTAGTGTATGAATATAGTTCTTAAACTATGGGAGTATTTTGATAGTATTAATCCGATATTTTCATGGACTATTTAGTATTTCAATAGTCTTTGGAGAGCAGTGAGTAGCCATATTGTACCCTAGTTCAAATTAAGTTTAGTTTTAAGTATATACCTCACATTTATGCACAAACAGTATGTATATATATTTTAAGGTCGTAAAACTAAAAATATCATGTAAACATAAATACTAACTTACCATTTAATTTGAAGTTCCATGGCATTTCATCAATATATCATTGTAGACAATATTTTTTGTATAGATGCCTTGCTGACTTGCTAGATGTCCATTCTTGATTAAAAGTTTTGTAGTAGATCTTGAAACTCCCCTAGAAAGAGCAACATATAATTGTCCATGACTGAATACATAATCCGGAAGATACACACCATCACACGGAATTGTTTGTCCTTGCGACTTGTTGATTGTCAAGGTGAAACTAAGTCGTACTGGGAATTGCTTCCTCATGAGGGCAAAGGGCTTCCTTACATTTTCCGAAGGCTTAAGAGGGATCCGATGATTAAATACTCTTGTACCATAGCAATGACCAGTCACTACTTCTACATCGATTAAATTTGGAGTAAAGTTTTTACAAATTAATCTTGTCCCATTGCAAAGATCAATTTTTGGATCAATATTTCTCAAAAGAATGATTGGAGCACCTACTTTAAGTGTCAACTTATGTGGTGGAAGTCCTCCAGGAGTAATAGAATTTAGATATTCTTGCTAATATAAATTATGTGTATCATTCTCAACTGTGTCAAACAAAAAATATGTTTATTCATCACCAGAAAATAAACGTATTATACCATCATTAATTTGGTCACAGACTGATTAGTCAAAGTAAGCATAGCTCTACAGTAATATACTTTCTGTCATGTGTATTAGAGCTCAACGAAGGGAAAACTATGTCGATAAAATTGTTTAATGAGTTTTCACTTTCCCATGGAATAACCATATCTGCTGGCACTCTAATCATTTCACCCTCAACATATGGTTCATTTCCATCACCAATGCGTAGGAGATAGTTAGGAAAATCAGAATCCTCCTTGGCTCGCATATTTTCTGTCAACCGAACAACAATTACATCATTCCAAATTGCAGAGTTAACTATACATTAGTCAATAGTTTGTGTTTTTGTACCATACTGTACAACTGGAAGAATTTGTCGAAAATCTCCACCTAAAACCATAACTTTTCCTCCAAATGGTAATTCATTTACCATTATATCTTTCATTGTCTTATTTAAAGACTCAAAAGCACGACGATGGGTCATTGTTGCTTCATCCCAAATGATAGCATTTGAGAGACATAAAAATTTGGTCTCATCAGATTGGATAGAGATCACACATGATGAAGTGGAACATAACTTTATCGAAATCTTAAATCTTGAGTGTGTTGTCCGACCTCCAGACATCATTATAGAAGCTATTCCAGAGGATTCCATTGTTAATACTATATGACCTCTATGACGCAAAAAGATAAAATACAGCGATAAAGAAATGTCTTTCCAGTATCTCCAGGTCCATCAACAGAGAAGACTTTACTCTCTCCATTAATGGCTGCTTCTGTGATAAGATTGAATGGATACTTCTGTTTCACATTAAGTTTTTCTATTTCGGATAAATCTTCATCTGAAATAGGTATTGACTTCTCATCTTCTATCAATTGCGGAATATCGACCTCTTCATTAACATTGATTGCAGGTAAGTCATAATCATCAATGCTCTTGTCATACTGGTTTAAGAGACCGTTGAACTCTTTCAGCAATCGTACTTCACATAATCCACTCAGGTTGCTTGCAGATGAATAATCCTCGGACATATATGATTTGAATTGGTCCAAGAGTTGCCTTACTCCAACTGGGTCACAATATATTAATAGTGTCGTAAAAAGTCTTCTTGGAGCTATTGGCATATGAGTATTAGATGCTTCTAAAAGCCAACTGCCGATGCTATTATCACTCTCCAACAAACCTAATACCTCAGCCACTTGCTTAAATGTTGGATATATATTCTCATTTACTGTAAGCAAGTGGTCAAATGATAATGGACCTCTAACATCATTTAGCAACATCCTTAAATAGTATCAATCACCTTCTCGAGGAGAAATGACATATATCCTGCCAATTTGACGAATACTATTTTGTCACATGCTCCATTTTTGTTCTTTATTCTTCCACCTAAATACGCAGATGTTATCAATAATTAAAAAGCAAAAAATGTTATCATTTGTCTCTTTCATAACTAAAAGTATAAATGTTACCAGTAAAGATATATTCTAAGAAGATTAAGTGAATTACCCAAAATGTTTCGATAATTCATACCTATAATGCTCTGGAAACTCCCTATACAAATATTATCTTGCTTCAGGGTTTTCATTATTTTTTGTAAAGAACTCTGTCAACGTCTTTTTTGTATTCGTTCATCAACAAGTACATTCTTTATTGACTGATGAGCATAATATAAAACTTGTTGCCGATTCGACAATTGAATTTTCAATGGGAGAACTGATGGATACATTCGAGTCATAGGAAAATCAAAGATTTTCCAGGCGGCTTCTTGCGTGCATACCCAACGGGCATCAACATATTGTGATATTTCATCTGTAGCATCTCCTGGTCGGATCTGAAAAGACACACGATCAGGTCCTTTGTAAACATACTTATAGATATACTTAACAGAATTTATACTCGAACAAATTTCAACATTAATAGGACAACTGTATTTTTTTAACATAAATGGGTTTTAAGGAACCACCCATCTATTATCGATCAATTGATTAGAGTTTTCCCTCCGAGAGATATATTAACAAGTATCTCATTGGCGATATACGGGATAAGAGTTCTCTCCTTGCAAAGTTGTCGAAGCAAACTGCTTGGAATATTCTTTTTTTCATTTTCCATCTTCCATGCAAATTGATTTAGGATTCAAATGACCGCAAGGTCCATGAATCATATGTTTCAACACAGTTTCGTATAGTTCAGGTTCCACTTCCCGATCTGGAATTTCTGCTCTTACTATTCCATCATAATCATGTGCAGAAATGATTTTACCTCTATCATCAAGAATGACTAAAATGTGCGCATGAGGCAATCCGTGCTTCTAAAATTCAATGACATGTACATGTGCAATGACTCTCCCAAGCACGCCTCTGTCAAATATATTTTTCTTAAACTCTTCAAGTTTAGAATGAAAGATTCTTGTTGTTAAATCTGGTTTGTCTTGTGGAAGCTGCCCAAGTAGTAATTCACTGGAAATTTCAATCCATGTCAGATTACAGGTCATAGTAAATCAGATTTGCCATATTTTTGCACCAAAGCCATTGCATTTTGATATCTCTGGTACATATCTCGGGGACTTCCGACATAAGACGCAGGTAGCATAGTTCTACGACCCATATTTCCTAGCAAATATAACAATAGTGGAAAATTTAGGAAGTTGGTTTATGTAGAAATTATTTTCATATCGTACGAATCATATACAGATGTGCATCTTGTAACCCCTGATACATTTCAGCACGTATTTTATGTTGATGATCGCGAACCCAACGCAATCTTTGTGTGGTAATTTTAACATAGTTGTCTACTAAAAACTATTGTTGCAATCACCCACCACGAAGAAAAATAGATGTGTCATTTTCACGAATCTAACAACAAATATATTAGAGCATTATTGATTGGTTGGTTAATCATTAGGAAGAAATATAAAATAAAATAGTCAACTATAGTCAATACCTGAAGTCGAAATGCATAATATTCTCTACATAACACTTTTCATCCGTTATTATGAATGTAAATATCCCAACCATGACTCCCATAAGGTAATAAAAGAGGATCAGAATACACAGCAGTATCTGGAACTTTGTGAAGTTGGTTGGAATAAGTTTTGACAACAATTTCTCTTTCATTGCAATCATAAGGATTATCCTCGGAACCCAAACTACAGCAACTTGTGAAGAAGTAGGCAAATGATATTTTCCTACATGGTTTGGTATTTCCGTAAGTATTAATTTGCAATTGTCGAGATTAGAGCGTCGTGAAAGACACCTCAAATTATGGATATATATAGAATTGGTATAAATACCCGAAACCCGAATCCGATCCGGACCCGGACCCGGCATTGGACCGGAACCGACCCGGACTATCTGGGTCTGGGTCCTAAAATGGGACCCGTTGTACTTTTGGGTCCGGGTCCGGGTCCGGGTCTGCTCAAAGGAGACCCCGATCCAGACCCAGACCCGTTAAAAAAACCCAAAAAACCAACATAAAAATAAATATTCTATCCTCACCCCTCCCCTCCTTCCTCTTCCAAACTCAAAACTCACATTTTCTTCTCTCATTTATTCTAAATCATCCACTCGCCGCCTCCGCTCACCGCTCACACTCCCACTCCCACCCGAACGGGTAGGAATATTTTAATAGGACCCAGACCCGGACCCGGAACCGGATCCGGTCCTCACGGATCCGGATCCGGGTCTAATTTTTGGACCCGTAAGGGACCGGGTCTAGGTCGGGTAGTGAAGGACCCGACCCGACCCGACCCGACCCGACTCGATACCAATGTTAGATATATGGATTATGTGCATGAAGAATTTGTTGAAGCTTTTACACAACTTACCTACTCACCAAATCACTTTCCATTAATCTATTATCATGTTCATGCTTGGTATCATATATGTACAATTGCATATATCGAGGCCTCGAATTACTATGTGGAATAAGACTACCAATCTAATGGTATATGACACCCTGAGCACGAAAGTATAAACACCCATTCTATTATTCGAAAATCTGTTATCAAGATTTACCCCGATGAAAGTAAATGCGGAGATATGATTGTAAGTACGTTTATGTTGTCTAAAAGTTCTTCCTTCTTTGGGCCGATCAAGATAAATGCTCATCAATTCAGAAGGAACTGTTAGTCTCGGCAACTGCACTTTGCCTTTTTGACAACACAAATCAGCTGATTTATGAAAAAATAATTTTCCCACACTGTGCGGGCACCTTCTTGTAGGTGGTAGATGATATTGTTGACAGCGAAATGAGTCAACATGGTTTCTTACAGAATTACAGTGCCTCATAATAGTTCGAACTCTTGGAACTTGATTATTTCTGGTTGTTTCTATGTTATTTGTTTAGAAATAGGACATAGTTGAGAAGAAGGAAAAAACAGTATTGGTAAAATAAAATGCAGAATTAATTCATACCTTCATTCACAACAGAAGTTTCTTCATTGTTGTTTGTATTAGCCATAAACACACCTAATTAAATAACAATATTGATATAATGATTTAATGATCAGAAAATTCATTGTAGTGGTAGAAATGTTGCATGTTTATTATTATTATGACTAAGAAATCAAACACTGGAGACATGAGGTGTATGGTTAAAGTGCATAAAACTCGGTAGTCTTAAGGAAAATAAAGTGCAGTGTTAAATCATACCTTCATTCATAACAGAATTATTTTCATTGATGTCTGTATTAGTAAATTGTAACGCAACACTATCCAGATCATTATCATCAACCCTTCGTACTATGTCATAAGATAAAAATAGTTATGAGTAAAGACAGGATGAGAAGATTAAGTGAATTATGGAAAATATTTTGATAATTGATACCTTCATTTAATGTAGAGTTTCCATTAGCTCTTCGATCTTTTCAATATTGGCGAAGTCTCTCCCTATGTTCAACTATTTGCTGTTCGTTCATTATTTATATTCGACTCTGCATATTTTGTTGATTTGTCGATCTTTCATCAGCCAATTATTGCGCATTCATATTGGAGCGCCAGTTTCTTTGATACTGTCTATGCCTCTCTCTTTGTTCAGCTAATTGATCTTCAGACATCGATAATCGTTGATTTCTAGCATATTCTCGTCATCTTCGTCTAAACTCTTTGTCACGCCCCGCTTCCCAGAATACGGGAACACAGGCACGTAACTGAGGCCTAGCGAATGATATAAGTACGTCAACTCATATCATCCATACGTTGTACCAGTCTTAACTCTACAACATGACAAGAAAATAATCACAACCATACATAAATACACAATCACATAAACAAGTACTTAGACTAAATATGCAATAGTCCAATTTAATAACCAACCACTGGAAATAAACAACAAATACCTTCTGGCAAGCTCCTGCTCTAATCGTAGAAGAACTGCTCACCAATGCCTTCTGGTAATTCTCCTTGTGCACCTATACTTGTTCATTTAAAAAGAAAGAATAATTTGTCCTTAGAGCAAGTACAGACAGCAAGTAGTAAAAAGCAGAGAGTAAGGAATGGGGTACATGAAGGAATATGAATCAAGATCAAATTTACAAAAGCAATAACGATATTAATAAACAATGGTCATAATCAAATATATACATATCAACTTATGTCTATTAGCATGTTATTTCTCCTATTAAGTGCACGTACCACTGCGTCCCATACCACAGGTTCGATGCACGCAAAACAGTGTTCATTTTATACTTCGTGGTGGGATCTACAGAGTGTATACTCGGTGTATCATGATAACAAGATAAAAAGATAACAAGTTCACGTCTTCACAAGTAATTCTCTACTTTCCATGTCAAGATTCTATGTAAACAAGAAGGGCCCTACCGAGTACATTTTCTGAGACTATCCACTACTAAGTCAACCCTTATTAACCCCGAATTGTTTTAATATTTTATTAAGTCATTCATGTTCATGCAAGTGTGTATAAGGATGTCAAGAGGATGATAAGAATGCAACAACATGATGCATTGCACAATTATATACATGAAATAGTGAATCTGAAAACAGCCGACACAGTAACACGAAAACAGTGATAACTCATAGGCTTCAATTCGAATTCGAAGTTCCAGTATGCTATCAGCAACTAGACACTTAGGGCTACAATTCATCGTCATATTATTTTAACTGATTCCTATTATAACTGGGTCGAAACCTCAGTACAAGACAGACAAGGCAGCAGGAATTCGTAAAATGTCTTCACATATATGTTCATCAAGGTCGACAATCAACATGATATTGTATCATGAAATGTATTATACTAATGTACAGTAATTAGATTGGATTTTATAATGTACAAGCCAATTTATCATGTCATTGTTAAAGTCACAAGATCTCAATCAATCAATGTATTTGATCACAATATATTTTCCTCATATGCAATTTCTAGTCATTTATGTCATGTGTGTATATAGGCTTGGGTTTAAGTCAATGGATAATAATATGATGTCAAGAGAAACGTCGGGTTAGCTCGTGTAAACCCTCGATACTCCCAACGGACAGTACACAAGGCAAAGTTAAGATAATTGAAAGGAACTACTTGCAGGAGGTCAATTAAACTTGAACTAGAAAAATTAAATAAATTCAAGTGGACTTGCCTTTTTGTAGATTATTCAATATATGTGACAGGAATAACGGGAACAGAATCTCGGGCACTCCCAAAAGTACGTGTGAATCACATGCAAAACCCAAACCAGCAAAACAGCAATCAACTCCAAGATTCAGAACAGCAAAACAGGAAGCACCAAATGCCCAATACAGTAACCCACTCTCACAACACATCACACACACAACTTATCCAACCCTACCTCTTCTCCTGTGCCAAACACCAAACATCTTGAACAGATCCCCTACTCACAAAACAGGGAACACCAAGTCTACGCACTCCTGATCCGTCTTCTCCGAAGCGACAAAGAGAAAGGGATGACAGGAGAGCGCGGCGACTGGGGCAAGGTGCTCGGCTACGGCAAGGCACGGTAGTGGGGTGACGACGACAGACGGAAACGACGCCGTTGCGGTCGGGGAGCGATGGCAACGGCGAGGTGAGCGACTCGGTTTTCCTGCTCGAAAACAGGGGAATAACGACGGGGGTTGTTCGGCTTCGACAACGATGAGGGTTGTTCAGCTTCGACGATGACGAGAGGCAGTCGGTGGGTGAGGGATGCACTGGCTGTCGACGAGGAAGACGATGGGTTCAGGCGGTGGCAGTTTGCTTGGAGGTTGAAGATGCAGTTGAGGAGGGGGGGCAAGGTGCTGGCGGAGGTTGAAGAAGACGAGTGGAGCGAGTGGGAACTAGGCGTCGAGGAGGTTCGAAGCTCGGCAATGGAGTTTCGGCGGCGAGCGGTAGGCTCGAGGTTGCAGGTGGCAATTGGGGGAGCAACGGTTGAGCGACGAGGGGATGCGTGGGAGGCTCGAGCGGGAGATGCGATGAGGAGGCAGAGAACTTCGACAGGGTGGAAGGGTTGGTTGAGCGGCGAAATGGAGCGGCGATGCATCGATGATGATGACGGTGGGTTGAGGCACAGCAAGGGGAAGGCGACGGCGGCACAGGGGGATGGAGGTGATGCTACAGTGGGTTTCAACGCCAACCCATTAGAAGAAGTAGTGGATGAGTTCGGAGCTCGGAGGTAGGGGATGACTGCGGTAAAGGTGGTTGCGACTAGCAGCGGGGGCGAGCGGTGAAGGAAATGGAGGAGGTGGACGGGAGACGAGGTGTGAGCAGATGGCACCGGAAGCTCGGTGGAGAAGACGAAGGCCGGAGGAGTTTCTCTGTTTGGGGAGAAGGAGGAAGAAGTCGAAGGGGAAGGGGAGATTCTATTTTGGGTTTTGAAACAGAGAGGGAGGAGGAGTGGGGAAAGAGAGAGACAGGGAAAAATTAATAGAATAATATTATAGTATTAATTAAGGGGGGTAGTTACGAGATAGTGGGGAATGTGGGGATACATGGGGGATTGTGCAGAGTAGGGAAATGCGGAGAAATTGTATACGGGTGAGTATATGGGTTTGTGGGTTTGGGTTTAGGGTTAGAGTCCAATAAGAGATTGGCTTGGGTTTGGGCTTTAATTAAATACAATAAATTCAATGATAATTGTTGGGCTTCTCATGAATTCAAAATAATCAAAAAAACAATAGTATGGATTAACTTGGGCTTCAAAGTAAATAAATAAAAAGAAGAGAGACAAGATTCTAGTTTGGAATATAAATTTGGGTTTTAATAGGAGATTCAAAAGGATTTAAATGCATCGGAAAGAATTTATACGGAAATTGAAATACAAGAATACATGGAGAGAAGAAAAGAACTGGAAATCCGTATAATCGGAAGCAGGGGTTACACTCTTCCAATTGTATTGCAGTCTTGTTGGCTATCGTAGGTGGTAGATGAAATTGTTGACAGCGAAATGAGTAAACATGGTTTCTTGCAGAATTTCAGTGCCTCATAATAGTTCGAACTCTTCTTGGAACTTAATTATTTCTGGTTGTTCCTGTGTTATTTTTTTAGAAATATGACATAGTTGAGAAGAAGGAAAAAACAGTATCGGTAAAATAAAATGTAGAATTAATTCATACCATCATTCACAACAGAAGTTTCTTCACTATTGTCTGTATTAGCCACAAACACACCTAATTAAATAACAGTATTGATACAATGATTTAATGATCAGAAAATTCATAATAGTGGTAGAAATGTTGCATGTTTATTATTATTACGACTAAGAAATCAAACGCTGGAGACATGAGGTGTACGGTTAAAGTGCATAAAATTCGGTAGTCTTAAGGAAAATAAGGTGCGATGTTAAATCATACCTTCATTCATAACAGAATTATTTTCATTGATGTTTGTATTAGTAAATCGTAACGCAGCACTATCCAGATCATTATCATCAACCCTTCGTACCACTTCATAACATAAAAATATTTATGAGTAAAGACATAGGATGAGAAGATTAAGTGAAATATGGAAAATGTTTTGATAATTGATACCTTCGCTTAATGTAGAGTTTCCATTAGCTCTTCGATCGCTTCGATATTGGTGAAGACTCTCTCTACGTTCATTATTGATATTCGACTCTGCATATTTTGTTGATTTCTCGATCTTTCATCAGCTAATTGTTGGGCGTTCATATTGGAGCGCCGGTTTCTTTGATACTGTCTATGCCTCTCTCTTTGTTCAGCTATTTGATCTTCAGACATAGATAAACATCGATTTCTAGCATATTCTTGTTGTCTTCATCTTAACTCTTCCAATTGTATTGCAGTCATGTTGGCTCTTCTATTTATTTCATATTGTCTACGTCTCTTGCTGCGTTCGTCAACTTGTTGAGTTTCTGATATTTGAGGTATTTCAGTTAATGGTTGAATTTCCCGATTACATTGCAAGTCTCATTCGTTTACTATTGTTATGCCTATCAATCTGTCTATTTTTCTTGATAGAAACAATGTGAACTTAAAAGTTAGCTTTATTATTGAAAGGAAAAAAACCATATGTTGGTATAAATAGAACTTATAGAATGTAAAAAATTACCATGGACATAGCAAATGATCAGTAGCATTGAGAACGGGGTAAAAAATGAACACATCTGTAATCTCTAATATCTAATATCTAATCTCTAATCTAATTGCTATTCTCTAATACCAAATTTCAACAATGAAGATCACCATGAGCATAGCAACTAATCAGTATAATTGAGAAATGAAAAAATAGAAATGAACACCTGAATGAGGGTTATAAATAGAACTTATAGAATGCAAAAATTAATATCTTAATCCATAATATCTAATTTCAACAATGAATATCACCATGGGCATAGCAACTAATCAGTATAATTGAGAAATGAAAAAATAGAAATGAACACCTGAATGAAGGTTATAAATAGAACTTATAGAATGCAAAAATTTATATCTTAATCCATAATGTCTAATTTCAACAATGAAGATCACCATGGGCATAACAACTAATCAGTATAATTGAGAAATGCAAAAATAAAAATAAACACCTGAATGAGGGTTATAAATAGAACTTATAGAATGCAAAAAATAATATCTTCATCCATAATATCTAATTTCAACAATTAAAATTACCATAGGCATAGAAACTAAGCAGTATCATTGAGAAAGGAAAAATAATTTTAAAAAAGTAGTAGTTCTCTCTAATTGCTAATCTCTAATCTGTAATCTCGACAATGAAATTCATCATGGACATTGCAACTGATCAGTAGTTCCGAGAAAGTGAGAACTACTAAGCCCTCTCACATTCATCGTCAGAAGAGGCAACTTTGGAGTTGCTTCTGCATCAAATAGTATCTCCATATATCATCTAACCCTAAAATTGAAGCTTGCCTAAGCAAATAGTTAATTAATTATTTGATATATCTAAAGGAGCAATAAAAGAGTTTCTGCATCAAATAGTATCTCCATATATCATCATTAATCAAGAACCAAGAATATTTAACATCAATTAACATCAATTAAATCACAAAAATTAACCCTAAAATTAAAGTTTGCCTAAGAAAATAGATAATTAATTATTCTATATATCTAAAGGAGCAATAAAAGAGTTTCTGCATCAAATAGAAATGAACACCTGAATGAGGGTTATAAATAAAACTTATAGAATGCAAAAATTAATATCTTCATCCATAATATCTAATTTCAACAATGAAAATCACCATAGGCATAGAAACTAAGCAATATCATTGAGAAAGAAAAAATAATTTTAAAAAAGCAGTAGTTCTCTCTAATTGCTAATCTCTAATATGTAATCTCAACAATGAAATTCATCATGGACATTGCAACTGATCAGTAGTTCCGAGAAAGTGAGAACTACTAAGCCCTCTCACATTCATCATCTGAAGAGGCAACTTTGGAGTTGCTTCTGCATCAAATAGTATCTCCATATATCATCTAACCCTAAAATTGAAGCTTGCCTAAGCAAATAATTAATTAATTATTCTATATATCTAAAGGAGCAATAAAAAGGGTTTCTGCATCAATAGTAGCTTCATATATCAACACTAATCAAGAACCAAGAATATTTAACATCAATTAACATCAATTAAATCACAAAAAATAATAACCCTAAAATTAAAGTTTGCCTAAGCAAATAGATAATTAATTATTCTATATATCTAAAGGAGCAATAAAAGAGTTTCTGCATCAAATAGTATATCCATATATCATCACTAATCAAGAACCAAGAATATTTAACATCAATTAAATCACAAAAATTAATAACCCTAAAATTAAAGCCTGCCTAAGCAAATAGGTAATTAATAAATCTATATATCTAAAGGAGCAATAAAAGAGTTAATGGATCTGCAGTAGATGTGCATACTTTCTTGGCCACTTATCCTAATACCTCAATTAAATCACAAAAATTAATAACCCTAAAATTAAAGCTTGCCTAAGCAAATAGATAATTAATTAATCTATATATCTAAAGGAGCAATAAAAGAGTTAATAGATCTGCAGTAGATGTGCATACTTTCTTGGCCACTTACCCTAATACCGAAGAGGTGGCGAGTGGCGATGGGGCGATAATACCGAAGAAGCGGCGGGTGGCGATGGGGCGAAAGAGCGGCGGCAGCGGCTGGCGAAGCGACGACGCTACGGAGCGGTGGTGGGCAGCGGAGCAACAACTGGACGAAGCAGGGGTGGGTGGAGGACCGACGACACGGTGTTGAGCGACGGTAGATGGCAGAGGTCTGGCGTAAGGACGGTGGATGGCGGAGGTGGGAAGCGGGGTTAGTTTTGAGAGAGAGGGAGAGGAATAGACGGCTGAGGGTTTGGGGTTTTTTCAATGCACGTGTGGTTTACGAATTCGATGAGTTTACATTGAGGATTTTAATTGTATGTATATTGCATGGGTTGGTAGATTGACAAAAAATTTACAAATGACACTAAGGTCTTCTCCCATTATAATATTAGAGATTTCACTAATTGGTCACATACAATTTTGTTTACATATTGATCCAATAATATGTTTCATTATTTAGCAAAGTTGTATAAACTATCAGATAAATAAATTATATTTTATTAACTAAAATGACTCATTTTCGGTTATTATATTATCTATATAATAAAACACAAAGAAAGCTATCAAGTGGCTCTCCTTCAATTCCTCCAAAAATCAAAGGCCCAGATTTAGCCTCACAAAACATATTTTCTCTCCAAAAGTTTTCCCCCCAAAACTCAAATTCAAATCCCCCAACCAAAACAACTCCTATATTTATTTAATTATTTTTTTTTCTTTCTCTCTCTCTTCCTCCCTCTTCTATTGTAACCCCTGTTTTTCATTTTATGTATTTTGGAATATATTTTTTTATTTTGGTATTTTTATCTCTCTTATATTTTTCTGGACCATATATTGAATTTATTTTCAATATATATTTATTTTATTTCATTTTGAGCTCATTGTGTCATTTGTTTGTCGTTTTACTTCGTTTTCGTCATTTTGGTTTCTTTTCTTCATTTTTGGCCTCATTATCTTCATTAAAATTTTCCATGGTGATGTGATGGATTTTTGGTGGTGATTGTCCAAAATTATTATTTTTGACCCTTAAGGAGATTTTTAGGAGCCATAGAATTCACTATATATTGTATCCCCAATGGAAATCTACCCAATACCCATTACCCATTTGTATACCTATTACTACATATTCATACCCATAACCCATTAGCCCACAATTAAACCCATATATATAATCACTAATCCCCTTAACCCTAACCCTAATCATTTTTCTCTCTTTTCCTCTCCTTAATCCCAGTCTCCTTTTTGTTCCCTCTCCAAATCAATCCCGGCCTACATATTGTCCTCCCAAAACCTAGCCCCACTCCCCTCCATCCATCCATCAACCGGCCATACATAATCCACCATACATCAAAACCCTACATCCCTTGCTCCTCCCTTGTGGCCAGCAACTAAGAACAGAACCACCATCAGCAAATCATTACAAAAACCCTCCCTTTTGTGTTCCTTGAAGTGGGTATTCGCCCATTCGTTCGTTGCATCAAGGAGATTGTTCGTGTAGGCGTTTTTGTTCGTGGGTTCGCTTGGATTCGCGCTTGAAAGGATTTTGCTCGTGGGTTTTGTTGCTAGGACAAATTTCTTTGCGTTCATCTTTATTAAGAAGCAAGTAACTTGTACTACAATTCATTAGGTTGATACAAGTCAAAAAGTTCACATCTAGTGTAGTTGAATCTAGAGACAACCAAAAATTGTATTTTTATTGATGGGTTTTGTCTCTATTGTGTTAATTGGCCATAGATGACTTATGACACCAAGTTTTATAGGATAATAACATAGGTTTTGCCCAAAATTTGATTTTTGTTCGTGTATGTGATAATTGCATGCTATGTGTTTGATTGATTGTCCATGTGAGAGACAATAGATTTGGACATGTTAGAATATTTAAAATATGATATTTAGATATTTGGTAGGTTGTATTTTAAATTTGGCTGAGTTTGGTTTAATATTATGAAAGTTATGTTGATTTTAAGTAGAGGTGTGAAATCTGTATTGTGCAGTCTGTTCTGTGTTGTTTGCTGTTTTCACCTATGCTACAGTCCGAATCTCAACTTCAAAATTAAAAGTGAATTGTAGATAATTTTTTCTATTTTCAAACCCCACTGGTTTTACCTGATTTGGAGTTCTTATGACTGAGATATGATAGTTTTGGTACAGGTGTGTCGATAGATTTCCAGATTCCGTTTTGTGTAAATTTGTTAACAATTTATTTTCAAGAACTAGGCTATACATAATATCTTGGTATAATATTTTGCTCAATATTTTCTTATGATACTAGGGACTTCCCAGATTTTTGTTGTATTTCAAAGATGAGTTTTGTATAGTGTTTCTTGTTCTTTTCTAAATTCACCTTGTACTGTAATTTGCGTGCTGTTCTATATTGAATGCAGTTTTTACCCTAATTCCTTATGTTTTATGAAAATTATTTGTGATATATGAAAGTTGGAAAATCTATCTATTTTCATGTCGTTTTGGCGGAATTGGATTTCGATTCACTGATTGCGAGATATCCTTGTTTTCGTACAGCAGTGTTGAGAAATTTCAGATTCGTCAAACTAGGATTTTGTGTTACTTCTTATTTTGATGACTTATCTATACTTACTGGAATATTATGAAACTTGTTATTTTGAGTCTATATCTATAGGGAATTACCCCAGATTTATTGTGGAATTATTTGATGTGTTTTCATGCTGTTTTCATGCTTTTAAAGTCGTTCCCCTGTTTTCTGGCTGAACATAAATTCTGTATTCAAGTCAATTTTGAGTTGAGATGTTGTGAACTAGTATATGACTTATTTATATGCGTTGGATTCTTGTGAATGTCTAGTTTCCAGATCCATCGACGGATCTTGATTTTCATGTCTTTATCTCTTAGAATCACTATTTTAGTACTACTTGGTCTTGCTGATCTGATTATGAACCTAGACTATTTTGCTCGTATATGTGAACGTATATCATCCATACATGCTGATTTGTTAACCTGAACCCAAATCTGATCATAACATTTTTATTTGATACTATTTCACACGCATTCATGTCCGTTGGATAACAATAATAAAAGTAATCAAGCCGGGGTTTAAGGGAAAGATCGATTAGTGAATAATTCAGAAACATGTACTTGGAAGGGGGCCCGTGTTTCCCATGCTTGTTGCCACTTGTTCATGACTACATGACTCGTGCTTGATACTTTTGCCACCTGTTCATGACTACATGAATCGTGCTTGATACTGTTGCCACCTGTTCATGATTACATGACTCGTGCTTGATACTGTTGCCACCTGTTCATGATTACATGACTCGTGCTTGATACTATTGCCACCTGTTCATTACTACATGACTCGTGCTTGATACTTGTTACCACCTGTTCATGACTACATGACTCGTGCTTGATACTTGCTGCCACTTGTTCACGTTTACGTGACTCGTGCTTGATACATGTTACATGACTTGTTCATGAGTATACTGCCCTCTATGGTCCACTATGAAATCTAAAGCGAAACTGTAATGTTGTAGCAACCATGTTGTGTCGGCGGCATGTTGTGCTACCTAGATAGTAATCACACAAGACTTGAACATAATACTTGAACATGATACTTGAATATGATACTCGAACCTGATACTTGAATAAGAGACTTGACATGATACTTGCTTGCTTGATACATGAGACTTGATTACGTGATGCTTGAAATGTGATACATGATACATGATTATACGACACTTGACACTTGATGCATGTTATAGGATACTTGTTTGCTTGATACTTGATTTATGCCGTGTATACTTGACACTTTTACCATGCTAGTTTGTCTAGGTTGACATCATACATATACCATGTGCTAGTTAGTTTTCCCCACTCCATGTGCTTGTATCCTACTCTATTTGTGACCCGCGACTTGCAATTGACGGGTACTTGTATTTTCTCTTTTTCCTCTTTCCTGCATTCGTTATATTGCAGATTTTAGAGGACAGGTTCCTGAAGGTATTGGCGAGATGATGTTTTAGATGCTAGAGATTCTACTTATTATTATTATTTCTTGTAGTTGCTTGAACAATAACTGTATTTATGTACTTGGATTTATTCTTGTAATTGGGCAATGTGACCCAGGATATTTGTTTTTCTAGACTCTGTTTATTTGAGAATATGGTATTTGATTTCAAGTAAATTGCTGCTGGTGAATTTGTTTCAATGTTGCATGTTGGTTCCACCTTTTGCTTCCGACTCTGATATATTTCCTGTGATGTATTGCAGAGATTCTTGAAACAGCTTAAGGATGATAATAATCATTCGCTGGGCTTTTGTTACGTGCTCGTATTCCATATTTTTGGGAAGCGGGGCGTGACATCTATTCAAAAAATGAAGAAAATAAAAAAAAATTTAAATTTTTAAAAAATAAAAAATTTAAAAACTAAAAAAAAATTAAAAATAAAAAAAAACTTTTAAAATAATTCAAAAAATCAAAAAAAATCATATAATATGTTTTTTGCTGGACCCCCAAAAGTTTCTCATATAATATGTTTGCAACTTTAATCAATTTGCTGGACCTCAAAAACTATTTTATATGATCAAATAAGGTGCACAGTTCCGAAGACGTGCCGTAGGCACGTGTCAACGGGCAAACCTAGTCTATATAATAAAACACAAAGAAAGCTATCAAGTGGCTCTCCTTCAATCCCCTCAAAATCAAAGGCCCATATCTAATCTGACAAAACACATTCCCCCTCCCCCCCTCCCTCCCTCCCAAAGTTTCCCCCCAAAACTCAAATTCAAATTCCTCCCCCCCCCCAAAACAACTCCTTTATTTATTTAATTATCTCTCTCGCTCTCTTTATATATATATATGCACACTAGATTTGCTCGTGGGCACGTGCCTACGATATGTCTTCAGAACGATATAGCATAAAGAGTAAATCAACAATTATATAGCTCAAGTTTGAATAGTATGAAAATAATTAGTTGTAAATAAAAGTCATTGTTTGCATTAGTATATGTTGAAAATTAATTATGAATTGGTGTATAAAAGTCCATATTTCTATTTATATATATATATATATATAGGAAAATGCTCCATTGAAAACGTACTGTAGCGTGGAAAACGTGAAAGCAAACCTAGGCCGTTGCTGAGAACAACGGCTAGGTTGTTTTCATGGGTTTTCACAATATTTGCGTTTTCAATGGAGCATTTCCCATATATATATATATATATATATATATATATAGAGAGAGAGAGAGAGAGAGAGAGAGAGAGAGAGAGAGATAATTAAATAAATAAAGGAGTTGTTTGGGGGGATTGGAATTTGAGTTTTGGGGGGGAAAAGTATTTTGTGAGGTTATATATATATATATATATATATATATATATATATATATATATATATATATATATATATATATATATATATATATATATATATATATCTTCGGTTGCATACTACTTTGGTGAGCACTCCGTGAGCACTCATGAAATATAGCACCTATGACAAATTTGGTGAGCACTCCGTGAGCACTCATGAAATATAGCACCTATGAAAAATCTGAATAAATATATATATATATATATATATATATATATATATATATATATATATATATATATATATATATATATATATATATATATATATATATCGAGAGAGAGAGAGAGATAATTAAATAAATAAAGGAGTTGTTTTGGGGGGATTTGAATTTAAGTTTTGGGGGTAAACTTTTGGGGGGGTGGGGGGAATGTGTTTTGTGAGGTTAGATCTGGGCCTTTAATTTTGGGGGAATTGAAGGAGAGCCACTTGATAGCTTTCTTTGTGTTTTATTATATAGATATATGGAAACATGGACTTTTATTTACAACTAATTATTGTCATACTATTCAAACTTGAGCTACATAATTGTTGATTTACTGTTTACAATGCTTTTCATAGGCTGTATCGTTTCGAAGACGTGCCGTAGGCACGTGCCCACGGGCAAATCTAGTTTAAAAACAAATTTAGCTTGTGAACCAAAATATTGCATTTAACATTGAATTCTATTACTGGTCTAAACGTACGTGAGTACTTTTGAGCTGAACAAACAAAAATAATTCAACAAGGAGCTCAACAACAATGTTCTTCTTCTGGCACTAATATTTTTGGCCAATATTTTAATGATATTGAAGGATCCAAAATCGATTTACCAGAATTCTAAATTGTTGGTACATTTTTTTTATGTTATTACATTATGTATTTTGCATTATATTAGTGCACGAGTTTAATTTGAATATTATGTAATTTTAATTAATGTCAACATAAATGTTTGATGTTTTTATACTCTAATTGATATTTCGTATTATTTTTAAATATTAATTGTACTCAATGTAAAATTAATCATCAATAATAAGTAAATATGAAAGCAATAAATGAATTTTAATTTTTTGTAGTAAAAAGTAATTATTTTTGTTACAAACTATACAATTGGTGCAAAAAAATTTACTAAACTTTTGTGTGGATTTTTAAAATAGTAAAAAAAAGAAAAGCGATGTTGGTTGGCGTGCTACTATTTATTCACGCCAGAATGGCGTGAAGAAATGGTGTGGCGCTGGAGTTGCACTCCAACGCCTAATTCCCCCTTTTCTACACTATTATAGCGTTGGTTGGAGATGACCTTAGTAATGTAATCGAGTCAGATCAAGCCTGATGCTCCCAGTAGAAGAAGAAGATTTAAGCCTAGACATTGTTAGTCATTTTGTGCTGTGATTTGAGTCTAGTCTGTAATGTTTGTCTCTAGTGGGTATGTACTTAGAATTTACCTATTTTCTTTGGGTATGAGGCGACCTTTAAATTTCGGGAAAATAAAGAAACTTTCTTGTGATTTAATGTTATTGTAATCGGTTATGAATTTAAGTTTTGCAAAAAAAAAACTATGGAATTCAAATACTTTTGCAATATCTTAGACCTTCCACAGTCCTTTGCTATTTTTTCATTTCATCCATATTTCAGCAAACGAACTTCTGTAGTTTCGTTGGCTATTTATTCATATTTTGGCATTTTCGACGGAGAAGCTTGCTATATATGAGAGAAGATTTGAGAAAATGCATAATATAGAGGACGGATCTTGAAGATCCGTCCCAATTATAATTTTTTTAAATTTTTTTTTCTTTGTCGGATGGAACTCGAAAGTCCGTCTCACGAAATTTAATCAATTTCCGCTAAAAAAAAGTTGCCCAAAAAAAAACGAAAAACCCCTTGGATGGATCTTGAAGATCCGTCCGTGAAAGGGGGGGCCCATTTCCATTTTTTTTCCCACAAAAAAATCTTCTAATTATTAAAAAAACAGTAGAAATTATTTAAAATTCATGGGACGGATCTCGAAGATCCGTCGATTATAAAAAAACATTTTTTTGCTATATTATAGCATTTTACCACTGCAGCAAACTCACTTTGCTATATGTATAATATACATTTAGCTATTTTTTAGCAAACCACGACCGTGGATGCATTTATCACCAAATATATAACAATTTAAACTCAATGTATAAAACTCTATTTGTTGGATTTCTACATGTCTCGGTAGACTACAATGCCAATTTACATTACTTAAGAGCATCTACAGCGGTTTCTTATATCTGGCAAATTGCCATTTTATAGCAAATAGATCGTTGCAGTGGTTTTCTATTTTGCCATTTTTTAGCAAATATGCTATATTCGTTTCTCATATATGAGAAACAGAATAGCGATTCTCAAATTTTGAAAGACGGTACAACATAAACCGTCCGGTATATGTTATACCGTCTCATTTATTTATTTTTTTTTAAAAGTGGGTCGGACGGTATAACATATACCGTCCGGTATATGTTATACCGTCCCTTTTTTTTATTTTGTTAATTTTTTTTTTTCCAATCTAACAGTCAGATTTTGGCTAAAAAATAAAAATAAAAATAAAAATAAAAATCTGATGGGACGGTGTAACATATACCGGACGGTATATGTTATACCGTCTGGTCAGATTCTTAGCTAATATAGTTTAATAGGTTTAGTGGGTAGGTTAGGTGTAGTTAAATAGGTTTAGTTATTATTATATTATTTAATTTATTTAATTAATATAGTTTAATAGTTAATTTTGTAAGTAACTTTTTAAATTTTATTTTTAAACGATGAGACGGTATAACATATACCGTCCTTCGCTTATTTCAAATGAGACGGAAAATATTCTACCGTTCTGCACAATATTTTCTAAAAAAATGAGAAATATATAGCAAACGACCACTGCAGCAAACATCGCTATTTATTACTACTATAGCTGCCATTTATTAATATATGAGAAACACAACTGCAGATGCTCTAAAGAGTAGTTTTTAATACTTTGTATTTTTGTATTGATTTATGTTTATATAACTTACGCAAACTTCATAGTCTTGCTTCATTAACAAAATATGACGAACATATTCTAGTAAAATCATGCCAGTTTTATTTATACTAAAAAGTTCTTTTTTTGATATTTTTTCTGTGTAATGATTAACAGTCTATCCGCATTATTAATGAGAAGTAAGGAGACAATCTCAATAATATGGTGAAAAAAAACAACACATCACAGACAAGAAATAAAAAGTCTAAAAAAAAAGTTCAAATCATTAATATGGGAAAAAACCAAAGAAATAAAGACAACTAAATCCAGCCATAATTTCTCATAAAAACTACTCCATATTAAAACAGCTCAACAATCCTAAAGCCAAAAATCAATATTGTTTGGCTTCTTAAATTCCCTAACCATAATCACCATCATAATTATGATGCTAATAACTAAACTATAAACAGAAAACCAAAAAATAAAGAAAGAAAAAAGTGAAAACTTCCACCCAAGTCTTACCAATATTTAATCACCCAACCTGTCACCCACTCACAACAGTAGGCCCCACCAGTCGCTACGGTTTTCGGGTTCACGCCAAACGGACCGTACAAAATACTAGAAACGAGCCGGAGTCACGACAAAACAACGGCTACAAAACAGATACTTAAACGTCAAACTTAACAAATTAACTAAACCAGTTTGTACTTAAACAAGAGTCCTTTCCAAATTAAGCTGATTAAATGATCTATTAACTCTTGACTTTATTTACAAAAAAAGATTAAAGAAAAAGTGATAATCTTCGAGCTTGTTGAGGCTGGGGCCCTTCAAAATTTGAATTTTTGTTCAAGCAAACCCTAGAAATCTCCCCCTTTTCATTCTAGGGTTTCCAAGATCTAATCTTTTTAATCCTATTCCTAGCTCGGTTCCCCAAAATTCGTTCGCAGCTCCCAGCGCAAGTTTTGACGGTATTTTGCTCAAAGTTCGAAGCTTTTTGCTCCATTTGAGGTTTTGAGAAGTTTCTTAGAAGAATTCTGAATTGAATTTGGGGGGTGTAGCTGTAACTTTGGGTGATGGTAGCTCCGGCAATGGAGGGTCCGACAATGGTTAGGAGCTCGTTGGAAGTGATGTTGGAAACGTTGAGGATGAAGGACGAGAATCCGAAGGATTTGATGCCGGCATTGCCCTCCAGGCCGGTTGCTAGAGGGAGGTTGCCGCCATCGAGGCGGTCGCTGCCGGTTAATTTATTGGTGGGGAGTAATGGGTTGGAGGAGAAGATGATGATGAAGAAGAAGCGGGGTTCGTCGCCGTTTCGAGGTGAGAAGGTTGCGCACGGGGAGGAGTTGGAGGATTCGCCGTATTGTAAGATGGCGGAATTGGAGAGAGTAGAGGAGGTTAAGGGTTTGGATGCGGCGGTGTCTGCAAAGAGTTTCGACCGTGTTCTGAGGAAGGTAGTATTTCTGATTTATCGATTAATTTTCTGTAGTTTTGATGCCATATTGGGGTTTTTTTTATAGCTAAGATCACGATCCCAAATGGTTATGATTTTTAGTCTTATTTTCATTAGTTTTAGAATTGTGGTCGTAGTCGTGTGTGTAAAGTTAGGACTATTGAATAATTGGCTTGCGACAATAGGAGAATCAAGAGTGGAGAATGTGATTTTTATGCATTTTGATAGGGTTTGTTTTCAGAGTATTAGTTATTTTTTATTTTTTTATTTTTAAGAGTTGTTTGGGAGATTTTTTAGAATGTTCATTTCCTAGACAACGCGATTCTTCAACCTAAAACCATTAGCCTTTTATGTGTTGTTTTGCTAGGATAATTGTATCTGGATTTTCAGCTTAGAATAAGTGATAGCCACCATTTGTGGTGTATGCCTAAATACCCCCTCCTTAGTGCAATCAATAGGGGGATATATTCAGTTATTCAACCTAAAACCATAAATAAACGTTCCGACCCAGATGATGGTTCGTACTCCTTTCAATAGTTTCTCTATCCATTTAATCTTCTTTGGCTTCGAGTCATAATAATAAATTGAACATATAAATATTTGATGAGCCTTCTCTCTTTTTTTGTTTCTAGGGCCTCCGTGTTTGGTGCGGTCTTCCAGATACCAACTGGGAGCCGGGGAAGATCCAGTCATTCTCAGGAGATGTTGCTCATGTCAAATACTTAGATGGCAAGGTAAGGTTTCAATTCTGGTAACAGATATTGAATTAGGTGATTCTCAGAATAGTTATTTAATTCTTTATCTTCTCAGGTTTCAACTGTATCAACTGAATATCTCTTGCCAGCGAATCCAGTTGTTCTTGACGGTGTGGATGATCTCATTCAGCTTAGTTACTTGAATGAACCTTCTGTTCTCCACAATCTTCGTTGTAGATATTCTCGGGAGATGGTTTATGTAAGAGCTGCCGATACCATAATTTGTTTGGTTTTCTGTCAGCTACCATTTAATTCTGAAGTCTGTTGATGAGTGTCTTTATTTTTATCTTGCAGACCAAAGCAGGGCCTGTTCTCGTTGCTCTAAATCCACTTAAAGAGGTGGCTCTGTATGGAAATGACTTTATTGCAGCTTATAGGCATAAACTTGTGGACAGTCCACATGTCTTTGCAGTAGCAGATGCTGCTTACAGTGAAATGATGACAGGTATGAAACATATTTCTTCGCCAATCCAGTATTTCATTTTTCAGTTAAGTTTGATTTATTTCATTTGTGAACTCTACAGATGGGAAAAGTCAATCAATCATCATAAGGTAATAATGGCTTCTTTTTTATTTGGCAGCATTTTACTGTTGTATTTGTCTCTCTGTTTTTTTCTTACCTGGGTATTCTATATTTTTCGCTTATCTTATACTGTAGTGGTGAAAGTGGAGCTGGGAAAACTGAAACGGCAAAGTTTGCAATGAAATATCTGGCTGCTCTCGGAGGTGGTAGTGGTATAGAGGATGAGGTTCTAAGAACTAATTTGATTCTAGAGTCATTTGGAAATGCCAAAACACTAAGGAATGACAACTCTAGCCGATTTGTAAGTTTTAACCACCCCAAATCTTTTGCTTAAATGCTGGAGATATTATTTCGAGATATTTATGTGTGATTCTTTGGCTTATGATCTGATGCAGGGAAAGCTAATAGAAATACAATTTAGCGCAGCTGGAAAAATTAATGGGGCTAAGATCAAAACTTGTAAGTACGAGTATCAGGCATTACCTGCATTGGTTCTATATAATCATTTCAAGCAACTGACTGTTTTTTTTTTTGCCTTGTTCCTTAAAACCTGACCAACCGTGAACAGTTCTACTTGAAAAGGTATTGAACTTATAATTTCTACTTGCTCCCACTACAAGAGATTTTTTGTTTTGTTTGTTGCTTTCTCTAATTCAAGAAATTCTGTAATTTGTACAAGCAGTCAAGGGTGGTTCAGAGGGCAGTAGGCGAAAGATCCTTTCATGTCTTGTATCAACTATGTGCAGGAGCTCCTCCCCATCTTAAAGGTTTCGACTTTTCTTTATAATATTTTTTTTTAAAAAAAAATGTGTTCATCATCATGCTTTTTAAAGTTTTTTAAATGTCTTTTTTTGTGTGTAAATTATCTTTGTGCTCATATCTGTACTACTAAATAATGAGAAGAGGTGGATGTCATTGGCCTCCCTCGGATTTTTTTATTATCACTCTCTAATATCTTATTAATAAACAAGATGTTGATGATTAACTCATTCCATAAAAATAGTCAGGTTTATGTGTATATCTTTACATTTCACATATGGGAAATTAGTGAAACACTAGATTTGCCCGTGGGCACGTGCCTACGGCACGTCTTTGGAACGATACAACATATGGAAAAACCTTGTAAACAGTAAAACAACAATTATGTAGCTCAAATTTGACTAGTATGACAATAATTAGTTGTAAATAAAAGTCTATGTTTCCATTAATATATGTTGAAAAATAATTATAAATGAGGTTATAAAATCCAACTTTTTAAAACTTTGAGGGTGAAAAATGATGAAATTTAACTATTGAAGAGATATTTGTTATTTTCAATGTAACATGAAAAATAAAAAAAACTTAAAAATTTTGAAAATTTACAAACCTGAAATATGAAAAACTAAATTTCTGAATAAATAGAGAGAGAGGAAAATAATTAAATAAAAAAATAAGTTTTTTTTTTTGGATTTGAATTTGAGTTTTGGGATTTGATTTTTTTTTTTTTTTTGGGGGGGGGGGGGAAGTATTTTGTGAGGTTAGATTTGGGCCTTTCATTTTGAGGGGATTGAAGGAGAGCCACTTGATAGCTTTCTTTGTATTTTATTATATAGATTATAAACAGTTTATAATCAATTCTCATTAGGTTAGTTGGAATTGAGTAAAATATGACTATAAGTGCTTGAGTTAATGAAGATGTTAAAATTCAATATCTCTTAGGCATGTCCATTGAAGGATTTTCAGTACAGATGGTTAGTTTGTAAACTAATAGAAATGGGATCCCGATTTATGTGTATGTCTTTATCTTTCCCAATTAGAAATGGGGTAGTGAAGCATTATACTATATTTTATGTTCAGTTCTCATTATGTTCTTGGAACTGAGTGAAATATGAATGAAAGTGATTTGTGTCTTTAATGTATTAGTTTAATATATCTTAATTTACATTGGAAGATATTTGGTATAGATGGTCAGTGTATCTACAATACAATTTGCAAGCATATTCATATGAGACAAATATTATTTACTATCAAAATGAAATTGATGAAGACATCGGTTCGAGACGATTTGGGTGCTTCTATCAGCACATGCATCATCTAAGATGGCTATTCTATTAGCTTAGTCATTTTTTACTTCAACACTTATAGTTATTTTATCATATGTAGTAGTTTTGCTATTTAACCATTTATTTCATGCATTTTGGATATTTGTTTTGAGATTTGTTTGAGCCTATATATAGGCCTTTAGACTAATGAGAAGTAATGCTTTTGATTGATTAAAAAAAATTATTGTGTTGAGTTTTTTCTCTTTATTCTTCTCGTGTGTGTGAGACCATAGGAGATTACCAGGATTTGTGAGAAACCTTAAATCCCACCCCATCTTCATCCCCTACCCCCCCGTCTCTCCTTCCTCTTCCTCCTTCCTCCCGAATTCCTCACAGTCCCTCCCACTCTCTCTTCTTTTCACCATCTCACCATCGCTGCCATCATCACACCTCCCGATCACCTATTTCCTCACCCCACCTTACTGCCTCCGATTGTCTCTCATCCACCGTTGAGTGCCTGACTCCACCTTGAACCCATCACCAACCCGATCGCAAATTCCATCCACCATTGTCCTCAGCCCCCAGTAAGCTCCACCATCACCACTGAAACCTTCCTTTATTCCAAAATCCCCAAATCCAATTCAAATTTGAAACCCTAATCCCAAAATCAAAGTCAAATCTGAAACCCTAATTCTCACATCAAGAAGATGATCTATGGAGGAGCACAACACCATTGATGTCGACGATATGCATCTTCGTTCTCTCTCTCCGTGGCGGCGACACTGTCGTCGAACCCAGATAATTTCTTTCCATTCCTCCATTACTTGTGGTACTGCTTATCATTTCTAGAATATTATGTGAATTATCTGTCATCCACAAATATTGAGTGTATGCTGCTACTTGCCTAATAGTGTACGAATCACTATTGAATATTTTACTTGCAAAGAACACTTAAGTATAATCATTGACTCTTAGGTTTGATATTTAATTATGATTGCTAACTTAGTTCATTTCTTAAAAAATTCATCAAACCAATCACTAGTTTTAATTTTTAATTTAATCGACGCTACATGTTGGTAAACTTGATATTTTAATATTCTTGGAAATTCTCTACCTAGGGTTAAGTTTACATCATTTTTGGTATCAGAGCGAAGGTTTGAAAACCCTAATTCTTGCATCATTTAGCCATAATTTTTGCATTTATTTAGGATCATTTAAGGTCATTTTAAAGATCTTTTCAGATTAAAAAATTCATCATTGTAGGTGCATTTAAGGTCATGTTTTCCCAAATTTCAGCAAGCACACGTCCCCACGATCCTAGTTTTCCGCATTTGGTGAATGCATCTTCGCAGCACCATCATGAATCCTGAAGAGCATTTCTTGTCTATCAAACTACCTAATCTGCAATCATAGAAATCAGCGAGCCCCCTTTTGAACTGAAATGGATAACACTGATATTTCCACTATCCTTACTGCCATTCAAGCAACTCGCTAATATCAATCAAAGGCTTGAGCAAGTGGAATTGAATCAAAACTTTGCTCCTGAGCTTCATCGTCAAATCCCTCAAGGGAATGATCGTGACGATCGACATAAAAATCGTGATCCTGACAAACAATACAAGAAGAACGTCAAGTTTGACGTACACTTTGAATGCCATATAGAACCCCAAGTTTATCTCGATTGTATCCGTGCCATGGACCACTAATTCGTGTGGTTTGACATGAGCGAAGCCCTGAAGATCAAATTTGCCACGATGAAATTGATTGGTAAAGCTCAACAACACTGAACCAATCTTGAACATGCCCTCAGAGGCCGAGGCCGAGGCCTGACACCCATAACCACTTGGGAGGCCATGAAAGAGAACCTCACTGAGAGATACGTGCCCTTGTCGTTCCACACCCGATTGCTAAATTCGTGGAACCAACTCTATCAAAAAAGTAAATCCATCCAAGAGTATGCGGATAAGTTCGACGAATTTCTTATTTGGTACAATGCTTTTTGTAAAGAGAGCGAAGAACAAACCGTCTCTAGGTTCAGAGCTGGACTACGAGCCAATCTAAGGAACAAACTAATCCATGGAAATGTGAACTCCTTAACTATAAGTTCAGCGATTCGAGAGATCATTTTTCTAGAATGACTTCCACCGATCCCTCTAGATATAAGTCCTCATCTTCTCAGTACCTCAACAAGTTTTACCCAAGCCTACTTCAAATTCCTATCTAATTAGAAATGACAACAAGGGTAAGAACACTGAAAGAGAATACTTTAAGATTGATCCTCTCACTAAGTGCTATAAATGCAAGGGATACGACCATGTTGCTGGTAACTCCCCCAGCCCCAGTAGGATCAACATTGTAGAAGGTACCGTTGTCATTGCTAATGATTCTGACAATAAGTTTTCCTATGAACCTAATGAAAGTGATGACTTCAGCAAAAAAGAGGATGACCAGTATCAGTCAATCAAATCACCTTTAAATGTAGTCAAATGTGCATAGCTCCAACCAAAAGAAGAAGATGATTGGAAGCACACTGTTATATTTCACACCTTCACGACAATAGGTGACAAAACTGTAAGGTGATTGTTGACAGTTGCAGCATCATCAACGCTGTCTCTTTAGCAATACTAGCCATGATCAGGCTCAAAGTTGAACCCCATCCACACCAATACAAAGTATCTTGAATTGATGCGACAACCCTCCAAGTAACACATCGTTGTTTGGTCCCCATAGATTTCATAGCCTACAAGGAACAAATTTGGTGTAATGTGCTCAAATTGGATGTGGGTCGAGTAAATTTAGGAAGACCTTGGTTATATGACTTCGATGTGATAATGTATGGTCGATCCAACCAATGTGTGTTCCACCACGACAGAGTAAAGATAAAGCTCATACCCGTAAAATCACAACCTAGTCCGTCCGTGACAACACCAACTCCCTTGAGAAAGGGCAAGAAAGTAGGTTATATGAGTGAAAAGGAACTCATGAAAGAAATTGACAAAAAGGACACCGTTCTCCTACTCACAGTGAGGGAAGCCCCTAAAATGCCTGAGTCACCCATCCCTCCCTAAGTCACTCATGTCCTTCAAGAATTTGCAAATGTGTTTTCTGTTTCCTGCCGACCTCCCCAACCAGTAACTCCCACTGCGTGACATTCAACATGCTATTGATCTGGTTTCGGGAGCGAGTCTTTTTAACTTGCCACACTATTAGATAAATCCGACGGAACATGCTGAGTTGAAAAGGCAAGTTGACGAGTTGTTGGCAAAGGGTTTCTTAAAAGAAAGCTCAAGTCCTTGCACAGTCCTTGCTTTGTTAACACGAAAGAAAGATGGAACGTGGCGTATGTGTGTGGACAACCGTGCAATAAACAAAATCACGGTGAAGTACCGCTTTTCCATTCCCCGTTCTCCTACTCATAGCGAAGGAAGCCCGTAAAAAGCCCGAGTCACCCATCCCTCCCTAAGTCACTCATGTCCTTCGGGAATTTGCAAATGTGTTTGCTATTTTCTGCTGACCTCCCCAACCACACTGCGTGATATCTAACACGCTATTAATCTTGTTCTGGAAGTGAGTCTTTCTAACTTGCCACACTATCAGATGAATCCGGCGGAACATGTTGAGTTGAAAAGGTAAGTTGACGAGTTGTTGGCAAAGAGCTTCATCAAAGAAAGCTCAAGTCCTTATGCAGTCCCTGCTCTGTTGATGCCAAAGAAAAATGAAACCTGGCGTATGTGTTTGGACAGCCGTGCCATAAACAAAATTACGGTGAAGTACCGTTTTTCCATTCTTCGTTTGGATAACATGGTGGACATGATGTCTGATGTCACAATCTTTTTCAAGATCAACCTTAAAAGTGGCTACCAAATACGTGTTCGTCCTGGTGATGAATGGAAGACCGCCTTCAAGACGAAGGATGATTTGTACGAATAGATGATCATACCGTTTGGAATGACGAATGCCCCGAGCACGTTTATGAGAATAATGACACAAGTATTCCATCCTTTTATGGGCAAGTTCCTTGTGTATTTTGATGACATTCTCTTTTATAGCTGATCCATTGGGCAACATCTTGACCCTTTGAGACAAGCCTGCGGTGTTTTGAGAAAGGAACATCGTTATGCTAATCCCACCAAATGTACATTCCTCTTTGATGAGACTATCTTTCTGGAATTTGTTGTCTCCGCCAAAAGAGTCTATGCTGACCCAGAAAAGATAAGTGCTATTACTGAGTGGCCTGAGCCCCGCAACATACATGATGTGCAGAGTTTTCATGGTCTTGCCACATTCTTTCGTCGGTTTGTGCAATGATTTAGCACAATCATGGCTCCGACAACTGACTGTTTGAAGAAAAGTGAGTTCGTCTGGTCGAAAGCAGCCACGAAAGTCTTCGAAGAGATCAAAAAGAGAATGACTCAGACACCTGTCATGAGGTTGCCTGATTTCACTGAAGTCTTCGAAGTAAAGTGCGATGCTTCCGATATTGGTATAGGTAGAGTCCTCAGTCAAGAGAGTCATCATGTTGCCTATTTCATTGAAAAGCTGGATGAGGTAAAACAAAGATACTCCACTTATGACAAGGTATTCTATGCGGTAATTTAGTCACTTCGCTGTTGGCGACATTACCTCCTGCCGCAAGAATTCGTCATCTTCTTAGACCATGAAGCCTTACGATTCTTTAATTCCCAACAAAAACTGAATGCGAAACATGCTTAATGGGTGGAGTTTCTACAAGAATATTCTTATATCATTGATAATAATGTTGTGGATGCGCTAAGTCAGTTGTCACATGATCTTATCCATACTGCGCACCGAAGTTATTGGTTTTGAGAGATTAAAAGATGAGTATGTCTCCTGCCCTGATTTTAATGAGATATACACCTCTTTGAAGGATGACATCACTCGAGTGATTGATTATTTCCTTAAAAATGATTATCTTTTCTATCGCTCCAAACTGTGCATTCCTAGTACATTATGATGAGAGTGTCTTGTTTGGAAATTGCACGTTGGTGGCCTTGCTGGACACTTTGGGTATAAGACCATTGATGATGCTGTGGAACATAAATTTTACTGGCCTAAGCTCAAAAGGGACGTTGTGAGACTTGTTAACAGGTGTCATACTTGTCAACTCGCCAAACAACAAAAATAAAACACAAGCCTGTATATTCCTTTACCTGTTCCCTATTGCCCTTGAAAAAATGTCAGTATGGATTTCATGTTAGGTTTACCGAAAACACAAGAAACACGATTTCATTCTTGTTATGGACCGTTTTTTCTAAAATAGCCCACTTCCTTCCATGCCGAAAACTTTCGATGCATCTCGTGTAATTCAAATCTTCGTCGATAATATTGTGAAGCTACATGAGTTGCCAAAAACAATTGTGTTCGATAGGGATGTGAAATTCACGAGTTACTTTTGGAAGACCCTATGGCACAAGATGAGAACGAAACTGCATTCCCTTTAGCCTTATATTCACAGACTGATGGATAGACTGAGGTTGTCAATCAGAGTCTTGAAAATCTCTTGCGTACTCTTGTGGGAGAAAACTTAGGAACGTGAGACTTAAAATTAACTGTTGCTGAATTTGCCTATAACACATCAAAGAATAGAGCCGCCGACATAAGTCCACATAAAGTTGTGCATGGTTATCGTCCTAGGTAGCCCATAGATCTTGTCCCCATGTTAGAACATTACAGAGTCTTAGAGTCTGCATCCACATTTGCATCTCGTATTCATGATTTGCATAAATTTTTTTCAAGAAAATTAATGAGAATAATTTTAACTACAAGTTAAAGGCAAATACTAGATGAAAATTTAAAACTTTTGATGTTGGTGACGAGGTGATGGTTCGGATTCGTCCGGAACGATTTTCAGTCGGATTCGTTAAGAAATTGAATACACGTGTTGCATGCCCATTTAAGATTTTGTATAAAATCAATGATAATGCCTATGTCGTTGACCTTCTTGAAGATTTTGTTGGCATAAGTAAGATTTTCAATATTGAGGATCTAGTACCTTATGAAGGTCCATAATTTAACCCGAGAAATCCTCGTACAACTGAGCCTACCTTGCAGCCTACTGGTGAGATTCCCACATTTCTCCCTTTACCTGACACTATTTACTCACTGACAGAAAAAATGTATAATATTTTAGATGATCAGACTAGAGATGGTGGTATTCATAGGTATTTGGTGCGATGGAAGAACAAGCCGGAGTAGGACACTTGGATTGATCGTGAAGAGCTCTAGCGCTTGGATCCAAATCTTTTGGAACACCATGACAGGCGCGCTGGTTTTGACTCGACGGGGTCGAGCTCTCTCCCACCTGGAGAGAATGATGATGACATCGGTTTGAGACGATTTGGACGCTTCTATCAGCGTATGCATCGTCTATGATGACTATTCTATTAGCCTAGTCATTTTTATTTCAGCACTTTTAGTTATTTTGGCATATGTAGTAGTTTTGCTATTTGCACCCTTTATTTCCTGCATTTTGGAGATTTATTTTGAGATTTGTTTTGAACCTATATATAGGCCTTTTTGACTAATGAGAAATTATGTTTTTGATTGATTAAAAATTTTTATTGTGTGTTGAGTTTTTGCTCTTCATTCTTCTCGTGTGTGCGAGACGATAAGAGATTACCAGGGTTTATGAGAAACCCTGAATTCTCACCCCATCTTCATCCCCTACCCCCCCCCCCCCCTCTCTCTTTCCTCTTCCTTCTTCCTCCAGAAGCCCCCACAGTCCCTACCGCTCTCCCTTCTTCTCACCATCTCACAACCGCTGCCATCATCGCACCTCCCGACCACCTATCTCCTTACCCCACCTTACCGCCTCTGACTGCCTCTCCTCCACCGTCGAGTGCTCGACTCCACCCTGAACCCATCATCAACTCGATCGCAACCTCCATCCGCCATTGCCCTCTGTGCCGACACCAACCCTCTTCTCCACCACTGCCGCGCCTCACACCCCGACTTTTCCCATCGCAACGCCACCTCCAGTAAGCTCCACCATCACCACCGAAACCTTCCTTTATTCCAAAATTCCCAAATCCAATTCAAATATGAAACTCTAATCCCCAAATTCAAGTCAAATGTGAAATCCTAATTCTCACATTAAGAAGATATGGAGGAGCACAACGCCTTTCTCAGTTCTCTCCCTCCGTGGCGGCGACACTGTCATCGAGCCCCGATATTTTTTTTCCATTCCTCCATTACTTGTGGTACTGCTTATTATCTCTAGAATATTATCTGAATTATCTGTCATTCACAAATATTGAGTGTCTGTGCTTCTACTTACCTAATAGTGTGCGAATCATTATTGAATATTTTACTTGCTAAGAACACTTAAGTATAATCATTGAATCTTAAGCTTGATATTTAATTGAGATTGCTAACTGTTCATTTCTTGAAAATCCGTCAAACCAATCACTAGTTTTAATTTCTAACTTAATCGGCACTACATGGTGGCTTTTAATATTCTTGGTAATTCTCTACCCAGGGTTAAGTTTACATCAGAAATTCAATTTTGTTTTAAAACTTGGTCCATTATTGACTCATTGAAACTTGGTTCAGTATGCATGAACATTTTGATATAGAACTTCCAGTTTCCATGTCCATTATTATGATTTTTTTCAATATTTAAGAGCACTCTTCTAAAGAGAAATCATTGTAGAAGGATATTATCAGTTTGTTCAATATTAAGAGCAGTTTTCTTATGCCAACGTTGCATGAGCAGGACTAAGAGGATTGAAAAGTTTTAATGTAATATGCAGAGAAATTGAACTTGAAAGCAGCTGACAAGTACGAATATTTGAAGCAGAGCAACTGTTTGACAATTGATGATGTTGATGATGCTCAAAGATTTCATATGCTGACGGTAAATTTTAAGAAATTTAAATTACTCAGTTTCTGTTTGAGGTTTCCACATTTTATTTGAATGCTTTCTTGTATTTGTGTCAAATTTCTTTGTTTTGCAATTATCCAGCACGCCTTGGATATTGTCAAAATTAGTAAAGAAGATCAAGAAAATGCGTTTGCTATGCTTGCGACTGTGTTATGGCTGGGAAATATTGGCTTCTCAGTGGTTGACAATGAAAATCATGTAGAAGTTGATTTGAGTGAAGGTGATGAATCTTTCGATATATTTTTTTTAATTTTTTTTTTTTTGTCGAAATATTTAGAAAAATTCTTCAACTGTCACCATAAACTTTGTAATTTGGGTGTAGTTGCACATTTCATATTATATGAGAGCTTCCAGTTTCATTAATGCCCGCAGGGTGCTGAATTAAGTAGATTTTTAAACAAATACCACTGTGCACAACACAGGTTTTGGTCCGTAAAGGCCATCCAACCTGGGGTATGTTGGAACATAAATATATATCCGTTATCATGACCACAACTTAGTGTACTTGCAGGGACTTTCCACATATTCGAACTACAAATACTGGGAATATATAGAATGCAACTTTCATCCTTGCGAACACAGTTGGTGCAAGAAGCACCTCCAAAATGCTGCATATACTAGTTAGTTAGCACGTGCAATGCACTTGAGAGGCAAACTGTTTTTTTGATAAATAGATAGAGCTCACAGAGCTCCAGCCAGCTTTGTGTTATTGAGATTTAACAGTTGGGTGATTGATTTAAAATGGATGGTTAATATAACTCCAACTTAAAAATGTGTGGTGAAGATTCATAAGTCGGATGGTTTTGATACCAAACACAATGCCTCCAACTCTCTAGTTATGCTAGTATATATATATATAGTACAAGTGAGGATAACTTGTATTCTCCCCCTCGGAAAGTTAAAAAAACCCAAGAAACGCAAAGATTCAAAGTAATACTCGCCTAGAGCTTCGGACCATCGTCAAGATGACAACCTATGCAGAAGCTATGTGATGTCCATCCCCACCAATGTTATTTCATGCAATCTGTTCTCACCTAGAGCTTTCGGACCATTGTCAAGATGACAACCTATGCGGAAGCTATGTGATGTCCATCCCCACCAATGTTATTTCATGCAATCTGTTCGTAGTCGTATCAGTAGTGACTATTCCTAAAAATTTAAAATTGTTAACTATACAAATTTAAGATACTGGTTCTTATTCTTATTTGGATAAATAGGCGCAGCCACCTTTAGCTCTCCCCTTTATCGAAGTTCCTCAGTCAGATATGTAACTTTATGGCGATTTTAAAACTACAACTAGTTGAGCATTTCAGTTCTGGACCATAGTACAAATTCTATAACTACAACTAGTTGACGTCAATACCCAATACCAATGAATAAATAAGTTGAAGAAATTGTTCCTTGATTTCTAATTTTGTTTGGATTTCTCCTGATGTTAGTGACAGTTTGTTCACCATATGTTTTATGGCAGGCCTAAATAATGCATCAAAGCTGATGGGTTGTGAAGTTTCTGAGTTAATGCTGGCTTTATCAACTCACAAACTTAAAGCAGGACATGAGAATATAGTTCAAAAGCTGACATTATCACAGGTCTGTGACTCTGTAAGTTACTTCTCAGTTTATACTGTCACCTTTCTCAGAACGTGTTGAATTATTTTTTATTCTTTTCTGTTCATGCAGGCCATTGACACTAGGGATGCATTAGCAAAAGCAATATATACAGGCTTGTTTGAATGGCTTGTCACACAGCTTAATAAGTCTCTTGAAGCAGGGGAATGTTGTGAAGAAAGATCCATCAGTATCTTGGATATATATGGATTTGAATCTTTTAATGTATTTTTCGTTCCTGGTGCCAATTTGAACATTCTTTTGAAAATTTCCACAAGCTTATGTCTTAACTTAGAATTCTTTATTTTTGCAGAGGAACAGCCTTGAGCAACTTTGCATAAACTATGCAAATGAGAGATTACAGCAACACTTCAACAGACATTTGTTTAAACTTGAACAGGAGGTGAGCGACCTAGTGATTCTACCTTTAAAGCTTTAATACATATGTATAGACTTAATAGATTAACTGTGCATTCAAGTTAGGTTTTAAATAATCCACATTGTCACTTGATATAAATCACCAGTGAATGTTGAAAATTCAAATTATATGTACTAATTTCATAAATGGTTTTTATAGGAGTATTCTCAAAATGGGATTGACTGGGCAAATGTTGATTTTATGGACAATGCTGAGTGTCTAAATCTCTTCGAGAAGGTATCCTTTGTACTCTACAGCTATGATTTGAAAGGCCCCCCCCCCCCCCCCCCCCCCCCCCCCCTACACGCACACACACCCACTTTTTCCTTTCCCCGTTGTCCACACACACACACTCCTTTTCCTTTCCCCGTAGCTATACCCCTCATGAAGTTGATGACCGAACGTGCGACCCTTTGTGAAATTTAAATTTGTCCTTACAAACCGTAGATTCTTCCCTCTTTCCAAAACCGTTATAGATGCACTATTCTACAGAAAATTGAGATTCTCTCTTATTTTCTGACCCCAGTTAATGAGATTCAACATTTTAATATGAATATTTCCTAGATCTAGTTAATGAGATTCAAATCGTGTTAGAATTGCATTGGTGAGTCAGCCAGTAATTTTTTTAGACAACTTTCATCCACATCAATTTTGGTGCAATCATATCTGTTTTTAGCATGACAGTGAATTTGGTTTTTTGAATGAATGACAGAAACCTGTGGGGCTATTGTCTTTATTGGATGAGGAATCAACCTTTCCAAATGCAACCCATATGACCTTAGCAAATAAGCTTAAACAACACCTGAGTGATAACCTCTGCTTCAAGGGGGAAAGAGGTGCTGCTTTCAGAGTCTGCCATTTTGCTGGAGAGGTTAGCAATTTATTTCTCTTTCTTTAATTTCTTTAAATTTATTTATTTATTTATTTATTTTTGTTTTCTCCTGTTTTGGATGATATTTAGATTAGAGAATCATAAATATTTATTCTGAGTTGCTTTGGCGTTGCACTTTGTAGAAGGTAGTAGCTCATCAGGTCTTATATAGGAGCTTAATATGGACATTTATGTCCATAACTCAACTTTTGAAATTATTGTATCATTTTCAACTAAATATGAATATGAACTGTTCAACTAATAATTTACTTAACAATGTAATTCTTGTAGATTGGTTTCTCTATTATTGACCCTTTCACATCAAAACTTCTTTGTATTCATGCTTAGGATTGTTTGAGGATGTAGAAGACTTTAGTATCTGAAGGAATCTGTTTTGTCTATGAGAGAAAGAAGAGAGTACTATAGACTATTAATGACAATCCTAATGGGTGTAACTAGGAGATGAGCAATAGAGGAA
Organism: Hemerocallis citrina; assembly: GCA_017893485.1. Lineage (NCBI taxonomy): Eukaryota > Viridiplantae > Streptophyta > Magnoliopsida > Asparagales > Asphodelaceae > Hemerocallis > Hemerocallis citrina. The sequence continues at coordinate 91,295,167 of CM030366.1, forward strand.
TGCAGTACTTGACATGCTTAATGCTTTACATTTTGTGAATAAAAAACTTCTGGGAAACCAGGATTGCAGTAGTATGGTATATACTACGCAGGGTATCTGGTTATTCTGTGTACATTTAGTGATCCTCATTTGATGCACAACAATATTTCATCTTGCCTTACAGCTAGCAATAGCTCCTATTATTTGGAATGAACCTACATAAGACAATACCAAATCAATTTCAGGTTGTGTACAACACAAGTGGTTTCTTGGAGAAGAATAGAGATTTGCTCCATTTAGATTCCATCCAACTTCTTTCATCTTGCCGTTGTCAACTTCCTCAATTATTTGCCTCCCAAATGCGCCGGCAGTTGAATAACCCAGTTACTCCTCTTCGAGAGTTAAATGGAGCTGATTCACTGAAGAGGAGTGTTGGCACAAAATTTAAGGTATGCTTGTCACCTGTTCTTTTATTTCCTTCCACTTCTTTATCTTCTAATAAGTAAATGTCAAATATATGCAGTTGGCTACTGGGCATGATATTAGATGATGAAATTATACCTCATCGTGGTTAAGTAATTTATTTTATTTATTAGAGATTTGTTATGCTTCTAGGATCAACTATTCAAGCTGATGCAGCAGTTGGAAAACACTACTCCCCACTTCATCCGATGCATTAAGCCTAACAGTCAGCATATTCCTGGATTATATGAGAACGATCTAGTTTTACAACAGCTTAGATGCTGTGGAGTACTGGAAGTGGTCAGGATATCAAGGTCGGGGTATCCAACACGAGTGACACTTCAGCAATTTTCCGAAAGGTAGTTAAAAATCTTCCTTGCCTTTTGAGTTTTCAGTGACATAAATATCATATTGAGCCGGTTATCTGTTTTGAATTTCTCTTCAGGTATGGCTTTTTCCTTTTGGGAAATGATGGATCACAGGATCCGCTCAGTGTTTCAGTCAACATTCTACAGCACTTTAATGTCCTACCAGACATGTATCAAGTTGGTTACATGAAGATATTTTTCCACACTGGACAGGCAACTCCTCTTCTCATTCATTTTTTGTTCTTTGTATTCTCTATCCCATCTGAGCCCAGTTTAGTAGATATTCTAGAATTTGTTGAATTATAAATATTTCTTCAAGATAAGTTTGAGATTTGCTACTAATTTACTGGTTCTCCCCATAGTTGTAAGATCTCTCCAAATCTATGGCTAATGTTCTCCAGCCATGGTTAAAGATAGAACTATAAAGATATTCTCTTTTCTAGACAAATAAATGTCTGATTATACTAGCAGTGGCCTTCTTATTTTTGTTAGTGGTGGGCTCTGCTTTATATTGCGTGTTACGTCACCAAACCAGGAGGTTGTAAATAGTATTTCTTATTGTTGAAAACTTTTTACTAAGAATGGGCAAACATTGAATAATATTTAGGAAAAAAATACTGACTCAGTTTACATAATTATCTTATTGGCTCCATCTTTTTTTCTGGCAGATTGCTGCTCTAGAAGAAGTTAGATACCGAACTCTGCAAGGGATTCTCTGCCTTCAGAAGCGTTTTCGCGGCGCTAAAGCTCGTCGTTGTTTTAAAGAGCTCAAGAATGGAGTTTATAATCTGCAGTCATGTAATGCATATGCACCCATATTTCTTTATTAAAAATGAATTAGTTTTACTCAATTCTTGTTTTAAAATGCAGTTATTCGTGGCTGGCTTGCGAGAAAGGATTTTGATCGTCTTAAGAGTTTGGAAATGTCAAAAGGCAGCAATGGGAAAAGTAATGGAGTTTCTGAATTCAAATTTCAAGAATTGGTGGTATGTCAAGATATTTATATTTTAAAGCCAAAATCAGTTTTTAACAATTTTAATTCGTTCGTCGATAATATTTGCAATACAAAAACCAAGAAAATGGTCTTTTGTATATTGCCAAGTCTACGAAAATGATGTTATACTCCCAATACATGGTCTTTTGTATATTCTCTCCTATGGCAAAAGCCGCAAAACCACTATCCACAACAATTAAGTTTGATTACATGATCCCTTTTTCTCCATTGTTACATTAAACAACTATTGTAAGATCCATAGATAAGAGAACTTTGCTCACATTAGATTGTGTTATTACTGATTATGTATTGAGAAAAATTTCTACCCTAGCTTCATTCACCAGCTAAAAAGCATGAATGATGAATCTTATGTATTCCCTTGAAATTGGTGTTAAGTGCTAACTATTCCACTGTCTATTCTCAGAATCTTGCTAAAGTTAAATTTCATATTTTTGTCTTAGCCCTGATTCTGAAGCCTTCCATTTTATAGGATCTCTCCACCTTATGCATTCTTAGTACTATTATTAAGGGAACTAATAAATGACATTAGACTTCATCTAATTGAAGGTGCAAACAGATGACATTATTATATTCTTGGTATAAGCTTAAAATAATGTCACTTGTTCTGACATTATTTTACTAAATTAGTATTTCTACTAAATAATGGAAACCACGTGCAACTCTATTTGGTGTCCATTCTTTTCATCAATCACATCACTAAGTAAATAGCCCCATGGCCAACTTCTTCCGTCATAAAATCAAAGTTTTCTTTCTTAGTACAGTTCTTCAAAATATTGCATTCTATAACTCATAAGCTTGATCCTGCATTCTATTTGCACAACTTTATATCTCCTTTATAAGGATAATTTCCAATCATATTCAATTGCCTGTAGGGCAAAGGCAAATCTCTTTGCACTCCTATGTCGGTGACAAATTGTTCAATTCCCACTAAGGTTTACTGCCTGAGGTGGCCAGCTATGCCCAAATGTCAAAAAAGGAAAAGAAGTTCTGTGTTTTACCTCGAGTTGTACGCCCTATTCAGCCTCATATACTCTTGTTCTGATTGGACATTTAGCTCCCATCTACCTTTCCTCATTTCATCATTTTATACTAGGTAATAGGAACTGTAGGAGTGAGCATACAAAGCACATATTTCTTTCTTATTAGGTTAATCCCAATTATTATAAGTATTCGTTAAAAAATTCTGAACCGCAGCATACCATCAAGGAGCAACCTCAAGCGCAGCATAAAGAGTTGCAAGAATTCCAAAGACGGGCATTCAAGGCGGAAGCTACTTTGAAGTTGAAGGAAAAGGAAAATCTCACCCTGAAACAACAAATTCAGCAATATGAGACAAAATGGTTAGATTATGAAGCTAAAATGAAATCTATGGAGGAGATGTGGCAAAAACAATTGACATCTTTGCAGGTATGATTTTCTCTGTCAGTAACCTTTCAACTACCGAAGTTATTTTATTCAGCCATAAAACTTTATCTGTCAAATTTGTCTCATAAAACTTTAGATCACTTCTGCCTAAACTCATGTCGCATTCTCTGTACAGATGAGTCTATCTGAAGCCAAAAAGAGTCTTGCTTCTGATAACAGAGCAAGCCAGCCAAAAAGGAAATATGATACACCAAATCAACGTAGTTTTGATTTTGAAGATGATCTGCCTGCAGCTGAGTTCCATACACCCGATGGCACACAGTATGCAGTCAACCAAATGGCGAAAGAGTTTGAGCTGAGAAGACAAGCTTTTGAAAATGACAGGTTACTCGTCGAGGTTAAATTGCGGGCTTCTGAGCAACCTCTTGAAAAAATGAAGCCAGATGAGGACCTTCAAAAATTGGAGCTTCAGAAACTGAAGCAGAGATTTACATCTTGGAAGAAGGATTACAAGGTCAAATTACGGGAGACAAAAATGGCACTTCAAAAGAATGGTGATGCTGATGCAGCAAAGAAATGGAGGAAGTGGTGGGTCCTAAAGAGCTCAAAATAAACACATGGAGATTTAATAATTTAAGTTTTGGAGTTCTTCGATCCATTTATGAAAATGAAAAGGTTCATGACCTTAAAAGATTCAGTGAAGAAATGTCCACCCTGCTCTATACAACATGCTGGAGAGTGATCCATTGTATATAGAGTTGCGAAGGTTATTGTATTTTGAGAGTGCAGATGTAGATGTGTGGAGTATATATGATGTAATAGATTGAATAGGATTCAGATTAAGAATGTAAATTGTTGGTACAACGTGAGTGTGAATGCAGAATTGTTGGTCATTTTCTGTAATGACATTATCTTTGTCACATAACAGACATAAGTTTAAAATGTATTTCTATTCTTTAAATGGTTTCTTATCTTATTTTGTTTATTTAATTTTTAGTTTAAGTAATGTACTACCTTACTATAACCACGGTTTTCTGCTCTCACATCTTCTCTTCAGCATCATTGTGAGTCTAATTTCAGCTGTTTCTATTCATTGCATTTCCTGAAGAATCATTTTATTTTGTCTTTACTGTGTTCTTTCCAGGTTGAACTCCCAGAGGGATATTACTTTTAAAAAAACTGTAACGGGTGCATGAGCCTCGCGAAGAATGAACAGCAAAAGGTATGTTTTCTCCTCCGTCCATGTCAAAAATTATGCATACTAGCAAAGCTAGTCATTACTACGTCTCAGTGTTGTGTTTTTCAGTTTCTTTGTGTAAATCATGGCTAATAGGAATGCAGGATCCTCAAAGATAAGAAAGAAAAAAACATAAAAGTGAAATATTATTACAGTACAAATTTAAAACTACCAGTAAAGTAGATTTGATGTCACATATTTGTTGAATGCTTTGATCCAGACTAAACAAACAAAGAAATAAAAATCAAATCACCATTACAATAATTTACAGCATCATCATATGGATGGAAGCAGGAACATTTGAAGACCCTGGAACAAACTTGGTCGCATACACCCAAGCATTGTTAGCCACCGGGTTGTCCAGATGGTCTAAAAGATTCGCCAGCGGCCCCTTTCCTGTTACAATTGCCTGAACAAAGATTCCAAACATGGACAACATAGCCAGCCTTCCATTGTTGGAAGTCCATTGATCCGAAAACCTTCGACCAAACCCATCAGCAGTTTTTGAAATACCAACACAGTTAGAACGCTTTGTGCATGAATCAGGTTCGGGTTTCCCAGATAGTCAAGTCCACCTTCAGAGAAGATTTGAGTTCCAGCCTTGAACCAAACTAGTTCCTTAAAGTTCCACTTTCACCCATTTCTCTAGCACTTCAGGGGTAATGCAGCCAAACGCGCCAAGCATAGCCCACCTGCCATAAATCACCTCGAGCGCCCTGTTTTGAGCAAATGCCTCGGGGTCAGCTGAAAGCCCAGCAGTGTCCCACCCGTAATCGCCAGGGAATTCACCAGTAAGGTAGGATGGTGTTTGGGCCGAGAATGGTCCTAGATACTTGACACGGTCCGGATCGTACCTGTCATGCCCCGCTTCCCAAAAATACGGAATACGAGCACGAAACATTAGCCCAGCGAATGACTAACGTCACCCATAAGCTGTTTATCCGATTAACTTAACAATATAAACAATACAGATCAATTGCGCAGACAATAATAATCTCATGAACAATAATACTTGAATTGAAACAATATAAAATATCCAAGTACAATAATAATCCAACGTCTGGAAACAAATAACAATATTCGGGATATAAGTCCAATACAAAGAAATCTCTACTACTATAATGGGAGAAGACCTTAGTGTAATTTGTCCATCTACCAACCCGTGCAACGCACGTGCATAACTATTATAAATGAAATTTTAGATCAAATCTAGACTACGTCTGAATTTGTACTTTTAAAAAAAGTATATTTATTAAGACGTGCATCGCACGTGTAAACTACTAGTAACAATAATCCAATAATTAAGTCTCCATAACAAAGTAATAAATATTCATTAAGCGGTGATGCAATCAATTTCTTCACCAATGTTGTTCTACCAATCCATCAGGTAATTCTCCATCAACACCTGTAAGCACTTCATCTAAAAAGAGGAGAAAAATTGTTCTTAGAGCAAGTCATGGACAGTAAGTAGAGAAAGCAGAGAACAATAAAATAACGGTATAACAATGAATCAATGGATCAATAAAAATCAATAAAATGGGACAATATCATGATAATCGATACAACTGGCTATAAACAATGGTTCAATAATCGGTAACAATAATCAATGATCAATATTAATAATACTTAGCCAATATTCGATATCAATAGGAACAATGAGGAACAATATGCAGTGTCGATGTAGTGTGATCCTTAAGTCTATTAATTATTTTAATCCTAACTAATGTAGCACTTCATGCATCCATCTTTTTACTATATGGTTGCTACATACAAACAAGTTACGTTTTAGACAGTAGTGGGCTCTATAGTTCCTGTACTCTTCAACATTAAACATTATTCACCTTTCGGTGTACTATACGGTCATCGGCAATAATACAATACACGATATATTGGGTTACGGCCATAACCACAATCACCGATAAAACAATAGCCGGAACATTATTTAGGGAAACACGGGCCCCTCCTCCGAGTACAGTCCCTATATTGTCCACTACTAAAAGTCAACCCTTAAACCCCGGCTTGTTAATTATTTATCAATGCAACAATACAATATGCAATTATAAGACATGAGATGAACAATAGTATCAATAGGGGAAACAATAAGATGATAACATGGAGTAGGACATTTAGATAGATGACAATAACTCATTGGAAACATGCAATACAACATACATTCATTAATTATGCAATGATACGATAGAGGAATAATTAATACATTAAAAAGTAGTATCCAAAATTCTGGACAGCAAGCGTAACTTGTACAAAAATTCAGTTTCCCGCTGACTCAGAAATCGAAAGTTGAATCCGTCAGAAAATATGAAAACTAGACTTCCATACGGTTCCAACGCATACTTAAAGTTCAAATTCCGACAATAATAGTTAGGTCAAACACATGTTTCTTTACAAGTTTTATGTTCAGGCAGAAATTCGACATCTTGTTATTTTAATTTTTGAATCAGAAAAAAGCTCAATATTAAAATCAGTAAAAATATAATCTAGACTTCTAAACATGTTAAGAAACAATCTGAAAATTTTCATAGCAAAATTCTATCATTTGATCAACCTTTTCACTGTTTAAACAGAAATGTTCGAGAATCTGAAAATCTGAAAGTAAAAACACAGCTATAGTAAAACGGACATAACTTTTGCTACAAAACTCGGAATTCGAAAATTCTGGATGTTATCGGCAACTAGACACTCGGGGATACATTTCATATTCAGAAAGTATTTCATTTTAATGTCATTTACTAGTTCGAAAACAACGATCAAAATTCCGGTACATGCATGCACAGTTCTTAGGGTATTTTTCTTGAAAATAAAATTAATTAAACATGTCGGGTATCGATTCTATAGTCAATAAATTGTGTAACTAGCATGATAGGTGTCCAAACATGATAAATAAAACTTAGAACACACACATATACAAGTCTAACATCAATCAATCATCAAACAATCACACGACATACAACCTAACGATTGTCTCTACAATAATTTATCTGTGTTGTGACTTGTATGAATAACCCTATTATCAATTCTATATGCATTCATGATGATGAACACAATATTATTCACTTTTTAGAGCAATAATCTTAATATAATTAGACATTTAAAAGCTCTATATGTGGTATTTAACTCCTATTTTCTCTTTTCCATAGGAAACAGCTTATAACAGAAAAACGAAGCAGATTTAGGACTTCAAGGATAATACACAGCAAACTGCAGAGGATCAGTCGACTGGTTCCCCAACACAGGCGACTGGACAAGAGAAGCTGATTTTCCACAACTCTCGACACAATCGACTCACTCCCAAAAGACAGTCGACTGGTCTGAACAATTATGAAATCTTCAGGAGTCTCGACTCAGTCGACTGGTTCGAAGACAAGTCGACTGGTCTGCGGCGGAGTAAACAGATAAGATATTCGAAGATTCACCCAAATCTAATTCCGAATCTATTTGAAACCAGATCTTATGCAACGAATCAAATCTAGAGACTGGAAATTGGCAAGAGCACGTGGTGAACAGATAAGGAAAGAAAGAAGAAAAGAGAAAGATATAAATCATCAAATAAAATAAAGAAGGATTTTGCTGAAAAAGTGGAAACCCTAATTCTCAGCCGTATTCTATAAATATCAGAAAAGAAGTATTATTCAGGGGGATCCGCCAGAATCGATCTATCTCTTGGAAGCGACTAAATCACCAAGTTCCTGAACAAGCAACCAGTGCTTCATTCCATCATCATCGAAGACAGGGAAGAGGAGAACCAGTACTCGAAGGCAGTCGACTGTGTGACAGCCAGGCGACTCTATTGCCGGAATCCATTAGTTTATTTCTTCTCTCTTTATTCTTTGATGTTGATCATGTATTTGAACTTGTTAAGCAATAAAAGTATAATTATGTGGAACTAATTTCATAGTTGGGTAGATCGAAGCCGTAGTTATGTAGTGCTATGTTCTTTTGAATCCTTCTATTTTACTTATTGATTGAATCTAATTGAATTGATATAGATTGATAACAGTCAAACTTGTTCAGGAGTTATAAGTACAGTCGACTGAAGGTGAGAGCCAGTCGACTGCCATACAGAATCTGAAATTATCAAGTTTGTGAGTTAGAAATCTGAATCTGTTATATGAGCATATTGAGACGATCCGTATCTCGTGCTCGTAATTTGTAACAAGGAAATCTTTAGGATTCTTGGTTCAATCAACTTAAAGGATCTAGATCTGATACCAATTTCTAGAACTTTAAGTGTTTGTTCGTTTCCACTGTGCTTATGCTTTTGTTAAGTATAACTTAGTAGATACCATGCTAAAATACTTAGGGGAAGAAACGAATTAGAGTAGATACCATGCCTAATTCTTGGCTTAGGGAAACAATACTTTAAGGAGTAGATACCATGCCCTTGAAGTGAACAAACATGAGTAATTAGAAGTAAATTCAGAAGGCAACTTAGCATTACTAACTATTGGTGGAGATCAACAACCCAACTATTCAAGAGATATTTGTGATTCAACACCTCTCATCTTAGTTTTAATCTTTTAGTTCTTTTAGAATATTACAACAACCCTTATTCATTCTTATTATTAGTTTTATTGATTAGTAAGTTGAAATCTACAATCTCTGTGGGATCGACCCTTGCTATTACTACGATTCTATAAACGATTCGTGCACTTGCGAGGTTTTATAATTTGTGTCTAGTTGGTCTATTTATTTAGGTAGCTAGAAACCAACAACACATGAAAGATCCAAACTTAGAGTTAAAGTGGCACGATGTCAAGAATATTGGGGTTAGCTCGTGTAAACCCTCAATAAACCCAACGAAAGAGATGACAAAGGATAATACGACAACAAGAGATCTACTTGCAAGAATTTCAATAACACTTGAATTTGATACAATTAGCAATTCAAGAGGACGGTGACTTGCCTGTTAATCGGTGAAAACGAATACTAAGAATAACGGGATAGGAATCCCGAAGCAACGAACTCGCGAACTAGATCAACCCACCAATAATACGTGCAATATACGTGCACACACAAGGAGAACTCATCAACAACAGTGCACAAAGAGACCCAACAATGGCAGCAGCAACAACAAAGGGGCAAGGGGGTAGTCGGGATCTGGCCGACGGCGGCGCGGAGTCAGGCAAAGAACGGCGCGACGGCGAGCAGGGGGGGCGGCGACGCAAGGCAGTGGCGGTCGTCGATCGAACGGGAGGAGCAATAGGGATTGGTGGGGTTTGGAGCTTTGTGTTAATGTCGATGAAGGAGGTGGTCGGGGAGGTGTCTGGTGGTGGCGCGATGGTAGGGGGAAGGTCACCAGAGCACGGGAGTGTGGCGACACAAGGGGGGTGGCCGAAGCTGGCCGGGGAAGGCGCCGGAGTGGGTTTGGGCGGGAAACAGGCTGACGGGGAGAGAGAAACAAAGGGAGAGAGGAGAGAGGAGAGAGATTAGGCCACCTACAATTCCATCCTCGACCAAGCAGGGGTCAGATAACAAGAGTTCCATGCCCTAGAACTGAGCAAGAAGAAGAGTCCCACGGATCCACTCGATTTGAGAGGCGAGAAAATGTGGTGCTCTGCCGCCTTCAAGAGATGGAGAACCGCCTTGATCAGATCAGCCAAGGGGATGGTCACAGAAGAGTAGGATATTGCCCCATTTGACCTCCTTTCACTAGGGCTATCCTCGAAGCCCTTGTCTCGAAGAACTTCACGTCTCCTACCTTCTAATCATATGATGGTGAATCCAACCCAGCAGATCACATCCAAATCTTTAAGACTCTCATGATGATCCATAGAGCCTCTGACGCGCTCCTCTGCAGAACCTTCTCGGTCTCCCAAAGGGATCAACACGGGAGTGATACTCCCTTCTTCCTATAAGGTATGTCTCCTCTTTCGATCAGTTCGAAGAGCTCTTCCTCACACACTTCGTCAGCAACAGCAAAACTAAGAAGATGAGTGCCTCCATGCTTGAGTTAAAGCAGAGGGTAGGGGATCCTTTCAAAGACTTTTTCCGAGGATTCACGTCCGAGTCTAGGTCTATCCTGCCCTTGACCCAGCCGTAGCAGCAGCCGCGTTCTAACACAATGTCCGCGACAACTTTCTCAAAGCTTCTTTGGCCAAAAAGTTTCCTCAGAACTTCTCCGAACTATTGCTGAGATGTGAGAAGTACATCCAAGCTGACGAAGTTCTCCATCCTTGGGACAAAAGTGAACATTTGTCTGGAAATAAGTAAAGAAGCACGAATGAGGAGCAAAGAAATCCCGGAATGATGAGTCCGGTCAGCATCGCCCTCCTCCTGTAACACTCCGTAATTTTAAGATATATATATATATATATATATATATATATATATATATATATATATATATATATATATATATATATATATATATATATATGGTTAATGGCATTATGGTAATAATGTTAAAATGAATTAATTGGTGGGAGGGGCCCACATGAGAAGGAAATGCACAGTAGCCCTGGGCGTTGGCTGGTTGTGTTGCCTAGTGACATGGCGCCCAGGTAGGGGCCCACGTGTTTGGCCAGGCGGGGGAGTAATAGAGTTAATCACATATCGCTAATCAACAAGAATAAATAATTAAATATATATAATTGCCTATGATCAAGAGTCACCAAATCGGTTAACCACCTTTTGAGAGGCAGCCTGTGGTGGGAAGTTGTACTAATAACCAATAAAATAAATTGTCTGAGTTTGGGGTCGGGTTGTTACACCTCCGATCCCTTGCTTCGACAAATTCACCCACTCTCAACGCTAGCATATCAATGGTCCTTATGGAAGTTGAAGGAGATGGGCTACTCTGTCTCCTTCCTAGGATGAACCCAACAAACAACATAAAAGATAGGAGCCGATGGTGCCAGTTTCACAAGGACCATGACCATGACACAGATGAGTGTCAAGCTCTCAAAGACAAAATCGGCGCTCTCATCCGTTGTGGTTACCTATCCAATTGTCTGAGTTTGGGGCCAGGGTGTTACACCTCTGGTCCCTCGCTTTGAAAAATTCACCCACTCTCAACGCTAGCATATCAATGGTCCTTATGGAAGTCGAAGGAGATGTGCTACTGCGTCTCCCTCCTAGGATGAACCGAGCAAACAACATAAGAGATAGGAGCCGATGGTGCCGATTTCACAAGGACCATGACCATGACACAAAGTCAAGCTCTCAAAGAAAAAATCGACACTCTCATCCGCTGTGGTTACCTATCCAAGTACACCCAGAAGAACAAAGTCGAGCCTTCACCGGCTCAAGAAGCCAACTAGCGCACAGAGAAAGATCCAGAGGACCTAGAATTTAAGCCCCGGGCTATTATCCATTTCCAACTCCTCCCAAAAGGTGTTCATCCCAGAAGTCAACTCAGTTCATAACTCCCCCAGCCAAGAGCTCAGGAGTCCCAATAGTTTTCTCAGCCAAAGATCTTGAAGGCATCCAGACCCCTCACCGCGATACACTTATGATCAACCTTCCATGGTGAACCACGAAGTACGCTACATCCTAGTAGATAGTAGTAGCTCAGTGAACATCCTCTTCTTAGAAGCTTTTAAGGCCACAATCTCTCTAAAGACCATCTGAAATCCGCCAGGAACACCCTTCATGGGTTCTCTGGGGTTCCGTTCCATATCGAAGGAATAGTCACTCTCGACGTGACGGCTAGCAAAAGCCCCGCTCTTTAGAGCGAGGCCATGGACTTCATGGTTGTTGATGGGAAGGCCACCTACAATTCCATCCTCGACCGCCCTGGTCTAGCAGCTCTCCACACTGTAGCTTTGGCCTTTCAATTGAAGATGAAATTTTTACACCAGCTGGGTTAGGTGAAGTAAGAGAAGTTAAGAGATGGCTCGGAGGTGCTACATGACTATAATAGGGGCCTCGATCCTCCCACTCAAAGCATTAGAGCTCCTTCAAGGGAAGAATCAAGTCATGTTTGAGCCCATTGATGAGTTATAGAAAGTCCCTTTCTCATGTGAAAACCCGTCCAAGCTCTCCCCCCACCAAGTTTGAGAATAACTTGTTACAAGGTCTCGAAATTCATCTGCCCAGGAGCTTACCGACTTGAATACATAGAGGGCAAGGCGGTATCAAGAGAGCATTTGAGGAAGTTCCACGTGGGTGCTTACCGCCTTCCACAAGATTGGTAATAAGACCAGTCCTTATAATGGTCAGTGCATGTAATAAAAGCTAGCTACCAAGGTAGCTACATAGGTTATTTTTTCAATAAAGTTCAGCATTTATTTCGAAAATTTTTATAGTACTCTCCGGATCCCAAAAAATGAGTTATGTGCTTAACTCCTTCCCGAGCTACACTAACAACTCATCAACTCCAATAATGAATCTGGTGCTCAGCTCCTACTTCGAGTCACTCCAACAACTCATCAGCTCTAAGCAATGAGTTAGGTGCTCAGCTCCTCTTCCTAGCTACACCAGCAACCCATCAACTCCCAATGAGTTAGGTGCTTAATTTCGAGCTAAACTAAAAACTCATCAACTCCAAGCAATAATTTAGGTTCTCAACTCCTCTTCTGAGCTACACCAAAAATTCATCAACTTGAAGTAATGCGTTAGGTGCTCAGCTCATCTTCCGAGCTACACAAACAACTCATCAACTTCAAACAATAAGTCTGGTGTTCAGCTTCTTTTCTGAGCTACACCAACAACTCATCAACTCATCAACTCCAAACAATGAGTTAGATGCTCAGTTCGTCTTCTCAGCTACACCAACAACTCATCTACTCCAAGCAATGAGTTCAGTGCTTACCTTCTCTTTTGAGCTATACCAACAACTCATCAACTGCAAGCAATGAGTTCGGTCCCCCGCTCGTAGCTCGAGCTCCTCCAACAACTCATTGACTCCATATAATAAGTTCGGTGTCCCTCTCACCGCTCGAGCTTCATACAATGAGTTAGGTGCTCCGCCCGTCGCTTGAGCTCCTCCAACAACTCATTCACCACATACAATGAGTTGGTTGCTCTGCTCATCGCTCGAGCTACTCCAGCAACTCATTGACCCCATACAATGAGTTTTGTTCTCCGCCCGTCGATCGAGCTCCTCCAACAACTCATTGATCTCATACAATGATTTCAGTGCTCTGCTCGTCTCTCGAGCTCCCCCAACAAATTATTGCATACAATGAGTTCGATGCTTCGCTCGTCGCTCAAGCTACTCCAAAAACTCATGAACTTCATACAATGAGTTCAGTGCTCCTCCAACAATCCATTAGCTCCGTACAATGAGTTGGGTGCTCCGCTCGTCGCTCGAGCTCCTCCAACAACTCATTAACTCCATCCGTACAATGAATTCGATGCACCGCTCTTCACTCGGGCTCCTTCAAAAACTCATTGACTCTATACAATGAGTTCGGTGCTCCATTCATTGCTCAAGCTCCTCCAACAACTCATTGACTCCATATAATAAGTTCGGTGCTCCGCTCGTCACTCGAGCTCTTCCAATAACTCATTGACTCTTCCAACAACTCAATAACTCCATACAACGGGTTCGGTGCTCTGCTCGTCGCTCGAGCTCCTCCAACGACTCATTAACTCCATACAACGAGTTCAGTACTCCACTCATTGCTCGAGCTCCTCCAACAACTCATTAACTCCATACAATGAGTTCGGTACTCTGCTTGTCGCTCGAGCTCCTCCAACAGCTCATAAAATGAGTTCGGTGCTCCGTTCATTGTTCGAGCTCCTCCAACAACTCACTAACTCCTAAATAGCAAGTTCGGAGTCCAACTCTTCCCTAGAGTTGCTCCTACAAGTTGATAAATTAGCAAGTTCAGAGTCCTCTTCCCTAGAGTTGCTTCCACAACTTGCTAAAGTAGCAGGTTTAGAGTCTAAACACATGGCTTAAAGCCGCTCCTGTAACTCCCTAATAGGCAAGTTCGGAGCTCGGCCCGACACTCGATCTACTCCCGCAATCACTTACTCTCAAGCAACAGGTTCGGAGTCCAAACTCTTGGCTTGAAGCCGCTCCGCAACTCACTAATAAGCACGTTTAGAGCTCGGCATGTCACTTGAACTACTTCTGCAACTCGCTTACTATAAAGTAGCAGGTTCAGAGTCCAAACTCGTGGCTCGAAGCTGCTCCCGTAACATGCTAACAATCAAGTCCGGAGCTCAGCTCATCACTCGAATTGCTACCACAACTCGCTAACTTTTAAACAACATGTTCAGAGTCCAACTCGTGGCTCAAAGTCGTTACCAAAAATCGCTAACAAGCAAGTTCGGAGTTCAACTCGTCACTCGAACTACTCCCGCAACTCGCTATCTCCCAAACAGCAAGTTCAAAGTTCACTTCATGGCTCAAAGCTGCTTCCACAACTCGCTAACAAGCAAGTTCGGGGCTTGCCCCGCCACTCGAACTGCTTTCGCAACTTGCTTTTTTCCGAACAACAAGTTCAGAGTCCAATTTGTGGCACGAAGTTAGTCTTGCACCTCGCTAACAAGTAAGTTCAGAGCTTCGCTTGTCACTCGAATTGATCTCCCAACTCGCTATCTCCCGAACAGCAACGTCGGAATCCAACTATTCCCTAGATGCTCCCACAAATTAACTAACTCAAATTCAATGGATGACAACACAAAGAAGGCAAAAGTCAATACAACAACACTTAGAAGATCTTCATTTCATATTAACATCTTATTACAAGCTCGAGAATACATGAAAGAACTTTTGTTCATTTTAGTACAAGTGCGTGAGATCATTCACAAGACTCTTCTTAGCTCAGCTCCACTCAAATATCTTCGATGAAAAATCTAATTTTCTTAGCTCCTTAATGGCAAAACGCCTCGGTGGTAAAGCTCCTCGGTGCCATAAAGCTTTTCTGCCACAAAGCTCCTTGGCGCACAAAATGAAAAAATGATAAAAATGGGGCGGAGAAACCAAACAGAGATGCACCCTAGACGGCAAGCGTCCAGTAGCCGTCTGAGAAGCTTAATACATTCAACTGTTTAGAGCCATCCATCTGCCTCGTGATTTGTTCCCACTGATCTTTGCTGTTCATTTTGCCTCGTGATTCATGCCCACCACCTCAGCTCATAAGACGACAAAAGATGACGTCTGCTAACGAGAGTAAGCTCCTCAGTGCAAAAAACTTCAAAACAATTGTCATTTGAGGTGCTTAGCACTTTTGACAGTTTTCGGCCAACCAATTGCCACGTAATTTGTGCCAAACGATTAGAGCTCTTCTGTAACACCCAACAAAATTTAGTTATGACAATTTTTCT